>JANEHU010005106.1:600000-933391 GCA_027563435.1 Nasonovia ribisnigri
ATGATGAAAACGATGGGAAAGTCTGAATTTGGAGGTCAAATTTATTTTAAAGTTATAGTTAATTAATAATTTTCATATTTTCATATACACCGGTTGAGGTTAATCACTCGCTGCGCTTGCTAAGATAATTAAAATCGAAAACATCTAAAAACATCTCTCGACTTGTTATGTAAAACCCATGGGTGGGTGTCAAAATTATTTTTGTATCATATAATTATTAAAATGTCGATTAACCTAGGTTTTTTTTTTAAAAAGGGTGGGTAAGTGGATGTCGCTCTGCTGTACAGTAGGTTACGAGTGGGTCACTGTATAATGGATGGTATTAAATTTGAATTCAATGATATAATATACGAAAAACGATTCTGAGCTGAGACTGTTTGTCATTGTGGATATTTTATTTTATATTTATATTGTTATTTCATATTATTAATACAATAGTTGGTAAGTTGAATTAATATTATTATAAAATTACAAGAAAACAACTAAAATCGTTATTCTTAGTTATATAATATTTAATTTTGTCCAAATTTGATCATAAAATAGCTACAAAAAATAACTGTGTTTTTATTTTTGAGATTTTTTAGTTACAAAATTACCTACACACCTTATTTTAAATTTTCAATCTTTAGTTATAAAAATTGAAAATGTTATCAATTTTAAACTACAAAAATATTTTAAAATTTAAAATTTGATAAATGTTATCAAAAATCCAACATTAAATGCTTATAAAAAAAATTGTGCCTATGTATTTTAATATTTTTCAATTAATATTGGAAAAATATATTAGGATCTTTATATTAAATGTTCAAACTTTTATACCTAACAAATAAAAATTAATTGACATTCATAGAAAAAAAACTTAAAAAAATAGGAAATTGAGTATATCCGTAAACAGTTCAAAACAATTTAAAATATTTTGAGAATTTTATCGTTTGTAGAAAATGCTAATACAAACAACCAGTGAAAATGTCATGTATCTGCGGTTATTTGTTTTAGAGTTATACCAAAATCCAAAATCGATTTTACTGAAAACTGATTTTGCGTAAAAATTTCTGTTTTTTCTTAATTTTTCTTTAGATTTATAATGCTAAATTTAACTAATATTTTGTTTAAAAAAATTAATTCAATCCTTCCCACCATCATCCAAAATCCTGAACACGCTTCTGGTAGCTCAGGTACCTACAAACTTTATATATAGGCGATAATAATATTATGGTATTATTATTGTTATAGAATGTATATGATTTTTTTAAATATTTAAAAATGTAATTAATTTTGTTATACATTATACAATATTAATATTATATTATATTTGATCACTATTCCTTAAACTTAACTGCAGTTTAAAATTAATATTATACCTAGTGCCATATAAAAATTTAAAATTATGTTCAGTATAAAAGTATATAAAATTATTAGTAGGTAGGTATATTACTAATTAGTTAATGAAGTAGCAGCAGCAAAAAACCGTGCGTCGGGCTCATAGACCTATAATCTTTGCTTATAGGTCTAAGGTCGGGCCTCTTGTCAATATTTCCTGTACCATAATATTATATAGTCTGATATAGATATAGTTATAGTGGTTGTAATTGATCTAAATGACATAGGATCTATTCTATAATGGAATTCGTAGTTTTACGAGTTTTCTACATATTTTAACATTTGATATGCGTTTATCCCCCTGGGTTTGCTCAACATGTGGTTGATGAGTGTTACCAGATAAACCTGAGTTCTTTAGTTGTTGAAGTGGAGGAGGGAACAGTAATATTTAGAGATATTTATCTGATGCTTTTATATGTGATGTAAATTGTATTAACATACCTATTTTAACAGGTAGGTAGACAGACAGTTTTGGAAAGAGTCCGCAAGACCTTTTTACCTGAAAATTACATTCTAATAATTATAAATCACTTTGGCAATATAATAGTAGATATATATAGAAACTTATATTATATTCTTGTTTAAACGGTTAACGCAGTGAAGCAGATGTTTCTCTTTCAAGAGATCCCCATTGTGTTATTTATGTATTTTCGTGTGTATTTATTGTATATAATATTATGTTCGATTCTACATTTAGATAGGAGTATAGGATTTAAACATTTCTTAACGTCTACCTAAGTGTCTTTCTTTATATACATGTGTATTTTCATGTGTGAAGGTCAGGTTCAAAAATTCCTTCACTATTTTGTAGATAACGGAACATCAGACTTATTTTATATTGATAATTCGAAACATTTACCCTTCATTACTTATGTTAATAAATAAATTCTTCAAGGCATTTCAGTATTATTCATTATAGTTACTTATTATTCTAATTATTTTTACTAATAAACTATAATCTAACACAATATTTAGTGTAGAATTTTATAGGATTGAAATCTGAATGATAGAATTCTAAAATATACTAAATTAAGGAAGACCGGATTTTAGAGAAACAAATAAAATACAAAATTGAAGTTGATTAATAATTTATGCATTACTGGTTTCGTTGGTACCTACGATAAAAAAAACTACAGTAACTTATTCTTTGGAATTAATAATATTATTCTATATTACACTAATAGTGTTATGTTTCAAGTCTCTACAATTCATATTTTTTGAATTACCTACGGCAATGTACTAAGAATAAGTATTTTGAGTTCAAAATATCCTGTCATAAAAATGTTAAATTCAACCACTTTTTTTTAATTCCAGTATAACAAACTGAAGAACCTTTTATTTAAATTTTAAACTTTAGTTGAAAAATGTTAAGCATTTTTAACTACAAAACTATTTCCATATTTTTGTGATTTTGTAAACACTTAAAATGTATTAAAAAAAAGACGTTATTAAGTATTTTTGAAAATTTTCAATTGTTGTAAGAACAACTTATAAAAGGAATATTGTATTAAATTTTACTTTCAAACAGAAACGTTATAATTCATAAATTAAAAAAAAAAAAACTCAAAATTATAAATGACTATAAATAGCACAAAAAGATTTGAAATTTAGGATAAGATTTTGGATAGTATAGAAATAATACATTTGTTCTTCCGTTCCGAATCTAAATAGCGTCCAATGTAATTGTTGGTTAAAAAATGCAATCATTTATCTTGATTTTTCACTTCCACCGCTTTGGCCTCGTTAGCCTATATTATGTAGGTATAAGGTATAACCATAGGATGACAATAAAACAATATCAACATTTTATAACTTCTATAAAAACAACATTTCTTAATTGATATTATTTTTCATATTTTATACCATTTACTTATTAGTCAGATAAAATGAATGATGTGGAAATAGTATTGTGATATGTATCGATTTCATAGTAACCTTCGTAACCTCGCAAAAATTGGTGACTTATATATTTATTTTGACGCAATCAACAGCGTGGAACTACCTTAGTAATGCGAAGTGAGAAAAGTACGATAGTATAGAATTATATAACTGTGTTCGACTGCAAGGTATAGGTGTAGCACTGTAGCCAATTACTTAGATAATAATAAAATATTGTAGAAATATCATCGGAGCCACTCCAATTATTGAAAAACGCGTGTAAAATAATAAAGCCGGCAACGAAATCTCCTTATTGCTTATAAACCAGAACACACCCTATCTGATTTGCGTGATCGGAATTCGGACCTACCCCCCATGTCCCCATTTATTATAACTTATAATGTATAAGTGAAGAATACTGTTGATTAGCAGCACTGACACCTTTTGAGTTTTGACGCTTTGTCTGTTTCTATAACATTATTATCCAAGGTCTATGGATATAGGCAATAATATTATATTATAGCTTTATGATTAATGTCTACTTGATGTTTATTTATATATCAATGATTTTTATATTATAATCAATAATCATATTATAGGTAAGTATAGGTAATAGGTAATCATTCCAAACAATTTTTTAAGAAATCATTTGTTTTCTGTTTCTATAAAGATCGTTATATTTCTAAATATAAATATATTCGTTTAAAAGGCAAGTACTAATTAGTACTAAACACACATAAGCGCAACTAGAGCTACATTTTAGGGGGTGCTAAAATTATGAATACTTATCTCAAAAACTCGTGGGCACCACACACCCCTGCATAAATTTAAAAATCATTAATAATAAAGTGTTGTTATAACTTCAACATTATTACCTATTTAATTTAGTGTATTATTACACTTACAAAGAAAATAATGGTCTTGTTCATACAATATAATATTTTACAAGTTACAACCATATAACAAATCTGAATAACAGACTTTGATATTGGTTTATATTTGTATAATAATAATATAATGTATTGTTTTAAACCTATTTTCTTTGTTATTGTGCTGTAAGTAATCCAACACTGATTTTGTTTTTATATTATTTGAAATATTCCTCTTAATATTTAAAATGGACAAGTCGGTAAACCATTGCTGTAAAACCATCAAATAAATAAAAAATCTCACATAAAATAAGGAAACCGCTCTTTTATCACATTATTTGTGGTGTTTTATAACAGTGGGTCCCGTGATAAATCACTTCCAAGCACACCTAGTTGGGCCTATGTTAACGCAGTTTTTTCTTTTCATTTTTAAATATTCTATTTTTTTGTACAGCACAATACTTAAAGTTTAGTGTTCTATTATAGGAGATTATAACTTAACATGATTTTTCAGATTGTCTTTGTTAATTAAATACGGAATGATCGAATATTAATATACTAACATTTAACAATATTCTGGAAGCCGAACAAAGAAAAATTATACTGTTATAGATTAAAATTAAGATTTATTTTAGAACTATTAGCCCAAAGTTTTTTCTAGCCGCATATGAACACACAAATACACAATTGGTTTATAATTATGGACATTAAAAACAATTTTATATAATTAAATCTAAATAATAATAGTTTGTAAAGAATATAAAGAAACAAATACACAAAGGTCAAATATATGTAGTTTTAAAAAGTATTTATAACAATTAAAACCTTTGATGGAATTAATAAATTATTTGAATAAATCATAATTTTGAAATATTAAGAGGACCCCCCTGACTATTCTCGGTGTAGTAGCTAGGACACCTTCCTCAGATATATCGCAGACATTTCCTTCCTATATTTATTAAACATTTATATGAATATGAAATAATTTTTGTGTCTAATTTATAATTTTGTCTCCAGATAGAATAAATTAAAAATATGGGGAATATCTTATTTCACCGAAAATTATCAGGGGGGATGATCATTTACTATTTGATATTAGTAATTTAATATTTATAATTGTACATGATTTATTTAATAATATCTTTTATTTGAACAGACATGATTTATTGTTATCAGTTTACAAACTTAATAAAAACGCATACTTAATCGCATACGATATACGTACATATCTGTAGACTTAATAAGATTTAACTATGGAATAAGGTTTATGGATTTAATACGCGACACGGTCTGAAAACGGTATAATGAGATGTGCGGGCCTGAAACAGTTTCCGACTACCTAGTGGTGTTCGGGAATGTGAGCTCCCACTGGCTCAGATGGGTGCCATCGGCTAGGTGCCGTGGCCCGCCGCAGTCGCTGGATTGCCGGAGTTTGCAGACTCACCGCGGAAATGACTGATGTCGGGTTCCTGAGCAGACGCTGTTGCTCATAGAAACGCTGGTATTGAATTTGCCGTAATACTTGATTTTCATAAACCTGCATATTTATGATATTTGGAGAAGTCACTGGATTCGCCGACCACACAGTCATTCTAATAGTTTGAGCTGAAGGACTGTTAAAGTTAGAAAAACACTATGTTATTATAATATATTATTCTATAATATTTTAAAGACCTTATTACAATAACATAATATATTATTGTCCCGGCCATGATACAAACAAAAAAAACGCCTTGGAAAGAATCAAGCTTCCTGACTTTTATTTATTTAAAGTACTTCTCATAGTTCTGTGATACATATTTTATATATTCTTTTCACACACCTTTATTTAACTATAAATAATAAATTAAGTTAGATAAATTCTTTTGTTGTCAATAATTAATAAACTTAAATTATAAATTTGTAAAATATAAATTGCTATTGATATATTTGTGTAAATCTACTTACAAAATGATAAAAATTCTATGACATAATATAATAAATTGTATAGATATTTGAACTGTAAAGAGTCTTTGTTGTTAGTAATTAGTTATTTTTTTAAAGTGATTGTAATAATTTTGAAGCGCTTAGACCACCAAGCGCATTTGTTTGAGAAAAAAAAATTACCATGGTTAATATAATTTTTAATAACCTCAAAAAATCAAATGACTAAAAGTCGCAGATTTAATAAGCCCGGTGATTGTATAAATATTTTGGGTTGTCATAATATATACGATCGCAATAATTTAGTATCACAAGCATATTATAAAGTACACTAATTTATATCATAATATTCATCTCACTTTTAAATACCTTAATATCTTATAACTTATAACCTCAAATGCAAGAATTTTTATTAATACATCAATGTATTGTGTAATATTAATTTATTGTTGTTTTTTTTTTAACCGTCAATATCAGTGATTCTTGTATGAACTTTGGAATTAACGAAAATAATACAAATTAGTTTATTTATTTTTTGTAAAGAGTGTGTATTTGGACAGTTATATCGTATTTGAATAAGTAAATACTTGAGGTATCAACATTCAAGTCTGTGAATGTTTCAGTTTACAGACGTAAAATTATAATTTTTAAGAACATATTTGACATAAAATATTATATACAAAATATTTATTATTTTAAGTTACGGCAAAATATAAAATAATTATAAATACCACTTAATTTTTATTTGATTGACATCGATATAATAACAATTTAAATATGAAAATTATAAAAATTGTGTTAAAAAATTGTTCTGCACGAACCTAACAGAGCTCAGTTTACAATAGGACATTGTTAACATTTTATTTTTTAGGTCATAAAAAAATGGTTAGTCAATTTTGAAATATATGTACGATCGTATAATATTTAATCAAATAGTTGTTAATAATTATAGTTATCTAAATTAACTATAAATGAATTATATTCATAGTGCACATTGACACCAAGAAACTAAATATGTTTTGTTTTAAGAAAAGTATGTCATAATAATAACCATATTTTTTTTAATTTTGTTGATAGTTTATCTGTACATCAAGTTTTAAGAATACGCTCAGACTCAATATGAGACCTACTTTTAAGGACCTATAAGATAAGATTTTATTTTAAAAAGTTGTTGTAGAAATCTTTTTTTATTTACAACCGAGATTTCAGTATAGTATATATTTTCGTAAAACATATCCCTGTAAAATAATTACATTCCTCCATTTATTCAGAATATACAATTTCTGTTAGGAATTTTAACATTGCATATTTCACTGACAGAAATACAAATATACCTATTGCATTTCGAACATTTTTTATTTAGTAATTAAGACTATAATATGACGTGTAATAAAATATGTCCTTTTTGGAAGCATTTATCTTATCAACATAATTCATTTGTACCATATTATTTGTTTTAAATGTTACCAACACTTATCCTTTTGTTTATTAAATAATTAAAGCAAAACCATATAAAATTACATAAATACAGTATTGCATAAATAATTCAATATAATATATTGAAATAGAAAAAAAATGTACATCTATTTTAATGAAATAAATCTAATTTGATCTACGGGTTGAACGCCATATAGTTTACCCTTTATTATTTTGTGAATTTTGTTTTTACGAATATTATATTTGTCCATTTGGAAGAAGGCAAATTCCGTTTTTCTGTTAAGTAAGTATACTTTTTTAAAAACGTTTTATCATGCACAATTAATTAAATTTCATTAATTAATTATCGGGATTACAAGTGAAATTACTGTTACACAAAGTTTAGCTCCAAAGTAAACATTTTTAGCTTGTTTACTTTCATATGATATGGGAGTGGTTTTATTTTAATATCATATTTCCAGCATATCAAATGGTTTAGGTGCATCAAACTTTTAAGGAAAATACATTTCATACATGATATTTATTTTCTCTATCTGACCCACTCGCAACACAAACAAAACACATTCACGCAGAATTATTTTTTTTTTTTATTTTGGTGTAATTTTAGAGTAAAATCACCCATTATAAAAATTATAAAGAATAATGTTTTTCAGACGTATCGATTTGTCTAAATATTGTTTCAAAATAATTTAATATCTATTTAAATTTACAAAAAAATATTATTTAGTTTTAAGTTTAATATAAAGTAAAATATTTATAAAATATAAAACCATAGGCCAAATAATATCTATTCTCATTTTTGTAATAGGTGATCTTGCTCAAAGATTACTCAAAAATCATAAAAAAAAAATTAACTTAGCTTAACTAAATTTAACTGGGTCTAAGAGTGAAAACAAAATATACATATTTCACTGACTTCCTCTAAAATATATATTATGGATGATAGGTATTAAACAGTTAAATGTGTTTGTAAATTGTATACGAGTTCATCTAACTTACCATTTCATGACGGCATTTATTTAGTGATCTTAAACAATTGATTATCTAACAGTCATATAAAATACATTATAACGATTTATAACTATTTAAGAGAAATAATTTGAGGGAAGGAATCGTATAAAATACGTAATACGTCACAGTATGTGCTTTTCGTTATGTTTACATCTAACAAATGTTATATTTAATACATCATTACGTTTGTAGTTAAACTTGTATGTAGCATACAAGAGTAGGTATTATGTAATATAGTAATGCCATTATTTCATCTAGTAAATAATTGTCAACATTTAAATTTTGTAAAATGCCAAGTCCAGAAATGTAATTAACAACTTGAATCATTATTTTAAACAATTTTGTATAAATTGTGGTGTTTATTGAATGAAATAATAAAATATCAAAATTAAAAATAATTTTCATTTGGAAATATTGTCAAGAAGATATAATAATAATATATTATGTTAAAATAAAGTTTAAATAGCATATGTCTTTTGTGTAATACTTAGCTATTATATTTACAGAACATTAAAAATGTTCATAATATATAAATATGTTCTTGACATATTTTGATTGATCATGCATTCTGATCAATAACCCATTATATTATAATAAACGTAAAGAAGTAGGTATATCTATATAAAAAAAAAAATTGCCAACAAATTAATTACTGAGGTTCTCACTTCACAATTAATTTATTCTTGACAGTATTCGATCTTTCGTTTACAAGCACTTCTTCTCATTTGAATGATATATTATAGTAGTTTTTTATTTTTATATGATTGAAGTGCAATAAAATACTGTACAATAGTACACTATGTGGTCAATTACTTTTAGTTTTTTCAGTTACAATAAAAATACTGAATGAAACAAAAATACAATTTAAATAAGTATCTTATTCTTTTTGATTAGTCTTCAAAAATTACTCACGATCCTCACCAACCACAACTTTAATGTATTTACAAACTCTATTTAAAAATGTACCATGTTAATTGATGAGGTATGCAAATGGTATGTAAACACATTAGTAAGTTATAATGTTGGGTTAGGTTCGATTAGGTTTTATTTTATAATATTGTACATAAACATTGGTTGAGTTGGGTGAGATTTTGGAGGACCAAGTCCTTCCAAATATAAAATGTATTAAGTACCTACTTATTATGAATAGGTACAGGCACTTATAATATTTCTAATATTTTAATCAATAATCAAATCTAACATGCATTATAATATGCACTAAATGTAATCTCAGTTAATCCTTTAATTATGGATTTATTATTAAGGCTACTAAAGGGGAGGGGGTTATATATTCAGCTATTTTTATATCGACAACCTATGTGTTTATACATTATACAACATACACTTCCAAATTCTTTGTAAAGGGCGTATTGATATAATAAACACTCTTGCCAAATTTAATCCTAGTTGGGTCCGGACAACTATGGGTTTATCACAGGTATACAATAGTTGGGTTCCGAATTATTTTAGATACCTACTAAACTATATGTGCAATTAAAACTCTCCCAATTTTAACGACGTGAAACCCTCTCAGTACTGCCTGGCAGGTACACGAAAACTCTATGTTGCCTGTAATAACTTAATTTAAACATCAAAATTGTTTTATTATATTTTAGTGCTTATAATAATAAATAATATAAACATACATTTTTTAAATTTTTTTTATAGTTATATGAACATACAGATTTTAAAAACATAAGGTGTCTAGCTTTTGGTAGAAATAACATTTAAAACAACTTAGAAGAGTGTACATATTTCCTTCTGGTTAACATAATGTTGACCCAGGAGAGCTTACAATTGGGAGAGTTTACTAGTTTTAAAAATCGGGAGGGTTTACCATACAATCGGGAGAGATAACCACCACCCCAGTAGTTGAGTACGGGATTACTATAGGTAACTAGGTAAGTACTAGAACAATACATAAACGTTTTCCTTCACATTTTAATAGACTTATAGGACTGTCTATGAACTATTTTTGACCACAGATATGGTTAAAAATGTTTTTTGCCAATAAATTTGTTCAAAGAAATATGTTGTAAAGAAGAAAAAATATTAAAAAAGATAAAATAAACTATAAAAAATGCATATGCATATAATATTGGTATAATATATGTGATTTTTATTATAATATAATATATGTTTTAATATTATTAACATTTTTCGTTTTTATACTATTATATTATATTTTATTGGTAAAAATATATTTTTAACTATATTTGTGATCAAAAATAGATCTTAAACAGTTCTAAGTCGGGTAAAATGGGAAAGAAAATTCTAGTATATTCAGGACCCAACTGGTGTAGTTCCTAAAATAATCCAGGACCTAGTATCTGGAGTAGTATAGGAATTTTAATTTTGAAACCCAACTCGAATGCAGCCAATTTAAGAATAATAAAAACTAATTTATTGCATAGAAGCTGATCGTTTTTGTATAAAAATAAAGTCAAATGATATTTTAGATCATGTATATATCATGTTATAATCGTGTCTATAAGTGCCAACCTAATGTTTATTATTATTATATTGTGATAAATTAATTAAAAATGAGTAAGTTATGTAGTAGAATTGAACTGTTGAACTATTTGGAGAAGATTATAAAATTTATATTTACACAAGAAGAGACCTTTTATCATTCAAACTAACCTTCATACATTAGAAATAACCGATAAAAACAAATTATAGCTTATCTCGAAATTTGTTTGGAGAAATGTAACTTGAAACTAGTTGTAATATTGAACGTACATTGAAAACATTTTAGAATTATTCAGAAGATTGTATTTTATTCTCAATATCATATATTCAACATGTAGTTTGGTATTGTTATTACCTGAACCACCTCGACCCTCTGGCCTCTTTATGTTATATGATTAACAGTATGTCACCCTATGCCTTATGGGTGTGCATATTATTAATAGGTAGTCTGTACAAGAATAAAATTAGCCAAAGTATTCTAACCCGTATCTATATGGCTTTGTTACTTGCAACTAGACTGACGTAATTGCTTTAACTAATCTATAAACATTTTACAAAAACCGAATGGACAACAAAATATTTACGAAAAGTCTAACATAAAGATCAATTACTATTATATATATGTTTTTTAGAATAATCTCAAAAAAACATGAATGTAACAAGAAAAAATATAAAATGCGTCTTAGGGCTCAGAACTTACATCTTATTAAAGCTTCTAAACGTTAAATTAAAATCAGCTAGTCGGCTATAGATTGCCGAAAAACAATAATGTTTATTTTTAAACATTCTGCTTTTATAAATAATTACGCTTAAAGTTTCACAAAGGGCAACTTTTTAAATTTAAATTGTTCTTAGCTAAACAATATTATATATAATTGTATTATAATCAAATACATTTTTATCGGATTCAACATGCTAATATTATAAAACATGATCCTTAACTTTAATTATACTGAAAACTATAATATCATGGAAATATGGAATTATAATCTTTTCCTGAACCTATAGGTACATAAAAAATAAAGATTTAAATTTGTGCACAGTATGACACTTATAGTGGGAAAATCAATGCGCACAATAAAAAATGTGATTACATTTTAATGAATTGATACTATTACTACTAATTTTAATTTTAATTTTATTCATGTATACAAATATTTTGGTTGTCATTATTTCATATTCAATCATTCGTTTATCTTCTCTTTAAAGGTCAATTATTAAATTAAAATAATTATTTATACATTTGTATTTATCATACAATATAATTGTAACTGCATAAAGTAATCTTGAAGATTTTATTTCGTTTTAAGTTCACTAATATATGGTTATAATTGATTTAAATTACTTCTTAGAATTAAAAAAAATTGAAATCCCATTTAGTATTATACGATAACCTTTTAAAAGCGTTAATGTATGTACCTACATTAAACATCGATTTAAGAATAGAGACGAAAAAATAATAATAAAGCAACAATTAATCAAATAAAAAATTGTAACTTTATATCCAAATATAATTTTATAATCCACACTAGGTATTAAGAATGAAACGTACTGCTGATACAGCTTTTCGTTGGACTTACAACAAATACTAATAACTTAATGACTTCAAACAACGTATCTACTCTTTATGGTAAGCAAAAATAGATGGACTATATGATTGAAAATAACTTTTTCCTTTTGTTATAACACTATTATATTACTCACTATAACATATGTATCTATATTATATTTAATAAATAACTATTAACTTATGTCGCAAATTCTTAATATAATATAGTAATGTAATAATCAATGTGATTTAGTTCGTAAACCAATATCAAACCTCTACAGCCAGACTAAAATTCAAAACTAATTTGACCCACGAGGGTCTCTGAGTTCTAATATTTATTATAAATTCTAGGGATAGGTACTGAATATTCAAATTGTTATCAATTTTAACACTAAATTATAACGTTTACGAGCTAGAATATAAAATATTAGAATTATATTATACTGTAGTACCTACCGCGTTAAAAAAAATAATCTCAAATTTATACATTGGACATTACAAAGTTTAAGAGTAGGTATAACTATAACAAAGTGTCTAAATTACCTTTTTTAAAAAAAAGAATAATGATAGTAATTTTATACACAACGATAAACGAAATATATTAACCAAAAACTAATAGTTTAGGGTTAGCCACTTAGCCATCATCGATGTACGTCGTTATTATTATTATTATACCTAATAATATGTATAATTTACAGCAACAATAATAATAATAAGTAGTCATAAGCGTAACAATATGTATATGTAGAAAAAACCGTTCGCATATGATAAATAGTGGCCAGGTGAGGGGCAATACAATTTTAAATATAATATTACCTTTAGAAGACTGTGTATACGAGCAACAGGTTATGGACCGAACGAGGCGTGCGCGGTGTTCAATATTATAAAATAGTGATGAAAAAACTGCGACCAAGGGACTTCCTTGATGGTGTAGCGTGTATGTATGTGTGTCTGTAAATATAAAGGGAGAAAGAGAAACATATAGATAAATATAGCAAAAGAAAATTAAAATCATTCAAATAGTGGTCGATACTTACATAATAATGTGGGTGTTTGTATGTGACACGGAGAGATCGTCAAAGCACGGCGTCGGAAATCCGTCTGAAAACGCGTGATATTATGTGTTTTTTTTTATTTGCTGGGTTGTAGTTCCGGCGGCGGAAATAGTAGAAGGTGCTGCGACGGCGGCGGACCTGTAAACGGACAGTATTGTTGTCACGGGGCGCCGTATCAACGCCGTCGTCTGCGGCCGTCCACAGTCGTGCACTCACGACGCCTAAAACACCCCTGCAGTGGTCTACGTGCCGCTAAGCCGACTGCAAATTTGGCAAATTGTCGAAATAGTCCGGTATGCGTTTAGTTTTAGACCCTAATACCTAAACTTTCAGTCTGAAATTCAGACTTATTTCTTACGAAATACAGACGTCTTCTTGACCGGTGTATATACCGTTAAGGCCTTTTTGAACGGAACGAACTCACCGTCGTAAATGACACGAATTCGTTGCGGAGGTAACACAAGACGAGTATTGTCGGACCGCTCGTAAGAATTATTGACGTCCTGATTGCAGCGCCCGACAACGAGCCGTTAGTCCCAGAAATCCGAAATCACGTCGGCGACGATAAAAAAAAAAACGATATCATTCCAACGGTTAGTGGACAGGACCCTAAGCTATTGAATATAATATAGTTATTTGTTGTTTTTATAAAATATATAACTAGCGGATTAGCAAATAGTATTTTATTTTGTTACTATCACAATCATTAATTTATTATTAAAAATTTAAATTTGAAAATGTATTCATACTATCTGCTATTGCCTATTCAAGACATTATTTATTCATTAAATTAATACAAAACATAATATGTTCTAATATTATTAGTTATAATACATTTAAAATAAAAAAAAAACTACTCTTTCAATTTTTATTTAAGCCTACCAATTTAAATCTACAAACTTTTTTATTTCTTTACTATTATAACACATGCGATATTCTTTAGCCATGTAAATGTTTGTTTTTTTTTACCTATCCAGAATTGTTGTTTCTGGAAAGATGAATTTTTATCTGTACGTGATTTGATCATAGTTATTGAATAATAGATATGGCGTTGAGTGACTAATGAATTTTTACTGATTTAGGAATGGTTGCTGTGTGTGTTAGTATGTATATTATGACTCACCCATGCGACAATCACGGACTGATAATTGGTAATACACAACAATGACCAAATAGTAAATGGTTACTATAGGTGTTACATTTACAAACTGAGTTTGGTTCGACGATATTTTTTGATGATTGTTTTACATAGGATACAGTTACTCCAAGACGTCTAGACACCTAACTAGTAACTACACATAGTCATGCTCGTGTCCTCGTGATTTAACGATGTGGATAAAATTTAAACATTGACATACCAGACAGTTTGATGATTATTTTGAATGTGAAGATGAGACCTTATGTTATCATTTTCTCGGTTAACAAAAGAATTGTTATCTCTTTTATTATTAAAAACATGGTAAATCCATTACAATATTAAATAATTTATATATTTTATCTTTAGGATTTTCAACTTTGTCCGACCCAAAACGCATTTTATCACCATGCTATTTATACAAACGTAAAATGCATTGTTCTATAATTTAGTGTTATGTAGGTATAATATTTAGAAACCAATGCTTGCATAGTTGTATCTGTAACAATGTATTATGCATAACAAACGTTAAACAGGAGGTAATAGAGTATTAGACAGAGAACTCAGCTATACAGAACTAATATTAACATCAAGTTCGATGATAAACGTTTACTGTGAATGCACTCACTACAAGTTTTGTACAGGATGATAATTTTAACATAAAAGCTCATTATCACGAAAAGTACTCATATTTTTGTAAACAATTTTTTATATAGTTTAAATTTACTAAGAAACAATTTTTATGGTTATCTTCTTTTCATATTTTCGTTAATTTAAATTTTTTAATGACAACATAATATACATTTTAGATTATATACTCTGAAGCAAAATATTTTTTTGAGGATTTCGTTTAAGTAATTAATTCGTTATAATTAATTTAATTTTAGATAACTGAAGTGTAGACCAATATTTTAAAGTTGTATGTTTTTTTTAAAAAATATTTTGAAATGTTTTCCAACTGCTTTATTCAAAAAAAAAGAGGAAAGCATTCTTGCATGTGAATCACTCTGTATAATAATTAATAGCTTAGGGTTCCATATTGAATGATGGATGTTAGCTGTAAAAGGTTTTAGTTTGGTTTATCTTGTTAATAATTATATTACATATTTTTATTTAACAATCATTGATTAGGTTTTTGAGTAATTGATACAATTTCTGTTAATTACATTAAAGGAATACGCCTTTTTATAAATATGATGTTTTAATTATTATATTATAGTGATAATAATTCAGTATTTTGTTATATCAAATATTTTATATTTATTTTGTTATAAAAAACATAAGTAATTTCATATCTTTATTATAATACTAACTATGTAGGCTAAAGTCTCTATATTATAAATAACTTAGTTGCATATTTCATTTAATATTCTATTTTATAATTATATTATTAAGATTCAATTTAAATGATTTTAGGTAATTATTATGATTTCATCTCTAATAATCTTTTGAGTTATTGGTGCGTCATGAATTTGTATATTATAGTGTTAAAAAACCATTATGCTTCAAATCTCAAATAATTTCAATTTAAAATTGAAATATTAATGAAAAATGTCTTAAAAGTAGCAACAATGTTCAAATTGTATTTAAATTATGTGGTACCTACATTTTAAAATTATTCATTTTTATTTTTATTAATAGTCCAAGCCCTACAGCTAAATAGGATCTACCATATTTTGTGTGATGCAAAAATTTAATTAAAAAATAATTTATGTTAATACACTAAAGTTTTTCAAATTTATTTAAAAATCACTCATGTATATTATAAAACGTACGTACCTATGTTACGTATAATATAAAAGATAAAAGGATATCTATACGTATGTCATAAAAACAACTAGTGATCTCCCTTTGCTATTGTAGGTTTCAAGTGTACCTCGTCGATTTGCCATTGAGTTACTGTGATAGATATCTGTCATTCTATAAGAAAAAAAATGTATGGAATTAAGTAATTCAAATTTGAAATGTTATTAATTATTACTACTTAATAAATTTGTTTTCAGTCTTAGATATAATAAACATTTTAACCTCAAATGCTTACTTCTAAAAGAACAACGTATGGATTACATTTTCAAGCGTTTTGATAAAAAAATAAAATTAGGTACATGACAATAATTAGAAAAAAACTTAACAAATTAAAATATTTTAAAAGAGCCAAAACGTTTTTTAAATTATATTATGTTTAGAAATTGGCTGTATACATTTTTATTGAATATTTTAAGACAACGGTTAATGTTATTGAATTGTAACAATAAAAAACAAAATCTATTTTGTTGAAAACTGGTATTCCTTAAATATTCCCGTTTTCCCGATGTTTTTATTATTATTTTTCAATTATTAAGGACAGTACTAGAATTTTCCTATTTTTGATCATAAATAATAGATAAAAGTAAGATTATTATATTCTGAGTCATCGAGGTAATTCGATAAACACATGACAAAATATAAAGACCATAATTCAGGTTATAGGTTTGGCTATTAAATACTATACGTATTATACCAAAATGTGGTAGGCATTGTTGGTTTTATACATTTTTACGAAAATGCTTCTTGTCCATCGTTGTGAAATAAACAACAAATTGATACAGTAACGATTTATTTTACTTTATTTTCAACGCGATTGCGTCCAGCTGACGTCCAGCTGGCGAGGTGGCCAGTAGCCACAAGTCCACAACCGCCACCATCAAAGTCACTACCACCTACCCAATGTTAGTACAGTGTAACTGTGTCTTATATACATCAATATAACTTGTGGCTCTATATATTATTGATATTTGATTTATAAATGTCAGTAACTGTAAAGTGTTATAAGTGTTTTGTTAACGACGTCAAAAATATTAAGTTATTTATTTATTCTATTTTTTTTAAATAGATAAATTTCAATAATATTCAATTCATAAGAATTCTACAAAAATATGACTAAATCAGTCTAATAAAAATAACAACTAATTTTTAAATGGAAAGCTTTTTCTATGTTAATCGTTAATACTAACCTACGGCTGTATTATATAATAGTACCTATTTAATAAGTATAAGGTTAAGGTTTTGGTATTTTCCTAACGTTGATCAAAGTACCTACCAACTACAATAAATTTTCAACCAAAAACCACCCTCTAAGTTATATATTGATGAAAATTATCTGATCAGAAAATTATCAAATGTCGACAGGCACGATTATGTCAGCTGCTGTTGTTCAATGAAAATATAAAAAAAACAGTGGAAAGTCATCATAAATGTGTAATTACTTAAATTCTATAGAAACGTTTCGTCTGAATGTTGCATATTGATAAATAACTAGAATGTATTATTTTGAAGTGTAATTGATCATACAATGTCATAAACATTGTATTATATTTTACTTATGTAAATCCTACCTATTTTGAATTGTTAATATATTTAAATTTTAAAGAAAGAATTAAGAAGTAGTAAATAAATAGAAACACACAAAAATAATTTACATATATTACTATGTATTAGTTGATATTATGTAGATTTGTAATGATTACATGTGTTCTCAAACATATTATCCATAATATTTTTTTTACCCTTGTTATAATTTAAAATAAAACTGGCTACCATAAATAGCTAATAAATAAGGTATAGTACTAAAAGGGGTCGATGCCTCATCCTATCTGTGAAATCTACAGAAATCAAACCTTTTACAATTCCAACCATATTTAATTTAATTTCTAGGAAACAACATAAATGTTTGTAGACAGCGGTAGTTGTATACATTTTTCCAAAAAATATATATGTATATTATTTGTATCGTGTTTTTTTTTTTTTTTTAATGACAACTCTATTTCTAACAACATATTATGCGTTTAATTTTGATTTCAATACAATGTGTTGAACATTAAAAAACAATTATATTTGTGTAGGTATCTATAAAGCGATATATAAAACCTTTTTTCACCAGTCTAGACGGATAGTATAACAATTAGAATTTAGACAGCTAAAAGTGATTTGAAAATCGATACATTTAGCTTTTTCATAATATTAATAACTCATTGACATTGCTGATATTGGTCATTATTGATGAATTATATTTTTTAAATTCCTCGAGGTTAAATCCTAGGTACACGTAATAATGTCCATACACGTTTTAGTAATGATATTTACTATTTGCTTAAAAATAACTGTCAAAAATGGTATCCTTACAATGATTACCCAAGATTGTACCATTATTAACCCGTGTTACGACTGAACTATACGTCTATAATACTGTTTAGTTAGTTTTAAGTTAAAGTGAGACGCTCACAATTTTGTTTTGTACTGTCGTGACTTATAGCGGTAACACATTATGCCGTTTTAAATAAAGTGAATTAATTTAATGACCAACATGATTATTTATTCAACACCTAATACCCAAACATCACATTAACCCTCAATTCTCTAGCCCCCATACTGCATGACAAATTATTTCCACAGCGTTAAGATAACTAGAATTATTAATCAAATATAATAAGTTATAGGCACACTAAGCCCAAGTTCTGGTTATGGAGTTTTTCTATTAAAAATCACGAAAGATAAATAAACTTATAACGTAACCTAAATATTATTATTATTATCTAATTAATATTATAAATTTGTTGTATAACATAAGTTTATATTTCATAAGATAAATTATGATTTAGGTATTTTAAATAAATTATACATTATATAAAGTTCATAAAGTTTAATAAATAATAATATTACAATAATAACATTATAACTTGTGTTATAAATTAACTATTTTGATAAACAACTCAGTAAAATGTTAATTCCGTTTACAACTAATGAGTCACGGCTGGTTTCTATATTTTATTAATTTAATGCTCTGTGGAATCGATTGGTAGATTAAAGGTAAAATAGATGCTATAAACAGTATGAATAGTGATAATTTATCTAGTTAAGTAAATAGTTAGTATGCTCATTTTACAATCAGTTTACCTTTGCCTTATAATGTGACCTTTATATGGTATTATAGTATTGAAGCTGTTTAGTGCATTTCACTAAATCTACATGCAAATTAATCTCATTTATTGTTATATAATTTTTTTTTCAGACAATCAGAGGTAAATGTTAAACAACTAAGAGTCCAAGACAATACGTTTCTCAATGTAGCCCTTACAAAATACAAAATAGAATATTGAATTCTAAAGTGGTGATATTTTCATCACAGACATCGTTATAATGAAAATAAACTCGTGTGTCAAAAAAAATAATTTTATTTTTATTTTGTATAGTAATGAACAAAGTAGTAAACAATAAAATATAATATAATATATTTTACAAGATAGTTTACAGTATCTAAAAATACTACCAGTTTGTCTGAAATTAAATTTATATGCATGTATATTACAGTAGGTATATCACGTTTCACTACGATATACTTTTAATGACAAAACAAAAATTCAATAAAATATTTTTCATTAAACTGTACAATAAAATACAATGAACTTACCTATAGTGATAAAACTGAATTAGTTCAAAATTGGTTATTTTTAAAACAATCAGCTAATTTTTCTAATCATATAGATAACATATATAATAATTTAATGAATCACTAGTTCAATAATGTTAAAGATCAATCTTTCAATAAATATAAAACCAGATACCAAATATAGAATTTTTGTATGTCTATTATATTATGTACGTGTGTTTAGAGCTGTCGTACTGGGCTTACCACTGACGTACCATTAATTTATTTTATAAAAAGAAATATTCAGACAATAGATTACAATAAGGTACCTATATAAGCATGGCGCGCTTTTCCCTTTTATTATTCATTCAATATATTGTATCTTCCATGTGTGTAGTTTGGAGTCAAAAAGGCAGCAATCTCAACAGCTGTACAATATATTTTTTTTCAACCCAAGAACAAACGTATTATATCCAACACTCCATCAGTCGATAGACTTGTTATATTGTGTATAGGTATTTCAGTATTTGTGAACAGCATATTGTATATATTACACTGTACATAATATAAAACCCAAAGTTATCTGATCGTATACTTACGTAGTTACGTCATACATAAACGAATGTAATAAATAGAAAAACCAAGAATTTGGACCACGAGAGCAATTTTAAAACTCGTAACGAAATAGTAATTTTTTTTTATAGCTTGGTGGCGTGACACCGGCTTAGTGTTTTAGTGTTATTGAAACATATAAAGGCGAGGTGTGCAAACGGTTCAATAAGAATTTTATTAGCACAGCCTTATTACAAATTATTGACATTTACAAAAAATATAACTTTTGTATGATTCCATTTCTCTAGGACCCATTACTTATAGGGTTGTTCCGCTTTATGTAAAGCGTTTATCCAAATCATTTAATGAGTACGTAAATGATAAATATAATTTATATTGCGAGTAGTTAGAATTGATTTTAATTTAATTTATGAGTGATGATGACTTATGGTAAAAATATTATAATACATTAAACTATTTAAACTTTATGAATTATGATAATTACAAACAAGATAATTTGAACTATTTATTGTATTTCAATATTTTAAAAACCTCTCTACACACTTTATCAAGGGTCTTCAACGTTATACCACGGGCCAAATCTGTAATACACTTAGGCATCATAGGTCAAAATTATTTATAGAAAGATAGTGAGTTAATAAATTTGAAGATATAAGAATTATTTTTAATTAATTTATAAATTAAAAATAATAAATCTAGTATACAATGTGATCACGATAAGTGGATTTTTACTAATAAACATTATTATACACATTTTCAAATAATTAGGCTATTTTTGTGACGGTTAATATTGCGCATGCGCAAAATAACTTTTTTTAACGGCATAATCCATTTTTAACCAAAAATTATTTTATTTGATTTTTTTTTAATGAATTTTAGTGGTTGAATTTCTTTTCTAAGTAAAAAATTATCAAGTTATAGATATTTGATTTTATGTTATTTGTACGGGTATAACATATTATAAAATACGTAGTTAATAATACATACTATAATAAAAATAACTAATCCAATTTATGGAATACCTGTTTACCTATTGTATTTATCTTTATTAAACTTATCTCAGTAATTGTATTATAATTGTAATGTATAAATAATATCACACAGGCATAGGTACCAGTTGGAATTCAAAAAAAATACCCGTAAAAATAACATAAAATCAAGTTGCTATAGCTCTGTCATTTTTTAACTTAGAAAAATAATTCAACCACTAAAATTCATTAAAAAATACAAAAAAAAATAATTTTTTGTTAAAAATGGATTATGACATTTAAAAAAAAAAGCTATTGTGCGCATGCACAAATATAGTCTAATTATTTGAAAATGTGTATAATATGTTTATTAGTAAGCCAAAAAAACAGAATTAAAATATATGAAGCCTGCACATAGGTATTTGAGTGTTTCCACCTATCGTGATTACACTGTATAGTTACAAAACATCAATATAAGGTCGCGGGCTGGATTAAAAAGCTTGGCCGACCGCAGATTGGAAACCCCGATTCTATACAAATATCTTAAAATACACAATAACAATATTTAAATAATCTAAAACTAGTCTAGGAAAAAGGTTTAGTTTCATTACTTATATAGTCAAACGAAAAATATGTTGTTCATGTAGTATTTTACGGTGAAAAACGTTAAAATTAAAATATTAGCGGTTTTTGTTTGTAAATTGCACTTTATCTGATTCAGTGAACTGTACATCCATATATTGTCATTTTGAACAACAGATGGAAACTAAGTGTCTATTTTTGTACAATATTGTATAATGTATACTATACTAACAATACTATGTTGCGTATCGTATTGCTGTGTTTTTGGTAAACCATAATATACATTTAGGTAATCTTAACGACATCGTCGTACTAATATCTTTAGTAGTTAGATTGAAATAAATAGCAGTCTGATAAATAAATAAAATAATATAAGATGTATAAATTATGTATAAAAACAAAAAAATGATTAATGTTTAAAAATGATCATACAACCACTTACTTAGTGATATAACAGAGGGTTGCCAATAGCTATTTATTAATATTTTCTCGTGTAGTGCTGCACGTGTAGTCAGTGGCGTACACAGTGAAGGGGGGCGAAGGAGGCTTCAGCCCCCCTCATTAGTCGTGTTATTGTGTAAATCTTATATAGTAAAAAGCAAAGTACAAACAAATGGTTTTGATGAAACATTTTACGTAGTATTAATTATTAATTATTTATTCAGCTCCCATATTGAAAAATCCTGGGTACGCCACTGCGCGTAGTAGACGTCTTGTCCTAATTAAAGACCGGATTAAATTGCGTTAAAAATATTATGTAAAAATGTCAACGAAAATATATCAAAATTGCACAATACCTAAATATATTAAAATTTCAATAAAAAATACACTGAAGTCACTAAATTATATAATATAATACAAAATATATAACTGTTAATTTATTAATTAGTTTAATAACATCATGACTATTATATTACATAATTCTAAAATTGTATTAAACAAAATATATTATAAAAATTAAAATGTATAATTATCTACATTTCTAAATTATAATATTGAAAGTTATATAGTCTGTTACTTAAAGAATGTTTATATAATAAAAAAGTACCTTCAACTTCTACACTAACATGTTATTGGTGCAAAATAAAATTATTAAAAAATTTAGCATTAAACCTAAATTAACATTTTGATTACCTGCCATAAAATCAGGGTAAGTTTTATTTATATCCTTTATTATTTTCTATGATATATTTAAATTTATCTTTAACTATTTTCTCATTGGGACCTGGAATACGTTTTTCAATAAATTATTATCATTATTAATATTATAACACGTATGATTGTATGACCGTATCTATAGAACGTTTCTCCACTAAGTTATATTTTTATTTTAAAATTACCTAAGAAATAATAATTTGTAAACTTCATCATGTAAAGTATAATATACAACAATTGAATAAATTCCAAAATCGTTGAAAATTGGAGTATAATATTAAATGTGAAGACAGTAAATATTCCAACTCGTGTTAATATTTGATCAGATTTGAATTATTGAAATCAGTAAAAAGTTGCAATATCTATCAAATAAGTCTTTAGTCATAAATTCATAACGTATCAAACAATTTTCTTAAACTTTATATACATTGTTTCTCAATGTAATCCAAACAAGTTTAAATGAAATAAACAACAGCAATATGTGCAACTAACATAAATTTGGCTCAAATTTAAAGCTTTAGTGTCCAGGCATTTCTACCTGCAGCGAACATGGTAATTTTCATAGCCATTAAAAAATACCGTGTTAATTAAATAGGTTTATTGTTGTAACACTGGCCATTATATATATTATTATGCAATTTATTCAAAAATCAGAATTCAAGTTTTTCTTTTACTAGGAGGTCAATTATAAGTATTTGTAAGCATAAATTGGTAATTTATTATATGAACTTTTGTGGATTAGTGAAAATGATTGAACTAACATTGATTGAAGTTTTATTTAAAACTAGTTACAATTGACCTAATAAGGTACGGAATACCGCAGGAGTAACGCGTCGTACGTGGAGTTCTAGAATAGTAGAACTTGACGAATTGTGGCCATGGCTGCAGGCGAAAATAGTATGAATACAAAGGATATGACTGGTATGGAAGGGGGAAGGATTGGTTATTTCACAAACATTTAAAACAAAATTTCAAATGGCTATTCAAAGAACAAGATAAAACTATTTAAAATAATACATTTTAAATAGCTGTAACTAGAAAAAAGTATTAAAATGTAATGCTATTTGTATAACTCTATTTTTGTATGTTTAGTATAAAGTTAATATATTTTATATAATTTAATTTTAAAATTGGTAATATGTCGACATCCTCAGGCGCTCCTAAAAAAAAAGAATATATGCAAAATAACTGGGACTAGAGTGAATCGGTGAAACAGCATACGCCTACAATGATAAATGAAAACGACCACGACAGAAGCAGTCCCGACGGCTCCTCCCATTACCCCGGAAACACACCTGCAAAGCAGGCCGCGGTTGCACTGCGAAACGGGCGGCCAGATTATTGCAATGTGCAGTGTGCGGGCAGTGCGCGGTATGCAGTGGGTCATTTTTTTTGGGTGTGCACCCGTCCTTACACTTATTTTATCGATCATGGGCTAATTTATTATTATCGGTTTGCCAAATAAATTACACATGCATCCTAAATATTTATTTTACCCGAATCTGAATTATCGATATTACTGGAATCTATCAAAGAAAATATTGCAAATAGCTAGGTATACATAATATATTAATATCTGCCTAGATCATTTCGTTGTTAAAATTGTTTCCGACTTTAACCAGACGGTATAATGTTCATACATAAATTTAGCGTCAGATCCTAATAATTATGACACACATATATTTTTATGTTCTTTCCTAGTAATTTTAAAACTGAACATACAGTTATAATTGGATATTTTACTAAACATTTTGAAGTGAATTGAAATGATGGATCCTATATACACTTGTTCAGTGGTTCCTATTTTATTGGTATCAATGTCCAAATATTATCTTAAATAAATAAATGAATATAGTTTTTAATTAAGTTGTTTTGAGTGTAACATGGTTAGTAGGTATCTATTATACAAAATTGTATCCAATGAACTATTTTTTCTGGCATGCACAAACGAAACATATTCTTTTTTGAACTAAATACTTATATGGTTATTACTATTAGGTATGTGTAATACTAATTTATATTATAAAAGTATTAATTTTACTCAATAAATATATTTTTATTTTTACAAATTTAAACATTAAAATGCTTGAAATGCACCAACCTGTTTTTAAAATCTACGGGCTCAAATTGAATGCGCTTATTTTACATTGAATTTTAAATTATTTAAATTATATTTTTATAGAAATAAACAGAGCTTTGATTTGTATAAACATACTGACAAAATTGTTCTTCTAAAAAACGTAGGTATATTGTAAATAGTTAGGTTATAAAATCACAAACAGCCAAGAGTGTTATTAAAATTTATTAGTTTGTAGTCACTACCGGTTTCGGCCTATTAGGTCATTTTTAGGTTTGTTAAATATTATCATTAAAAATAAACATTAAATAATTAAAACAAAGTGAATACTAAATACTAATATTAGGTCTATATAACATATTATGTATAATTTTAGACCCCTAACACAACCGGGTCAATAGTTATACAATTAGTTTAACTAGTTTAAGTTTCTATATTATGATAAGTAAGTTAAGTTAAAAGTTAATTTATATATATTTTTAAGTTTATAACTTCATTAAGATATAAATAGATAAAAAATTGACTAAATAAGTTAATAAACTTAATGATAGATACAACTTAAATTTCTAAACAGTAAGAAAAATATTATACTCAATAAAAAGATAAACTTCCAAAAAATTGCACAAGAATAACACTATCAAAATTCAAACTACCGATCGTTGAGTAATCCATTACATATGTAGGATATAAATATGATTATAATACGTTTTCAACGTTTTCGGAAATAACTACATAAACACTGTACCTACATAATTATTAATTTCAATATATTTTTTTACATTACTAATAGATGGTAAAACTGACAAATCGGTAGGTACAATCATTTTAGTATAAAATAATACCCCATTGCCCACATACTTTCAAAATACAGAATACCAAAGTTTACATTTAGGTAGTCAATACCTGAAATATTAAAATATATAATATACGGTACCTAGCTAGGGTGGGCATCGCCCATTTGCGTCAAATAAAATTAATTGGTTTTGAGTACAGCCTATTTGTTCCAAAATAAAAAAAGATATGTTTTTTCCAACTTCCCATTTGCACCTAATTTACCTGGTAAACATTTTACAAGAACGACTTTAAAGAGTTTAAGGGGACTGCAAGTGGACAGTTTTTAAGGAGTTAAAAATAGGCAATTTTCAATTTGCATGCATGTGGGGCTTGTTTATTTGTGCGCAGTAAGTGATTATGAGTGTGTGTAAAAGAAAAGCGAAGTGCTCCCGCACACTCATATACAAGTCAACGCCTCGGCGTTGTGCGCGTGAACGGTAAATAATTTATGCTCGTTTGTATATATTTTTTGTCAATCCTACCGATGTACCTGATAACGCGTAATCTTAAAATGTGGACTGACCGATCTCAAGTAGACACTATAACGAATTCAGATCAGTTTTCTGAAATATTATCGTATTATTAGGGGTCGATCGGTAGGATGGAATAAAAGTACACCCAATTTTGTATTAATTCCTTACCGTTCACGCGCTTAAAGCAGAGGCGGTGACTTATACATGCGCGGCCAGGAACGCTCCTTTATTTATTTTAGACACGGTCACACACACTAATGATCACTTACTACGCACAAGACCCGCATGCATGCAATTTGAAAAATTGCCTATTTCGAACTCCTTAAAAATCGGCTGTCACGAATCCTCACAACCTTTTTTTTTAAACATTCATTGGCTTATATACAATCTGTAATGGTATTTACAATAAGCATATGTGTGAAGAAATTATATGTTCAAGACATGGTGACGTGAAGAGAGATCTCACCCAGGAGTAACACTCACACCCCTAAAGCTTAAATCAATTATTTCGGATTCAAATCCCTGGTTTATATAATAATTTAACTTAATTTTAACACTTATGACTCATATATAAAATAATTTGAAGTTAACACGTTATACATGATAAAAAATAGCTTATTAAAATAAAAGTTATTTCCAAAAAAAGTATTAAGTCATCTAACTGAATTAATCTTTACTTAGTTTTTATAATATTTGACTCGTTAATGCCTCAGTTTTCCCCCAAATCATCTTCGCCTATTTTTGATTATGTCCCGCATAGTCTAATTGAACGCTGGAAGTCCGCCGGAAATTTTTATAGTTTACTCACAACGGAATATACGATAACCATCTGGAATCTGAATTTTACACTTACGTCCTTCCCAATAAAAAAATAAATAAATAGGTATTAGGTAATTAATTCAATAACAAAATAAAAGTGGCTGTAGCAATAACTTGTATTATAAAACAAATTAATTGACATCGATTGTGTGTTAAAATTTAAGTCACTGTGAAATTCGAAATACAAATAAACAATTTATAAGTAAGAGTACAATATGTTATATTATATGTAAATTAAATAATTTTATTGAAAATAATTTTCAGAAAAACAAATAAAACATTTAAAAAAATTATATTTCAGCTTTAATTTTTACAAAAATGTTTTCTTTTAAACAATATCAAAACAATATAGCTAAATCTTAACAACCTATATTATACGGATACAACTTTTTAAATATTTAAATAGATTTATTATGAAAAAAAAACTCAAATATTAATAGTTTCAATAGGTAAATTATAATTACAAATTTATAGTTAAAATTAAATTTTCATAAAATTATGTTACGCAGATTGAAATCTAAAAATATTTCACATAAAAATAAAAAAATGTAATAAAAACCTATAAAGTATTATTTTGATACAAGGATATAATTTAATATAAAAAAGGGCGCAAAAATATAGATAAAAATAGTACTTCGGGACGCAAGTCATCTATGGCATTTTTGAATCTTCTATTATTCGGTCACAAATAATAATTATATATTGAGTATAATTTCAGATCCAACTATATAGTATGCACCGTAATTTGTCAACGTCGATGAGGGGGAGGGGGGTGGCAGGCACACGTTTTAACAATACAATATTCTGGTTTTTAAACTAACGGATGTAAACGCGATTTGTTGAGTGTCAATAAAATATTCAGTATGTTGTAAGACGGAGACAACAAAACGTATCCGTGTGGCGTCCTCTTAACGTGAACTGCTGTAGGTCCGCTAGACCGCTCTAGAGGTGTTGTCGTTTTCGCGCGATGGTCGACTTGCCATTCGTCGAATAATAGCGATGGTCGGAGACAGGCGGCGCCAGCTATTCCGGCGTACGATAATAATAATATTATTCGTCTAATCATTTATAGCGATCGTCGCGGTCGTCGCTGGTAGCAATCGTCTCGTCAATGACGATAAAATATAATGAAAATTATTATTGTCATTCATTCTTAAATTATACTCGTATAGGTACTATCATCGAGTATGTATCGTAATAATACATTCTTATACTCAATGGCACTTTACAGCCTACGGACTACAACATTATATACGTATTTACGTATTACCTATAGTAATTTGTCGTTTTTCTTTAAGATTTCAATAGTGTGTGACTCATATAATGTCACCGTGAATTTGTATTGTCGTGCTCACGCGTGGCGAGAGATAACAGGAGCACGAAGCGGGCGTCATCTTGTCTAATGTTTTCTCGAACGTTGTGCGTGAATGTCATACACGTGTGTATTGGTAATTGCTATCATAATTCATAGGTATTAAAATAAGATAAATAACGTGAGTAGATTAATACGGTAAGTTGACGCCGAAACGTACTAGTAAACATGCCACTTAATATCTACTTAATGATTTTATGCATTAATATAATATTATAATGTACTGCAGGGCAGATGTGGTACGCTTGGGACGTTAATGCATGCTTTCAGAAGTGCTACTTAGTTCTTTTTACGACAGTTTTCGTGATTTCTGAAGTAAAATATTTCAAAAGCCAAATACTGTTATAGGCAAGTGTATAGTGAAAGTTATTTGATTTTCTAAGTACATAATAATTAATAATAGTTAAAAATGTTTTTATTATTCATGATATTAAAATATAATATAAACTTGCATTTATTTTTTGCTTACTATTTTAATAGGTACATAGTTTTTAATAAATACCCAAATTAAACGTAATAAATGTGTGAATAATGTATAATGTAACTGTAAAATGATTTTTAATAAAAATAAATAAATAAATAAAATAATACCTCACAATTCTTAGTACATTTAGCAAATTCTATATGTAAGTACTATAATAATAAAATTATTTTGAACTTTACAACTCAAATAAATTAAACAAAAATAAACAACATATTTAAGAGAAATTATAGTACCTATCATTTGATAAGGACATAACAGATATTTTAAAAATATACCATTAACATCTTCATTTTTCCCACAGCAAATGTAAGAAAGTTTATAAAAATAATTAAGTAATAATCTAGTTAAAGGGTGCACCTTAAATGTAAAATTTTAGTGACTCAGTTGAAGTAGGTATAACTCATTTTTGAAAAAAGGTTAATTGTTTGCTGCGGCTCGCCTACAATATTTTATTTTATTTATAATATTGGCTTTTAAATTATATTAAATATTTTGGTTGGTTTCAGGTTTGTATAGGGTAGGTATACACTTAAACTTAATTTAATGCATTATATATTATAATAGAAATATTAAATCAAATAATATGTTAATATTAGCTGTATATTTGATAACAATTGAAAACTAACAATAATAAATAATTGGTATCTTTTTTTAATGAAAATTAACATAATACATTTTGTGTTAAATTTATTTTGAATAGAATTCTTTATATACAAGCACTTATGTTGTGTTTTCTCCCATAAAAATAATTTATTAAGTCTGAAAAATAAGAAGTTTAAATTATAAGGGTATTAATTTTTATAATTAATAATTAACATCCCAATGAAACAATTACTTACACGTTTCTAAAAACACTCACAGAACGTTAAACATACAAATAAGCTTTAAGTATAACCTGTACTCTGTATAGGCTGTAATTTAGACATTTTAATTATTAATTTACATTCTGAGTATAACAAAGATACTGTTGGTTTAACAATGATGCGTGTATTTCGAGTTTAAAGTTTAAACTATGGCAAAGTATATCAATTTCACGAAATACGACAATATAATAAATTATAAAAACTGTTATATTAAACAAATCGCTTTCTTGAAAATAAAATAGTACAATCATTTATATTTTAAAAATCTTGGTTAAAAATGTTTTAGTTATAATCCAAACTACTTTGATGAAATTATTGCTTAAACCTAGTTACTTACTTATAGAACATAATATTTTTGAATGATAAAATAATTTAATATCTATCAGCATATACCTATAATAATATGTATAGGTGTGATCATATTATATCAGCAATACTATAAGGCATATTATTACAATTAGATATATATGGACGACTAGTGTTTTTTTGTTATTCAATTTAAACTGTAGCAAGACGTGTTTTTATTTTCAAATATTATTGTATTATACTGTTCGAACTCGTATGTAGCTATAATATATTGTATAGTATATTAGTATAGTTAGCATCGGTAATACCAATTTTTATTGGTTTTATATTGAAATATAAGAGTTCATATTAAATGTGATGTAGTAATATTTAAGTAATAATAAGTGTTATTATACAATATGTCACAATATTAATATTAAAATAAAATGAACTGCCTTTGCATTCGTAAAATAGTGCAGGTATAGCGGTATAGTAGCCAGTAGGTACCTACGTACTATGGTACTATGTTTACAGTTTGTACAGAAAATAATAGAAGTATCTGACAAATGTAATTAATTAACAATTATGCAATAAGTTGTATTCTTATTAATATTGAAAATGCTTGTATTACATATAATAAAATAAATAAATAAATTGATCAGAATAAAAGTCATCACGCATTTAGTTTATATAATTATAGCAAGGGTGGTATTACTAAGAAAAATGTTTATTTTGATAAGAATAAATAATAATTTGCAACAGTACCTAAAATGTATAATATTATATAGTAATCTCCGATTATTGCTTTGAATATTCGTTAGACACTTTTTAAATTTTATTTTTAACTTTAATTGTATAAAATAAAAATAAATGTATTTCATATTTTATTACTCATAATTAAATTGTTTTCCTAAGATAAAACAAGTAACCTAATCCTTAGTGGACACATCTATCAAAATAATAATAGATGATCAAGCTTATATCTATATTATAGAAACGATCGCGTATTAATCACAAAACTAAAATTAATCATCTCCACCTATCAAACAAACGGGGACCGAATCTATATGCAGTCGTGTTTCTTTGTAATATGTTCTATACAAATGACAAAAAGACTCATGGCGTGTACGCCTCACTCAGTCTCTCAGTAAATACTATTGTGAAAAAATAAATATAATAAACATATATGTCTCGGAAGAAATACCTAAAATAATAGTGTAAATCGTAATCCTGAACACTGCGAACTACACAGTACATGCATACGAGCAGCTGTTTGGAGTTTTCGTTAAAACGTTTTTGTGCTGTGTGTATACGGGAACTGGAAAGCGCGTGAAGAGTGACAACCGAGTCAAAACCACCCGTGGGCATTTGTTGTGTGTGTGTGTGTGTGTGTGTGTGTGTGTGTGTGTGTGTAATATCAAATGTCACTACTCACCAAACCAGGGAGCAATGGTTCCAGTTGATAAATATGATAAATTATATTATTTAATATTTATAATAACAATACTGGTTTGCCGATTTAATTGCTGTAAAAAAAACTACGATATGTTTTATATCTAGCAGTTATGACGTAATGCGAATATTAATGTTCCGTCTGGGGTTAATTATTTAAAACGTGTAACTCTAGCAGCTGAACTGAAAATAGCAGTTAATATAATGAAACTAACAAAATATGTTTCCGACGATGTAAATAAAAATAAATACAGAGTTTAATAATTTGAAACCGTTTTCATTAATTAGTAGGTTAATTTATCGTATTTTTGGAAAGAAGACTATCATTATACATATTTACATAATAAGCTATTCGTATTATATGCTAATATATAATGTATAATATCACCTACTTAAATTTAAATAACTATCGGGTTATTATTTTTTTGTTAAATGTGTACCTATACTTATAAAGTATATAGGTAATTATGCACTTGTGGCTTATTTATAATCCATGCATTAATGCATTATAATATGTAATTAATAATAAAACTCATAAAAATGTCAAGCATTTGACCACGAAATAATGTGATGTACAAAATTATAATGACACGATGTTAAGATGTCAATCAATAAATCAAATCTTAAACAGTTGAGTATTATAATTTAAACTATTCGTTTAACTAATTGTACATTAGAAACAAAAAGTTTGACCACATAAAATACACAATTCGTTGGTTATTGACATAAATATATAATGATATTATTATGTTATACAATGGAATGTAGGTACATAAATATAAATGTACTAAATTCATACGGATTACATAAAAAAACACAGAGTCCTATAATATTTAATATATAAACGTCCTCCACGCAAATCACTTCTGTAAGAATTTATTTTTTACCCAATTTCGTTGGTATTGTTCAATAGAGTCGTAAAGTGGATCTGGGCTCGGCGTACGCCCCGGACTTGTATCATTAAAAATGACTACGCCCTCGGACCGACCCGAATACTGTCAACTTAAGTTCTGCACTCGGTAAATTTAAAATAATTGGATCCCTCGAAAAAAGGAAAAAAATTAAATAAACACATCATGTCGGCAGTATATTTTGGGAAATTAGTCCTGTACACACCAGAACCGTCTGCTGCTGCCTGCTATGCGTGTGCGTAATTTTATTCAATTAAATATTCCCGAAACGCCCAATTAATAAGAGAAAAAATACTTGATGTATTATTACGATTGACTAAAAGGAAAATAAAAATTTTCGATTTATAGAAATGTTTTTTTGTTTATTTTCTTTTAAAATCTTAACTAAAAAACAAAAACAAAAACAATTGCCTATCTACTTTAAATATTCTCTTACTTAGATAGGTATATTATTAATTGCTTAAAGGTAATTCATCTTCAAGCTATATGTACAATTATTTTGTTACAGCTTGTTGAATTTCCTAGAGTTCTAAATTAAACGTATGTAAATGATTTTTTTATCCGTTTATTCGTGTTCATCACTAATGGGCGTGGGTATTTGTAAAAAAGAAAAATTAACTCCAAAAACTCTTATTCGTCTTTAGATGTTACTGTACGGACTTACAGCTGCTGAATAAATTAGACCACTTGTATCAACCCGTCTACCCTTTAGGGCGTGTGGGTCGTATGGTGTTCATTTCATACACATTTATACACTACATGGAATTGCCTATAGCTGTACACTTCTCCTGTATTTATAATTTACATATATGCTTTTTACGGTTGGGTGTTTTTTTCTAACTATACGAATTTTTCCTAACAGATTTGCCAATCTAAAAATGATCAAATGAACAAATATACCAGCCCACCCTCAGTGGAAATACATAAAAAGTTTTCTTATTTTGCAGGAAATTTATCCCGAGTGAAAATCAAAAAATGTTCATCGTACGAAGTAATGTGTATCTATTATAACTTAGAAATATGTCGTAGTGTGTAAAATTATTCATATTATAAAATCGTCAAGTTTAAAACTATTAATGTATTTAATATAATATATTTAATATATTTATTTAACTATTTATGTCCATAATATTAAATCAATAAAGTATAAAAAAATTGAACGGGTGTAGGATCTAAGGTTAGTTCCTGATGAAAGTTATAATAAGATACTTGTTACGCTTCTTGTTTTTGAAATATTCATTGGCATTTAAACATTCAAATATTTTAAATCTGAAAATAATATAGTTCTTACACCTATACGTCTATATTATTCATTAAATTATGTATTTTTTTTTAAATGCGGTGTATTGTGAATTTTTTTTTATCGTTATACCTAAGTATATAAGTATGATATGTTATTTAACACTAGTTTTAGATTAGCGTTAACTTAAGTTATAATTTTTTACATTTATATATCCATGATTACACTCATTATAATATTAATATTTTAAAATGTTGGGCCGTAAGATAATAATAATTAATTAATTAATTTAAAACATAAATATAATATACAATATTAATGCATATTACATAATATTATTTACAATTTACATAAATATAACTATTTAAAACAATACTAATAATACCTAGGTACCTACTCATTCGTAACATTTGAAACCGTTATTTTTTTTTAAAGTTTAAATTCAATCCTATAAATAATCAATATGTGTATACGGAACTAAAAACTCTGTAGAAAAAAGTTCGAATATTGGTAAAAGGAATAATTATTTATTTTATGATCTGGTATTTAGACATTACCACACTGGTGATTTGCAATAGATGTGTAGAAAAATATGAATTCATCTGAATTACCTATGTACCTACAACAAATTACGTAACTTTTTATTCAACGTTATTTTCTTCACTGTTATAATTGTTGAAATATAAAAAAAAAAACCGACGGAGAACTCGGCGTTTATTTGTTTTTCATATTGCCTTAAATAAAAAGTATTTTTCGGAAAAGTTGAATAATCTTGGACGCCTTTCTTGAAAAATGCATAAAAATTTGACCGTATAAGTACTGCTCATGGTACAAATCATTTATTTATATTATTCTGAGAATTATTTTTGTTGGAAAAATAAAAGTATGCGAATTAAAAATTAAAAAGTCTTACAGTGATCGACGTATTTTATTATGGATTATATATTCCATAAGCCACCAATTTTACGTGTCTATCAATAACTTATAAATATATATAGGTACATAAAATATGCAATATTATATTATATATGTATAGCATGGTAAATATAAGAGCTTCTAAATATACAATATTATACCTTCTTCATATTGGGCACATATTGAGTACTGAGTAGGTATCTATAATTTATTTATCTACTGAAGATTCACCTCAAAAGCAAATTTGAATTACTATCATTATATGGTCATGTTATTGTTCAATTAGAGTAGGTTTCAAAAATTTACTAAAATTAATCTACTGAATGAGTTTTATGTAATAAAATATATTATAATATTACCTATGCTCATACTATTACTACTTATTATATTTTACAAGTATACGTGTAAATGTGTGATATTAGATGAATTATTTAATATACAGTAGGTAATATAATTGTACAAGTTAATTGATAGTAGAATGAATGACATAACTCATAATTAATAATAATTTTTCAATTAAAATTAAAGTTATTAATTTACATTTTCTTAGTGTGTATGTTTTATACATACTTTAAATACGGCGTAGACCGGCAGTCCATATTCACCAATAATGGTGAGTGTAGGTATATCAAGTTATAAATACAAGTTATAGAAGTCTTAACATTTCAAGTTTAGGTTTTCAACTGATCAATTATTGTTGTAAAATACTTTTAAGGATTAAAATAATAATAAATTATGTATGTTATAAGAACATAAAGATCCTTAGACTTAAAGTTATGAGTAAATTAATTTTTATAGTTCAATCTTTTTTTTAACATAGAAATAATTAATAAATATAGAATTATAATATTTGACTAACAATTTTTTACGTATAGTAGAATTATATAGAACTACAATATGGATTTTAATTTGTTATTGTAAGTGTAGTAAAATCTATCATAAAAAATAGTTTAGGTTAGATGTTTTTCTGCTATAATATAATATAACAAATATTTATGTTTAGTTACTAAAAATTAATTTGAGTTCACTTTAAATTCATACATAGATATGTATAAATTGAATACTCTAATTTAATAATTAATAAGTATAAAGATGTGACCTGAGTAAATTTAACCAGTAAATTGTACTGTTAAAAGTAAAAAGTTTATGTATCTACATGTTACAGAGATTTTTAACTAACCCAACCTAACCGGTAAATTCTACAACTCTTAATAGGTACCTATAGTACAATCAAATAGCGTTCATATAAAATACAAATCAAAGGCAAGGTGTCTATAAATTAATATATTATATTATAATATTGATGCAATACAATAATAAAATAAAATGTATTACACGTCTTATCGGGGATAAACATATGTGCTACTAATATTTTAATATCAAGCTTATGTATGTAATTCGATATTAAAAAAAAAGCTTTTATATTTTGTTGTACTATATATTATATCAAACAGGTGCTCGGCAGGAGGCTGGAAATTCAACACTTATAATAAGGGTTGAGATTATTGTTGTCAACCAAAAGATTCTATACCGGTACCCTCATCCAAATCTTTTATTACTGCAATATGTTTTATCAGACCAATCTCACCGACGCGATGGTGTATTATGTAAATTCGTTTTGTTGTGTTTTCTATTCCAACTAGTGTTCCTACGTGACGTAATCCATTTTACTATATACTTTTTACTTGTTTTTAGCCTTTAAGTGCAAAAAAAGCATCATTGAGATGTGTAAATTGACCCTTAAGCCTGTAAAATTGATCACATAATACATAATACATAAAGGTGTTAGGTTATTTGTCAGCTCCTTCACCGTTTATACAATCGAATTAGGTACTCTTTGAATTTATAGGTACGTATCATGCGTAATATTGAGTTATTTTGTATTAATAAAATATATCAAAAATAGAATATTTCTATTTTAATGTAATATAATATAATTTAATGCTACTTTTATTTAAATATATAATATCATAAAAAATAACAATAATAACAACTTTCTATACTTTGATTGTTGTAATAAAACTATATAACTTGAAAATTTAAATGAATATGCTATAAATCACAAATAAATATAAAACCGTAATTTAATATGATATCATCGGTATTCGGTAGGTAATAGGTATAGGCGGGTACTCCGCTAGTTGTATCATGGAAATATTAGTATTTGTCACTTGTAATAAAACTAGTTCCTGCACATTATGCACAAATATAAGAATTAAAATAATAATTATTTTTATTGAATCAAATGAAACATTGAAATCTTAAATTGGTGAAATAAAAAATATTAAAAAACAAACAAACTTTGATTTCGTAAACAGAAATAAGATATTACTTTACTGTATTAGCCATACACACACACACACACACACACACACACACACACACACACACACACACACACACACACACACACACGCAGTTTTGCACATCCGACAAATTGTACCTATGTGAATAAAACAAATTGTATAATACATTTTAAGTGTATTTGTTATTAATAATAAATAACACCTTTATAATAATAGCTGGGCTTTAGTCATTTTAAGTATGAAATATGATTTATTTTACGAACCAATCTGAAACTGCAGGTTCAATATATATGTATGTAATATAATATAGGCAAGTAGGTATAACTTACTGGACGTTCACGAAACACAACCAGTTTCACCTCTTAATTTTTTCTACCAAGTCCAGTTTAGAATGTAACGAATATCCATTTAAAAATTATAAATTTTATTAGTTTGAACACTAAAAAATAAAAAATATATTTTTACATAATATACTAAGATACATATATTATACGTATAAGTTATAACTATAATGGTAATTATATTTAATTGTATGTTAGAATATTTGGGCAAAGAGGTTGTTAATTCATTACAATTTCAAACTCAGAATAATATAACTGATGACGCCTGGTACTTTTGTAATATTGATTCAGTCTTTCAGTATCTATTCTATCTTTCTGTATAGAATTATTATAAAAATTAGTTATATTATGTACACCCATATACTTACTATAATATATTTTATTGATGATTAAAAACGAACTCCAACCTAACAGTGTATAATAATTATATATAATTATTATTTATTCGTAAGTATTTTATATTAACATACTGATATGCGGTCGGTGTCTAACAGTATAACATAACACTATATCTATTATCTAAGGCTGTAAATATCAACTGCCCGGGGTAGGTACGTCGTCGTCGTACCTATATTTTATACTAAGTATTATAGTGTCACTTTACTTCATTTCAGATTTCACATATTGAATTTGAAAAAAAAATAGTACTAATCAATCAAAGTTTACCAATTATCACACCGTTATGCAAATAACATAATTGTAATTTATAATATATTATTTACATAAAATATTGTACGGTTCGGTTATATATGTACAATTTTTAAAAATGGTAATTGATATTACAATCGACCATTAGAAAGTCAGTACGACATTTATAATTTAACTTATTAAATAAAAATAAATAATCTATACACTTACAACTTAGCAAGATGCAGAATCTTAGATGATTTAACAGGTATTTAAATTTATCGAAACATAGAAATTGACGATATGGTTATTTAATACATTTAAATTAAGTATAACCAAATTTAAATCTTTAGATTTTAATGTTTGTGTTAACTTTTTATGAGAAAATAATTTTAAGTGCTCCATTGCAATTAAAATTATATTTTATTCATTCACTTTATCAACTTTTAAAAGTGTTTCAGTAAATATAAAAGTCAAAATATGGTTTGTTAAAAACTTAGAAAATAGATACGGTTATAGTGGCACAGTGATAGTAATATAGAGTATAATATAGTACTGTAGTAACTAGTAAGTATACTAATAGTAGTATGGTATTACTGAATATTATATTATTATGTTTAAAAATAATATGTAATTGGTTTATATTCTCTAATGTCTATATTATTATCTGAAAGCGTTCTTTTAAAATGAAATATTAAATAAATGGGTAAATTTATTGTTTTTATTTTAGGGAGCTCTGATGTCTGAAAATTATTTAAAATGTTCAATAGCATTTCCAACAAGATAAAAAGGAACTTATTTTTGTTTAATTATTTATCATTTATTAGCAGAAATGGGGGAAATCAACATCATTGATCTAAATGTTTAACGAACAAACTTAGTCGGTAGCAGTACAATAACTCAAGTTAAAACGTACTACACTGAACACCATGAACAGTATAGCTGAAGCGTAATTACCAATAATAATTACAATGTGTAATAAATAAAATACAAAACGTCTATAGTATACCACTATACCTTAACCATTTCTATTTTTATGTATATATAAAATATTTGGTTAACCGTAGAGTAGACAAAAAAATATATATAATTATGTTACTTTGTTGAAGAGTAAAAATATAATATAGTACCTACTCCTTTTGCGCTACGCATCTACAGACTCCAGACATCCGATTCTCGTAAATTTTTAGCATTTTTAATACTTATTTAACGACACAAGTATGTATTATAGGCTATAGTGGTTTACAATAAATATACCTAATAATATTATTAAAAAAAACTTTATGGACCTATAAACTAGGTATGTACCTATTATAATATATTGCGTACGACGTAATACGTTTAGGTAAATACATTTTTAATTTATCACACTAGTCTTAACTTTTAAGTAAAATAAACATCACTTTCACCCATTCCTTTACTCGTCATTTGGCGTACCTACCTACATATTTTCAACATTGGTATTATTATTCAATAAACAATCGTTGACAATAATAGATCAAACTATAGGTGCCATTGTCTGTTTCGATTGTAAATTTTAACGCTTGTAAATCGGATTTAATCTAAAAAACACACTTATAATCAGATCAGAACATATTATTTTTTTTCTGGTTCCGTGTTTACCTATCTATATTGAAATATAATATATTTTAACAAGCTAAATATATGATAGAATAATGACGAATATGCGTTTATCCATAAATGCGTTTATCCATAAATGTCCAAGTCGTTGTATGGGCACATAATTTTTTGTCTATGCACGACGGAGTAAAGTTTATTGATATTTCAGATTTTTAATGAGATTTTAATACAATTTTGAGACTACATTAAAATTTCTGTAGCATTCGTAGCAATACGAAACGAAATGTGTCCCCCGTACAAAATACATACATTATGGTTTTTCGTCATGACTCAACGACCTATATAGAAAACAGCAACAGTAATTCGTTGTAAGTTATAAGTTATAAGCAATCTGTTTTATATTTAATGCGGTTTATATTTGACCTGCGGCGGCGAGGGTTTGTATAAGGTCGTCATTTCGAAAAGTCATCATCGTTAGTTTTTTGTCAGCTTTCACGGTGACGCTAGAGGTGAAGTACAGTCAATTTCACTTTCCACACCTTATGAATTATTTATACGGTTTATACCACTGTCGCCGACGTCCTTCATCATGTCTACTTCTCACCCTCCAAACATCAAGTTTCGAAAATTGTTATTTATTTTTATTAAAAAAAAATAATAATTATCTCCACTCTTTATTATAGAATATTTTGGAATTTCAGCAGTCTAAAGTCTAAACGATCGCCATCTCAATATATCACCATCAAATAATTTAATATAATAATACTACCATATATACGGCGGATACGGGTTCATTATTAAACGTAAATATGTAATATTATTTTTTTCGCGGTCGCACACACAAATAAGGAAAAAACGCAAAAAAAAACACTTAAGTATTCAAAAAACGTATTTCTTTGGCCCGTAGACGGAAATATAATATTATATTATATCGTCGTAAAATTAGGAATGGGCTCGTAACATTATAAATAATACGACATTCAAGCCGGCGTGCCGCGTAGTTTACGCGCCCGTATATTATACATGTGCATGGCATTAAAGCGTTGTACATATTATTATTATTATTAGTACACACTCACACACATACATATTATGTATAATACAATATACCTATGCTTAGTGTCTAGTGTGGAGTAATCACAAAATTACGCTATTGTTTTCATGATTTTCGGGAAGCAATAGGTTAACCATAACATTGTATACAGACACATATTGTGTTGTAATTATTATAATTTAATACATTTTATATATTATTATAAATGATAATAATATAACCGAAGCCTGCATTTATCTGTTTCCGTCTGTTTCATTTACAATGAGGCTTAGTTATTCAGTACGGATTTATGAAACCATAATAATAATATTATATAGGTATATATAATATACAAAAATACACACACACACGCTGATGCACATACCTAACCTATACATTTGAATATAATACCTATATATATATATATATATATATACACATTTAAATGTATATATTATATACGCTACGAATTTATGAACCAAAACGGGCCAAACCCGTTCGGAACTAGATAATTTGTAATTAATAAGTAACACAGAATAAAAAATTCGTTGATTGTGCATGCCGTGAGCCAAAGAATACCTAATGACCGTTGCTTGTTGTGTGTCCCGTTTCGACCTTAGATCTGTAGTCTTAGTAGTCCACAGTCCACACGTAACCTTTACATAATTATTTTAATCCTAACGCGACTGGAGCGACGAAAAACTACATTATTCATATTGCACGCACATTGATTTCGTAAACCAGGTCCATGATTATTCTATATTTGAACAGTGTTTATGTTTTTTTTAAATTCGTTAAACGTCGATTCAATAACAACTAAAGAAAAAGACAAAATTTATAACATAACACGTACTGTGTACTGATAACTTCAATAATTAATAATATATATTAATAATGTATGTTTACCAGCTACGACAGCTACGTAATTTGGTGATGGGGAGAGGGTGCATTCGCACTTATTTTTTGTAAAACGTCTTCTTTGGCCATGCCAAAATTAAAATTAAAATTCTGAAATACCGCAATGTGTTTTAAATCTGATTCAGTCAGTATTTACAAATTTACAGTTACCTATATAGATTTTTTTTTTACTTTTCAAATCATTTTTTAGTGTGGTCTGACAATATTGACAAATCACAAAGAGAACATTGTAACAGATAGTTACAGTATACAGTTTGTCCAAAAGTCCAGTACATATCACCTTTGTATCTCCATGGCAAACCAATATATTTAAATGTGTGTTCAAAGAATTTTTTACAATAATAGTTATGGAAATTCTAATTGAATGACATAAGATGAATTTTTTTATGCAATTAAGTTTTATACATTTTCAAGATAGCTATTTTCTTGATCATATTTTTTACAACAGTTTTAAAAAAGATATACTAACATTGAGTAAAAATCGACCAAGTTAAAGCATATTAAGCTATTGATTTCGTGAAAATAATAGTTATGTTGGCGAAACACAAATCACGTCATAATTTAATCAATCTCGCGGATTTTTTTTATGATAATCCTCCTCATGTATCTATTTTGTTTTACATTTAAAAAAATGATTCATTCGTTCGCAGTACATGATCACATCAACAATGACACATGGTAAAATGTTTATCCCGAAATAATGAAAGTTGCAGACAAGCTGTAAGCTATGTATTTGAATATATCCTGATCACCAAAAACCAATTTTATATCAACAGATTAATGTCTTGATTTTTCGAAGCTGGCGATATAGCTATAATGTTGCAACGAATGTATTAATTATGCAAAGCTCCACTATAATAATAAGATTTTTATACAGATTGTCGTAAATAAAACCCACGTTCTAATTGAGGTTGATTAAACCATGCGATTTGTGTTTTGCTAATTGCATAACTGGGTAGGTACTTATATTATTCACACGAAGTCAATAACTTAATTTACTTTAAAAAAACTGCATTTAAATTTATTGATTTTTTAAGGAAATACTTAGGGTGACACGAGACTTCTGAAATTTACAGTATATTATAAATTATAATGAAAAAAATAATAACAAACAAAGATAATTTTTACATCATGTAAATGCCATCAAAATGTCTGTCGTATAGGTATATACAAATGACAACCATGGTTTGTTATAAAACTGAATTTATCTATAGATAGTTATATTGCAAATGGAAAATGGGAGAAGTATAAAGTAAGAATATAGTATATTGTGGCCTGGTCATGATTTTAAAATGTACCAAGTGGTTACTGCAAATCGTTCAAAACCAATAATTAAAAAACTGAAATAACGAGCCTTTTGTTTACTTACAAATCTACGAATTTAAAATTTAAACTCATTGGATTTTTACGATTGTATTGGTCATTATAGAGCTAATGGGACTATAACTCCACATTTAATACACATTATACATTATTATAATATAATGGTAAACATTGTTCAACCTCAACGCAACACTAATATCAAGTAGCATTTATGCATAGCACATAGTACACTGCAGATATAGCACACTTGAGATATGAATAAGTCTTGTACAGTATAATTAACATTAAATTTGAACTTGAACGGAAAAAAAATCGAAAATCACAAACGAAGTAGGATAATTTATTCATAATAATGCCACGTATTAACGTATGCAATATATTTTATAATATGATATGAATTTGGGTAGGTATATTATAATAGAGGTAAGTTGTATAATAATTATTCTATACGTTTTCGTCATGCTCTTATTGATATGCGCGAGTCGTGATTGAGATAAGACGCTCTCGTGATCGCCGATTTACGTTAAACGTAATACAACGTATTTTTTTTCTATTCAATTTAACGACACTAAAAAAATCAGAGTTTAAAGCTACTTTATTGTAGCCGGAGACTGCCATTATTTATGTAACAAGGGTACTAGAGCAAAATATAAATGAATAAATAATAAAGTGTATAGCAGCGTTGTGTGTCTGTGCCAATGTGTGTGACTGTACACGAGCTGTTTGTTTGAATTGATTTCAAATTTCAATTGGAATACATGTCGTCATAACAATATACGCACCGGTGCCAAGGCTGACATGCGCATGCGCAGTGGGTACAGAGAATATATAGGGCTCAGACGGGAACAATCGCCACTGATGAGGGGTCCTCCTCAAGAGGCCTTTCGTGCTGCATAGTATATAATATACTATTATCTATCATTATTCATAACTATTTAGAGTTTACTATAAGCTACAGACAGACACACACACAATAGCAATGAATAGTGGTGTGAGACAATACAAGCATAGTCGTAATTATGGGGGTTTGGGTGGGCTTATCCCCTAGTTTTATCCATAGCCCCATCAGTTTTTAATCATATTTTAGATTAAAACCAATAAAAAGGGTCTATGATGCTGATACAGTTCTAGCCCTCCCCCCAGAAAAAAATCCCTAGTTACACTTTTGAATACCTGGGCGATACTAGTTTATGAAGTGTTTAGCCTAAGTTGGGGGTGTGTGAGTTCACTTTTCGATAACATAAAATCGTTCCTATATTCTACAGTATGTTGGATTCATTTTTTCCAAAACCATCGCATCTTCCTATTACATAATGTATTGTTTGTATATAACTGTATTATTGTTTTAAACTTATAATAAGTCAATATCAATACTTACGTCGCATGAACTGTAGAACAGAGTAGCGGGTGTCATCTAACCGGGGGGGAATCTCCTCCCGTTTAACCGCTGAAATGGAATGAATAAGATCGTGGTAAAAATAACTTATAACATTAAACCAATAGTTTTTAGAAACGTAATGTATTGCCTATAGAAATTAATAATATAAATAGCCATATAGGTTAATATTTTTTTAGTTATAAAATAATATCTAAAGTCGGTATATCTATATCATTATATATTCAATTTTGTCAAAATTAGAGCATCAACTATCCGTAAAAAAAATTTTGCGTATATATATATATATATATATATAATAATTATAATATTATATATTTTTAATTTATTTAAATTGGTATAAAAACAACTTATAAAGTCAATAAAGAACCATATGTATTGTAATTATGAACATTTTTACACCGAAAAATAACTAAAAGCAAGTCCAAGATTTTAAATGTCAATAATTAGCAAAAAAATAGCCAATATACTTTGAAAATTATGTCATCTAGTTCCTAGTGTAAATTGTTGGTAAAAAATGAGTCTAAAATATATTTATATTTGAATTTGAATGACAAAATATTATTAATTTTATCTAAAACTGATGTTTTGTAAATATTTCTGTTTTAATTATTTTTTTTATGTTTTCGATTATTTTGATGAGTATATAGAGTTTATACTATATATAGAGTAGAATATATAGGTGGTTTACTTTACTGTTGTAAAGATTTAAGATATATTAAGTTTTGAGTAAAAATACGATATTACATTTTCTACCAGAAACCACCCTGCATATTGAAGGTTGAAGAATTTTTTCTGTTATAAAAAGTGTTTCCACACATAACACAACAAAAGACACAACATCATTTTAAGACCAATTGGTTATCGTGGTTACGTTCAGAATCTAAAGGGTATTATAATGTGGGAATCTGACACCCACCACTACTATTGCTGCAGTATATACTTGCATGTCTATATACGCATCATACAATACAATATGTACAACACGGATATAATATGTGAATTGAACGTGTGTTATTTAGTTAATAAAATCCAATTTAGGACTTTTAAATATGGGTAGAGTACTGATGTATTATGATATTATAATACGATTAATACCGGTAGGTATAGAAGATAAAACACAGATATGATCAATATAACATTTTTTTTTTTTCTATTTTCGACGATAGAGAGAAAGACATTTAATGACAAATATTGTATGACATATTTCAATTATACATAACGTTTGATGTCCATTGACAATTAAATTAAATCAAACCATACTGTTCAAGAAAAATGTATTGGTATCACCATTTTACCCAAATCTACAATTATTATTTAATTTTCACACTCATAAATCATTTTAACTCATTAATCAATTACCCGGTGTCTGAACAAACTGTATTGGTATAATGCAGATTGTTTATAAATTCAATTTATAATGACAAGTTGTAGTATATTAATTTTACGAATAGTACCTAAATTAATCTGACAGATGTTCAAACAAATTATTGTTCTATCAACTATAAATATTAAAGATATAATATTACATTTAAAGAACAATAAATAAATACAATATTATAAACATTGCGCTATGTGTAGTCTAAATATTGTAAATATTGTATCGTTATTAAATTTAATCATAATTGGATTAGTTAAGTGGGCCGTCGCTTAATTTTAAATATTCAATAAAATATGTAATATTTTATTGTGAATATTTAAAAAAATAATAATATATATATGTAGATGAAAAATAATATATTACTATTACTATGTAGATAAAAAATATATTACAGCTGTTAGCCTATGAATTTTTTTTAAATTTGAACAATAATTTGGTCTAGAATTTGAGAATTCTCAAATTCTAGACCAATAATAAATAATAATTGCAGTCGACGGAACCTTTTTGTTATAAATATAAGCCAAAATCAAACCAATATTATAATGTGATTCTATTTGCCCGCACACGTCAACGACATCGCTGACCAAAAATTAAAAGTGTGATTTAAAAGACTTCGATTTTTGATTTTGTTACTTAAAACAATAATAATAAAAAAAACAAAAGCTTGTCGTATCTATGGTTTAGAATAAAATTTTGAAAATCCAAGTCAAAGGCGCATTGTAAGCAGTGTTTCTATTTTTTGTATCAAAATTAAATTTAAGAACTCCATACATTCAACACAAGCAGTTGCAAAGAAATTGACTATATGCAAGTAGTGTCAAAAATAAGCAACGGTAAAGATATTTTAGAATCTAAACATAAGGTATGGTAGGTACAACAAAATGACAACCAATTACCATACTGAAATTATCACACCTATGACCTATGTACTGCAAGTATGTGTATGGTTAAGCGTGTATTATTTTCATATTGATTTATTGATATGAAATATTATTTATATTTTTGTGTATCGAAAGATTGTGAACGAGTTTGCTATTTGGTGTTTTGAATTTTCAAATTATTCCCAAGGGTGTCGTTTACCCGGTAAATGTTCAATGCCAAACTTTACGACGACTTATTATTGCATATATTGGTATATGGACTTTTCAAACCTATTGCGTACAGGATGACGCAGAAGGTCAAATAGTGTGCCGTTATAGCACCATATATTATATTATTGGATGGTATCCGACAATGTTGTACAGATTGTATTATTCCAGTTCAGTCCCTACGGGAACCACCAGAACGACTTGCAGAATAGAAGTCTTAAAAATGTTATCGGGGCCCAATTTTGAAAATATTTTCAAGATATTATATCATACAAACTAAAGTTATGGCTTTTACATCAAAAGTTGCATGTACAACTGTCTAAACGTTTTGTATTTATATATTTAAGTAACATCGTTCTTTTATTAACGTATATTGTATTAACACCGTTATAGGTGCTAAACTTTTTTTGGTGTTATATTTTTTTTTTATTACAGATAGAGATTTTCTTTAGATTATTATCATTATAAATATATTAATAATTATAATTATAATTGGATCACATTGATTTATTAAAATTAGTTGTTTCTGAGTATTCTTCTAAATAGTTATAAGGTACCTACGAAGTCAGATTTTACCTCATCTGCTCGAATAATTAATTGCAACCAAATTATATACAAGACAATTGGATACTCATTCCTACTATTACTATTCTAATATCTTCAAGTTAATCTCAAAATCCTTGTTTGAGGACCTCTTTAAAATGCGTATTTTGGAAAATTCTTTTTTAGTAGGTCCTTACATCACAAAACCAAATTACTGACCAAATTTCATACTTAGGTATAGCTCGACCGGTTCCGGTTATAAGCAATGATGAATCAGTCAGTCAGGACAAGTTCTTATTACATATAAAATAACAAAAAATAGTAGATGTGAACGTGCTACTAATACATTAAGTATATTTATGTTATATTACTATGAACGAATGTATAATATGAACTACACCTATCTATAAATTGAACCTATATTCATAAAATATTAAACTATTATACAGACTTTTATACATTTTATAATTTTTTTTTAATAAAATTGGTTATTTTAGCAAAGCCATAAAGCATTGGTCATCATATTAAACATTAAATAATAATATTTTATATATTTTCATACGTACTTTTATGAAATTATAATAATATTACATTAGCACAAATTTACTCTATTGGGGGTAAATTAAGGAAAATTGTTATTGTTTTTCAATGACAGTTTCTTATTTGTGATATACAACTAAAGATAAATAAATGATGTAGGTATATGAGAATTACGTGAATATTTAAGAGTGTGATCAATATTTTACTTCAATATTTTTTTTCAAATGCTGATTAAAAAAATTACGTAAACCCTATAATATACATTTAAGATAATATTTTAATTTTTTCTTGACAATTTCGTATAGAAATAATAAAATATTTATTTTTTTTAATAAAAATAGGAAATTTAAATTATACGGTAAATTACCTTTGATAAAATATGTTTTGTCTAAATACAATTTTTTATACTATTGTAATAATTTAAAATATTGAAATAGGTATACAAAATAAAAATATGTTTTAATATGTCTTATGATTGAATAAATTAACGAATTATCAGATTGTTCTGCAGGTAAATACGATTGTATGATGTATAGTGATTACAACACTTATATTACGTCAATAATTATAATATATACCCGTATAGGTATAATTTTTTTTCAAAAGGAGTATATGAAAATATGTCAATTATAAAAATCAACGTAAACATTCCTCGTGGAGGAAGTAATAATACTTGTAAAACCCTCATACTTCAGAATATCTGAAAAGAGAACATCGTCGATTAGCAAACATTTTCGAACTTGACGAGTTGTATGGGGGAAAAACGTTCATAAAAAAATAGAAAGAAAGAAAAAGGGGATAATATACCGTACCGTGGGGCTTATATATATAATTTACGGTTTTGATTGTGCTGCAGTACCTACTACAGGGAATTCATTTAGAGTGCTCCATTCGATCATTGGAGTTTTTTTTAGAAGAATACTATTCATTAATAAAATATGTCCCTCGTGTTTCTGTGGGAACTAAAGGAGAAAAAATCTGCATTTATATGCTTCGATCTGATCACGACGAACCGTATTATAAATTGTATAATTTACGTGGGTACTTATTTAATCGGTTTCGTACTTTCGTACGTCGGCTGTTAAGTAAATATTAAATAATAAGTAGACCATGGACGTTAAAGATCGATATCCATAATATTATACCATTCCAAAGACACAATATGTGTGTAACACACTAATATACCTATGGACACATGAGTTTGCTTTTATTGTGTCCATACGAGCGCCAATCATGTATTATAATATTGATTTATTTTATTGCCGTAACGTTTATAACCTTTAACGATTTGAAAATTAGATACTATTTAATACTATCATACGCTAAACGTATGCCATTGTTGCGCCAATCGTTAATTTGCTTAATGACATGCATTTGATAATAGCATACTTGTACTTTCACCGAGCTAAAAACACGATGTAGATAACTGCTTAATATTTTTGTTATTTATCTAACAGCAACAGATGGAAAATGTTTGAATATTCATACAATAAAACTTATTTAATATTCTGTTGTTTACAGTGTAGTTTTAGTACTAGTGTAACAATTCTAGTCAAAATGATTTGGTAAATACAATTAATATACAATTATATCAATAAAGTTCAACATGACCACATGAGCGTAGATACGGCGTATATTCTATTTAAGTATAGGTACGTGATATTCGTTCTCCGTAAATGATACATAGAATTTCGAACAATATTTCGTTGATCGAAGAGCATATTTTCTACCAAATTTTCGTTTTATATTGTTTATCAATTAATGCAAAGCGAAATGCTATATTATAGGGTAGTTATTCGTATAAACTCTTAAAAACATTCCCCGAATGCCAAACGTGCCATAATATCGTGGAAATATATGATTACATCGTCGAAAAACTTCCATTCAAAAGAATTTTATATTAAAAGTAAATGAAGGAGGAGTTTATCTGAAATCGGGATTTATAATATTTTACGTCGCACGACGACAACGAGCGACTATAACGCAAACGAACTGTGTACAAAAAAATCCGTTTTTACAGCTGAGCGATTCTTTTAAAATACACAGAAGGTATTAATGTGAAAATAAATCGAAGTTTATTTTTAATTTTTTCTTCTTTAGAATTAGTTTGTTGTATTAAAAAGATAAATAATACACTTTGTTTATGGTATCATTTTTTTTCCATTTAAAACAAAAATGTTGGTACCAATTATTACGTATTGATTAATAAGTAGTAGTTTTGTGTATATACTTTTTTTAAAACTACTTAGTTTAAATACAATGGACTGTAAATTGAATGCATTACAACAATGATTAATAATGCTTTCAAGAAGTTCCACAATACGATCTTTTTAAAAAACTTATTTAAACTACTTGCTGTTCGAAGTTCGTTTTAAATAACTGATTTTAAACTTTAAAAGTGCAATTTCTCGTATTAACAAAAGTGACTTTGGTTTTATATGAAATACTGGTATTTAATAGTCCAATTTAAAAGTTGAACCAACTTATATTCATTTTTCTTACGTAACTTAAAATATTTAAAAATGGATATTACCAACATTCGTGGTAAAATATTTTTACGACAACTAATAATCTATTAAATATATTTCCAGTGATTCAAAGATAAAAAAAAAAGTTTGCTTATATTGAACCTATTCAAAAAAAAAATACCATTGTTAAAATGATTCATGTGGTTTGAACAATAAGTTACTTCTTATTATTTTGTTAGAAATCCTTTATAAATTGATATTAATAACAAAAATAATAGGAAAAAATAAAAAAAAATAGTAGGCACTGTTTCACTTAATTTTAATAATATCATTGATTAAACTAGTATTTAATTTATATTTTATACACTCAATGATCATATTAATTCGTATACACTAAAAATGAAAATTATCGATGTATCTGCGCGTAAACCAAAAAAAGAATTAAAAACTGGAGTATTTAATATTAGAATTCATAATTTATAAAACATAAAACGTGGTAATAAAACAATTTATTATGATATGGAAATATTTGATAACCCATGTGTGTTAAACCAGAGTACCTAAGTTATAACATCTAAAAATACATATCACCGTCCCCATTTAAAAAACTTAAACATGGTGGACTAGCGTATTCGAAATGAAAAACAAATAAGATTACACGTTATTAGCCTTTGTAGAGGTCCTAAATATCCACTTCGAAGAATCTCAATGGTTCTAAGAATTAAATGTAAGCCTAGCTACTGCACAGAGTAACAAACTGGCGTTGGATGCTTTGAAAGTTGTTTTAACATCATACGCACCGCTGCTCTCATTTCAACCGTTTTTTCACTAACAAAATTAAAACGCACCCTCTTATTTACTGTAAACACATCCACATAGGGTTGTCCTCTGCAAAGTTTTTACTAACATCCCCTACGCTATCCCTCATTTTTCATACAGTCTCTATTTTTCTCCTCACTAATTTAGATGCTCTTTACGGAGAAATTCGTATTTTTACGTGTATTCACGCGTGTTTTAATTTTTGATTAAAACGAAAAGCTAAACCCCCAGAACCGAAAGCCCTAGTTGAAAGTAATACGATTTCACACATCTTTAAATTGTATTTTATTTGTTATTTATTACCAGAGGTTGGACTTTTATGTTTTTCCATATTTGTTACGATTTGTTCTATATATATATATATATGCAAATGAATCGCAGTAAGATATCTTTATGATAGGTACATTACACTACATTAAAATAAAGTGTAAAAGTAGTTGGTTCATACAAATGTATAATTTTAGATAAAATATGTATTGTGTAAATATTATACATTAATAGTTTAATCCATTATGTGATATGCAATAATGAGTATAATATAACCATTACACTGGGTTAACAATAATTGAACCAGTGTCCAAGAAAATTATAATAATAACTAGTATTATTTTGAAAAAATTCAAAAGACCATTTCAATTGGTGGTCTGACCTCGGAGCATCCATGTACTAGATATGATTTTATATACCTACTATGTTTTAAGAGAAAATTATAATTAACAGAAAATATCATCTATTTTTAATGATATTAAACCTAACGACAATTTTCAGAAAATATTATTTTTACCCATATTTATGTCGTTTGGTCCCGTTGTCTTGAAAATAATAATTATGAAACCTTGTATCTGTACTTATTTAATATGTATATTATATGTTATATAACATAGATACCTAGGACCTAGCCTATATATGGTCTAGTTCATATCGTATACCATTATCATGCTTGGCTGCTCAAGCTTTACATCATTTCTAACATTTGGTACCCGGCAGGATCTATTCTCAACAATAATGTATTGAGAATATTCTCTGTATTACTATATTATATATAGCTATAAAGTGTTTGTCAATTTCAGTCTGAAATACTCAGAATTTAATACACATTTATAGATGGCTTTATATTCAGAATAGGAGGGCCCTTCGTGTTCGTTGTGTACACCTATACTGTATAGTATACTCTATGTAGCTACACAATCTTTAAACATACACGAAATGCCTTAGTTTATATATAGATTTTCATGCTTTTAATGAAAATGAATAGCTAAATAAACTCCCACCAAACTCAACAAGAGGTACTTATTATAAGTTTGCATTTATTACATAAATTCTTTTTAGAATATAATTTTTCCACATACCCAATTTTTATTATCTACTCGTGCATTATTTACAAGACGTAACATGGCTATATTTCCATTGATTTATCAACTGACAAAACTTAGACCACATTACTATAACAACAATTATTACCAAAACAATATTATATAAATTAGAGAATATTATATTTATCATAAAAATTAATTATATTTGGTAGGTATTTAAATAACATTTCTGAATCCTGAACATATTAATATGTGAACAAATTATATATTAGATTGAAAATTACGGGTTATTTCCTGTATCAATACAATTTTTATTATATACATATTTTATATGACTAAAATAAGTATCTTTTAAACTTATTCCTAATTTTTTATATTATGTTTACCAATAAATACGTTGCATAATGCAAGTCTCAAACGTATATAGCTATATACTCCGTATATTCTCTAACGATTTTTGTTATTGTTCAAAAAATTGTGAATAATAGAAACTTGAAATTTTCGACTGTTTCCTTCTTACTTAAATTATCATATAGGTACTAAACACAATTATACCCAATGAAGTGTCCAAAATATTTAGATAATTTTAATCTGTATTTCATACCTCGAACCTTTTCGCCATTTTACGGTACGTCGGTATTAACTTATATAAGTTATAATAATAAATTACTAGATTGTAATATATTTTGTCTTGACAACAATTTGTACAATCTACCTATCGTATTGCTCATGGTTAAAAAAATGAATAAGGGTAATATATTACAGAATATCCTTAGAAATAAAAGCCTATAGAATCGTTTTTCGTATATAATGATTCATCACTGAATCCAAATGTAACACAACGGATTAAACAGTTAATGTGACCAACTCAATGACAACGACAGTTGATAACTACCTACCATGTGTAGAGACAGTTTCCCGAATTTTTTAAATTAGTAAATCTGATGGATATAGTAAAATTAAATCATTGTTGATAATCTATTATTTTAAATACCATAGTAGTTTTTACGTTTTGATAACTTGGTTTGTATTGAGGTATTTAAAATGTAAATGTAGTACCTATTTGTGGTCAAGTAATAAAGTGTATGTTTAAAAATAAACGTATCATGACACACTTTAAACAGTTATCTCTGTATAATATAAGGCATTTTATTTTAATATTCACATAAATGCATAAAAATGAAAGTATATATTATTCTTTCCCACTCTATAAAATGAATGATTAATGCTAAATAATGCTGTACAAGTATGTTCAATTTTTAAACTAAGTGTTTGTAGGAATATGATATTTTTTATTTTTTATAACAGAAAAGAAAATAAGAGTTTAAATTCGTAAAGTATTTGAACAATATAATTTGTGACGGACAAAAATAATATGACATAAAAGTGTGTTTAAAGCTTTGAGTAATATTATGTATACATTATTTTCATATCATTTTATCACCAATGCATCATAAGTCTCACGTGGATAGAGTAGAGAAGTAATATTTTAAGTGTTTCTTTTTTAACTGTCATCATCACTCATCAGATGGAAATTGTAATTAAACATAACGATGACTTTTTCACAATCATTAAAATTCTTCAATAGAAAATCTGAAAATGTACAACTACATGAATACTTAATGGAAATAAATAATTCAACATTTAGACTGCTTAATGATTGCTACACACTTTCATTAAGTGTTCAAATTGGTCATCCAAAATTTTTAATTTTGAAAGAAATTTAAAAATGTATCATTTGAACATCGAAAAACCAATTATGATTAAATTGCTGTTAAATTATTATAGTATTTAAACTTATACTTGTGTTATGTTATTACTTATTATTATGTAATAAATATTGTTAATATATTTTGGATTCTGAGCCATGGAGCGATGAATGTATTGATTATACTCAACATATTTTCGTTAGTTTTTTACTGGCAAAAATATTCTTTTTGTGGTAAACTTTATAATTTTTTTTAAACAATAATTTATTTTATTGGTGCCCATCATTTAAAATATTTGAAATTGTTATAAAAATCATACCTACGTGATTTTGATAGATCAATCGAATTTAAAATACATTGCTGGGCGTTATAGCATTTGTATTATCCTTATCAATAACATATTAAATAAACCAGCAATAATCAAGATTGCAAGAACCTTTGTCAAATAATTTAATAAGAATCCAAAATAAATCCTTAATTTATAAATTTGAATTAAAACGATATGATGATTAAGAGTTGACTTTACAGTCTCAGATATTATACGATTTGTATTTTATGTTTTTATATTACAACATACTAGAATATTATCATAAAACTTGTATTGTCGTCCCAGACAAAAGCATTAATTAATATAACTTATTAATAAAATAACAATTTTACTTTAAATTGTAGAGGTTCATACTTTCCCTTATGTTTAAAAGTGTTTATAGCATAATAATAGTGATCGTTTATTAAATTAAAAATTAATTCGAATGATTATTCGTTGTATTTTTTTTTTTGAGGAGAAAACAGGTTAATGCACGGATAATTTTAGGTTATTATTTTAAAAGGTATTTTTTATAATAACTCTTTTTTATCCTTTGTATAAATGCACACTTGTATTAAACTATTAATTAATTTTAAAAACCGCTAATCGTCTCTTGGCAGTATAACTTATACTGAGACTTGATATTATAATACATAACTGTAAGAATAGTAAGCTTATAATTTACTCATAGCGGTTAGAGTATTGAAAACTTATTTCCGAGGTAAAATTCTTCAATATCCAAGGTAGGTAGATCGTAGATGGTACTCGTCCGAATTTTTGATAACTTTTATGGTGAGCAGTGTTGTATGGAGACACGGAGTCGTTAGCATAATTGAGCTACAGGTCGGTGCGTACACACAAGAGGGAAGTATAATATATTATTATTATCCTATCCCCTAAAAAATAAAAAAAAAATAAAAAGTAAAATAATATAATACCATCATCATCGTATTTATACTCCACAATACACATGTATAGATATATTATACGTGTCCGGCGGATGTTCCGAGTTTTTGACTATTCATGCGTGTAAATGTATAATAGACGTGAACGGCATTTATTCGGGTAATGTCCGACAACGACTAAAACTACACACACACACGTGCGCATACGTCTGATACGTATCTGTTGAGATACCTGTGGGAGTTTAGTGTGTACAGCGGGTTAATGTTTATTTTCTTTTTCATTTTACGACTACGTGTTTCATCCGATGTCCCACAATAAGAAGACCATGCAAGTATATTATTTTAATTTATATTAGGTATTTAGGTATATACCTATGTCCTATATAATATATATATATTTATTATTGTGTTTACTGTGTACAGTATAGTGATATCAAGATTTTTAAACTTTTCGGCATTTATTCTTTTAACTACGTGTACATGGTATATTATATAATCATACTATACTTCTACGAACAAAATACTACTTTGCAGTAGAATATTGTTGGTCTATCACCGACCAATAGGTTCTTTAGAGTTTTAAATCGTCGGCGGTTTTATTATTATTATAATTCAGTGTTGATAGTGGAAACGTGCTTTGAAAACGTTATGAAGTACTGTTTTCATCATTAGATTGAAACAAATTAAATAACTGAAAAGAGTAAATGAAAAACAAGTAACAACATCAAAGTTTAGGAGGATACATCAAAGCCAACTGAGACTATATGATCTATTATATACCCGATAACAATCCTTTGGTCACGTACATTTTTCGGAGTTAATTTGTGTAATCGTGTAGTTAAATAAAAACATAAAATCTTCCATTTCTTGTGAAAGTATACTAGTGAAATTGTATGGTTAACAAACCTATGACTATTCCGTCCAAATTGACCAATTACCCAATGGCTAAAAAAAACGTAGATACAATGTCATAATGTATAGGTATATATTTTAAAACTGTTTTAAGTGTTTGATATATTTAAAAAATAAACATAATCAATGTGATCATAGTTTGGAGTTGCGCAAATCCTATTTTGAGCGGTGTACATTTCGTTTTTAATTTTATATTATACTAGCTAACCTAACCTAACCTAACCCAAACACTTCGCTACACGTAAAATATGACAACTCTTAAAAAAATTGTGATTATTCAACTCCTTTTGTGTGTAACTCGCTGCAGTAAGTGCAAATCAGCCACCCTGCAGGTAGCCAATCCGACTACGTCGGATCGCGGACAACGTCGATGAGCGGCTATATGTCTAAAAATTCGATTTGATACATGCGTGTACCTGATCTGCCCGATTAACGTTTGGCAACCAATAAAATAATAAATACTAATTTCTACTAATTATTCATCTTATAACCAATAGCAACGTGCGGTTCAAAAACAAAAGTGTCCATCGTAAAACTTAAAATCCCTGTTTGAGCACATACCCAGGTTGGCCCTACCGGGTCCAATTGTGAATCCAAACCATTCAAGGACCCCTACTTTTTTTATATTTTTCATTATTTATTTATTTATTTGGTTTCCCTAGTAATTATATGAAACACTCAATAATATTTAAATCGGTTTTTATAATATATATATAATATTTTATAATATTTTATTTTATTAGAAGTAAACACAGTTTCACACATCAATAATATAAGCAGGCATAATATGTTTAATTAGATTTTCTAGTTTCTACAGCAGATTAAAAAAAATAGTGATAACAAGACGTGTATTTTACCATTATAGATATACATATAGCTAACTGTCGTAAGTATATTATAAAGTTAAAACGCACAAAGTTCATTGGAGACCATTTCTCAATTAATATTTACTATTTAGCCACGATGAATGTCATAAACCGATACGGTTCATGATAATATTGTAATGGTGAGTCAGCAAAATAATGTTAGGATAAGTTACAATTTATCACAATATTGTAAATTAAATGGAATTTAGGTCATTGTGTAATTATTACGAGTTCAAATTAAATACTATATTCAATGATAAGAAACGTGGGTGAGAATTATCTAATAATCCCATACGCATAAATTAATATCGAATATACATAATATTATGATTATTATATTATGAACAATATAATGTAATATTATGAGTTTAAATATATAATTCAATTTTATTTATTTATTACAATCATATAACGACTTGAAAACACTTACCTATGTTATTAATGCATTGTCGCCTGTCGGTTAATCTTGTTCGGAATCACTGATGTAAACATTCACTTATGCAGTGGGAGTGTATAATATGTATGTATTATATTTTTTGTATATAATAATATATTATAACTAAATATAATATAATAATAATAATAATAATATATGATGCCATCCACTTCAGCTTGGATTTTGTAATAATGGGTATATAATTCATAATCCAGCCATTGAATTTTTGTATAGTCTACATTCCACTAAATTATAGGCGTAATGATAATAATGAAAATTCTTATTACTGATTATTATGTTATTGTTCGCGGCAAACTCATAAAATGTTATAAGCATAGTTGTGGATGAGAAGAAATCGAAAATAAGGGGCTGACAGTTATTTTAGCCAAAACATTGTTTGACCTAGTATTTCGATAATAGTTTTTAAAGCTAATTTGTATTTGTTATTACGTCTACTCGAGATCGGTCAGTCCACCTTCCCAATTTCACCCCCCTCCCCCAAACAACTATAAATTTACCGAGCACCCATGGCTACGTCAAGGCGGTGACTTGTGCATGTGCGTGTGGAAGCGCTTTTCCATTTCTTTTACAAGCGTCAAACACTAATGATCAATTATTTACAAGACCCGCATTTATGCGATTTGCAAATTTCCTAATTCGAACTCCTTAAAAACTGTCCGCCACCGATCCCCTTAAAATATGAGACTTGTTTTAGTGCGTGTCGGGCCATGATAACTATACGACATGACATTATGACTTTCCCAAACACACCGCGATATAATAATATTATTACACAGTACACTCATAATACACCTATATAATTTTGTATACAGACCTGGCACAGTGTCGCTTATAATATGAGTATGACGATTTTCACGTGACGCACGCCGAATTCGGTGTAATTTTATTAAATGATGTGATGATACATTATCAGATCGATCGCATACGTAGACTTTAGGTACATTGTTTTTGATGATAATAATAATGTATCGTCGGTACCTGTTAGTTATTACAGTATCGTATAATGATTTCGGATTTCTACTGAGCCACCGATGTGTGAATGTGTGATTAATCATTATTATTCACAACCACACGTAGTAACTAACGCGCAATTAGTGAAAATAATATTATCAATGTTATAGTATTACGTTTTACTATATTTCAGCGGAGAGCATAGGCGGAAATTTGGTGAAATTACTGGGGGGGCTGAGCATTATATTTCTCATTGTACTTATATAGGCACTACTGTACTAGAGTCGCTCGCAATTATTCCTAGATCACAAGTCTCAGGTTCAGGTACTTTTATAGATTCAACTGTAGCAATACTCCCTTGACTACTACTTAAAGTGTCGTCTGGGTCAGTATCGTCTATGACATTAGTACAAACCGAGACCACAGAAGACGACGAAGACGGTTTATTCACATTAAAGATCGCAAATAATTTCTTAGACATATTGATAATAATTAAATAAATTTAACTTGTAAGTTGTAAGCTGTTAACCACTCAAATGACAAATCAATGCGATATTGAGATGTGCGGCGAAAAACAAAAATACATAAAATCCGTTAAAATATTACATTAATTACGATCGTTCCAAGCTATGACATTAAGTTCGTCAAATTTTACGAATTAAATTTAATTATTATCATAGAATATTTTTTTATAATTTATTTTTTAATTCAGATATTAAAAATGCATTTTTTAATTATACTAATTATTATATATTTTTATATATTTAGTCACATTAAAATTGTGAGGGCCAGGGGGGGCTAAGACCTGTACTTTAAAATTCTGAGGGGGCTTAGTCCCCTCTAGCCCCCCCCGATTTCCACCTATGGGCCGGAGAGTCAGTTCACTTTTTTGGAAGGCTTCGAACCGTACGTGTAATCAAAATTAATTGGTGATCCGGCCCGATTGAATCGTAAGGCTTAATCATCACGTAAACCGTCCGATATATTTCGTTGTATTTCCCATAACGCGCATTACTTTGATTCGTTGTTTTATCATTTCGGCGAATACACGATGACGTCGTTTTCAGGCTGTTCTTTGTAATTCTGTATACTAGCTAGGTACCAGACTAAAATATTAATTATTGTAAATATGATAATATTACATTATTACGTTTTAAACTTGAGACCATTGTACCATTATATATTTTTGTGCAATTCAAAATTCTGTGTGAAAAACACATTTTGTTAGGGTAGATAAAATACTATATAATATAATAATATGTGGAACTTACAAATAGAATTTGTTTCATCCAATTGGAATTTTTTGTGCTCTAGTACTTTGGACGTGCTATAAAATGTTAAAATGCTCATTCGATTTTCTTACTAAAAAATAAAAAATAAACTAAAATAAACAAGTATACAAAATTCGTTTTCTATCGAAATTATCCTTTTATAAAGTTTAAACTTTCACTAACTTTTAAGTGGTTAACTTGGCGAAGAAACATATAATATATACAATAGACTGTTTTATTCCATTGTGAAGTTGAACTAGTTGACATAAAATAAACCACGTCATGTATACGCATATTACTGTCTATTGAAATCGGTATAGCTAATAAAGTATTATTCGTAATTGAATTTTAAAGTCCAAGGTGTGTGATAACTGATAATTTATAAAATACAAGCGAGACAATAGTACTAGACCCGTGCAAGAGTTACATACTGTCTATAGTCTTTAAAACCTTAAGATTTCCCGTTGTACCTACTCACTATTATATTACTGAAATATAAATTACCTAGGTACTTATTACTTGAATTGAGTTTATGACGAATACCAACAAAAATTATTGTTTATATTTTAGTATTTGACAAAGGTATCCGGCTCTCACAAAAAAGTTGTATCCAGATTTCGCAAGTACATTTTAATTACCTATATTATTTACTAGTTAGATACTAGAGTCGACCTAGGTACTGTAACTCGAAACTATAACTTTTACATATAAGCCTTATTTATACGTATGAATTTATAACGTACATTACTAAAAATAATGTATCTCGGTAGTCGGTATTTTTGGGTAATTTATAACAAGAACAGTCTTTCTAACCCAGGAAAATTAATATTTTTTAATACCGTGGGGAGTGGGGGATATTTTACAAAAATGAAAAGAATAAAATAAAATATAAAAGATTCAAGTTCTACAGACTGTTCTAGATCAGAAGTTCTTAACTTTTTTACAGTCGTTGATAACCATGTTATGGTTTACAAATTGGGACTAACGGAATATTTACACTACACCAAAAACTGATTTTCCGATAATAATATAATATTGATATGTATTCCCGTTATATCGACCACAGATATAAGTATACGTTATTTTCAGTAATTACTTTGGCACATGGTATTTTCATTTTTCAGTACCTACTTAATACTTCGCGGCAACAATATGAACAGCGTATGAACCCTGCTTTAAATAATTGTTATGGTAAAAAACAATTTCTCCATATAATTTGTAAGATAGTTGCTACATCGTATTAGTTTATACGTAATATAGTCTGCTTAGTTTTTTTTTATGATTTTACACTATCATAAATATTTTATTATCAATATTAATTTTGGGTACATTTTTAAAATGAGGGTGAGAATCCATAGTTGGTTGATTGTTCTGCATCGCCCCATTTAAAAAGGTATGTATTTCGTACGAAATTAAAACAACATTTTATTCAAAATAAATATTTGTAAACTTCAAATATAGAAGGTAGGTACTGAGAAAAAGTATCAGGAAAGTGGAAATTAAACAGTAATTGCAGGAATTGTTGTGAGAAAATACATCACTTAATTAAATATAATCTACAATTAGTTATAAATGGACCTTATAAACTTAAAAAAACAATACAACTGAGGTCTGAGTTTAAAAAAAAAGATCAAGAAATATTTTTTCCAATATTTTCCACTTAAAAGAGCTAAAGAACACAAATAAAAATGTTTTATTAATAAACACAGATAAATAAATGGAAGGAAGAAGCTTTTGTACAAAATGTTTAGGTAACTAAATTAATCCTGTTTCGAAAAGTTTTAATCGATTTCTACATAATATAATTTCATCATAATATTCAGTTACATAAATCGATGATTTTTGGTTTCCGTCCAAGGATTTCTCAATTCTCTCAGCTAAAGAAGAAACACGTATATACGACTGTTGTATGTTCCTAAAGGTACTTACATTTATACTGATCAATACATCTACACGATAGAAGTGAAACAATCATATACATAGAATAATAACTACCGTATACTTATGCAATTCGCATATAGCGTGTAGAATATTAATAATCGAATAAAAACATTTTTCCATCAACTACCTACCTAAGTATATTAAAACGTTACGTTCGGCTTACGGTTAAGCTGCGATAAATAACAGGTTTCGATGTGCTTAATAAGTGTTTCCGGATTTATCAAAGTATACATAAATATAGTTTTATATAGATGAATTATAATTTCGCGTGTCCTGCACGCCTTATAACCGATGGTAAACGACGAAAACAAAAACATCGCTATTTTTAAAAGCTCCTTGGTGTTTTTCAATAATGCAATGCAGGTGTGATAAATTCTCCGTCACGAACGCGATTGTGTTTTTCCGAATTGGAATATAGCGTTTGTGAAGGCCACCCCACGACTGTGATATTATTCCATATTGTTGTGAGAAAAACTGTCATTGAAGGCGACCGACCTTCCATCGGGTCACCACGACATAGTGGCGGATTATATAATATTATATACCAGATAAGACTATTTATAACTGCGATTGTTCTAATTTTTCTAAAATTTATTTTATTTATAAATGGAAATAAAATGTATACAAACATTGGTTTTTAATTTACTCTATTCAACAAAGCTCGTATAGTAAGCAAATTAATTACCATTTATTTTTTAAAGTAATAGGAATGCGTACCTTAGTACCAGTGGCGTAATTAGGAATTTTTCATGGGGGGCCCGCTACAGAATATCTTAATATATACATATTAGATGCTTCGAAAGATATTTTTTAAAAAAGGCACCGGGAGGGGGGGGATCCGAATCTGTACAGTAGGTTACAAGTTTAAGGCCACTTTATAATAGATGGTATTAAATTTGAATTCAATGATACAATATCATTGTATAAAAAAAACGATTCTGAGTTGAGATGGATGATCAGTGTGGACATTTTAAATTATATTTATATTGGTATCAGGTACTTATTATTTATTATTAATACAGTAGCTGATAAGTTAAATTAATATTATAAAATTACAACGAAATTCCTTGTTTTTTAATATGTAATTTCGTCCAAATTTGAACATAAAAAACTGTATTTTTATATTTATGACATTTTTTTGGTTACAAATAACATACTTACGTGGAACTTTGTTTTAAATTTTAGTTCCTTAGCTATAAAAGTTTAATATTTTATACATTATAAACTACAAAATCATTTTAAATTTTAAATTTGATAAATGTTGTCAAAAATTGACACTAAATGCTTATAAAAAAAACTAAGCATATTGTATTTTTAATATTTTTCAACTACTATTGTAACAATGTATTAGGAGTCTTATATTACATTTTCAAGTTTGTTAACCCAACGAATAACATTTTATTAACATTCATAGGAAAAAAAACTAAAAAAATAAGAAACTGAATTTTTCCGTAAACAGCTCAAAACAAGTCAAAATATTTTGAAAATTTTATCATGTATAGAAAATGCTGATTTAGTTATTCAGTGAACATTTTTTAAGAGTTTCATCAAAAATCAAAATCGATTTTGTCAAAAACCAATTTTGAGTATAAATTTCCGTTTTTCCCTGTGCTTTTTAAAACTATTTGGAACTTTAAATTTTGACCTACCGAATGCACCAACTATATTAACTTTCCCATCGAACAAGATAATTTTGAAAAAAAATCGAATCAGTTTTACTACCCTAAACGGTGATGACAGACACAAGAAAAAAAAGATAAAAAAAACACACATCATTGTAAATTCAATACATCCGCACAGAATCCAAAAGGTCTAAAAGCTACTTAACTATACAATATACAAGATTTCTAATACAGAGCAGTTTTTGTTCAATGTATCTACCTAAAATGTAATTAAATTGTAGTTTTTAAATAAAAAAACTTGATTAATTATTGCAGATAAGGGTCCTCATGAATCGTAAATATTGTTCTCACTGCAATTAAAATCTATACATTTTAAATTCTGAGTGGAGCGATAAATGAATTGATTTTATGTAATGATATTTTCTTTTTTTTTCTTTTTGAAGACAGTTTCTATTGCATAAAATTTTTTTTGATATTCAATTTCAATATATTTACTGATAGGAAATAAAGTTTCATAGTATTCTTAATAAATTATCAGAAATATTTTTCCAAGGCTGATGCAATATAACACTCGTAATTTACTATACCTACAGCAGAGTAAGTTCTACTATTTTTTTTGTTACTTATAGTTTTTGATACTTTTCAATCCTTCAAAAAGTAAATGTATAATGACTTGCTCGTTATTTAAATATGTATCTACCTAAATATATTTCATTATACTTTCGTTGTATTATATATGCTATGTTCATCAACAAAGTCATCGGATAAAACATAATCTGACTTATAAGTTATAATAGTCGATAATATTATTTCTTCTATATTTTTTTTTTAACTTTACACTTCTGTAAAATACTTATTATAATATTCGAGTATTGATAAGTCATCATGATGTACTCTGACTGCACGTCATGTATTCATGCAGCTTATATATGTGGAGTACAACTACCTATTCGCTATATTATAATAATAATTTTTATTACCGAATACAGTCTGGAATGTATTTTATACTTAAATATTCTATCGAATACGACCACGTACAATACATTATCACCCTGATCTATTAATGATGTGTTTACTATTTTACTTTATGTACCTATACGTGTAGGTGTGGAAGACCAACAGTTAAACCGCTCTCGTAATATTGACAACTCAGTATATTTCCTTCGCTGAAGACACTTCAATATTGTACATCGTCTCCGATAATGTAATACTCATCGTTGTTGTATGGTAAAAACTCATAATGTTATCAGTAGGTTTATCACTTATTGTCCGATGTGTAGAAAAAGGGCGCCCGTTTAGATTCAACCGATGGATATAATAATTGTTTTTTATAACACTACTTTGTGTTATATTGTTGCACGTACAGGCGTAAGTACGTTCAGTATATAATATATTATATTAATAACACAAAAACAATATTATTGTTATTGCCTGTACAGTGGCTACCCGTAGGCGTAACGTTAGCCCTGAACTCGATGAACTCGACCAGCCATATAATAATATAATATAGGTACCTACGCACGCCGGCGATAATAATGTGATATTTGTAATGCGGGAACGGGTAAAATAATAATTATAATATTTAGCTGCTTATAACGATAAGGGGTCGGGGAGGTATTGCAACCTATATAACTTATAACTTATAACTTATAATATAATATTATATATATGGAACACGGGTGTATAACATAGTAATTGAATATATATTAAAGTGTGTAATTTTCGATATTTTATGCAAATCGCCGCAACTTTCGTCGCAAACACATCGTAAACTAAAACGTGTCACGCTTAATACTATTGCAGCGATATTACGATAAAGTAAAATAATTATTATTACCAAAGTACGACACGAAGTGTACACAACGTTCACTCTAAATGTTATTATCATGTCCAATCTAATATAGTAGTAATGCGAGTAGGTAGGTTTGTTATCTACCTAGCACAGCGGCGCCCCAAAGTAATATGTTCTAGATTTAAAAATACGTATAGAATCGTTATTCTATATAAGACCGTTATTTAAAATAATTGAAAACTGAACAAGTATTGAAGTAATGAAGTATACAAGTATAATAGTATACCTACTATTATAGTATTATCCATATACTTTATCACTTATGTATTATTTACAAATATTATGTTACATAAAATACACATTTGAGAAATTGATCAGGAATAATATATTGTAATATGTACTGTGCGATATAAGTACCTAATAAAGTAACTAGCAAGCTAATTTTGTATGTTATCGAAAGTTTTACAAAATATTAATATTAGCCTTTAGAAAAAATAATCTTACGGCAAAATCTACTACGTAGGAAAATATTGTAATTTGTAATGATTATTATTAGTAATCGGTGTATTTTTTGAATTTATCTATAAATTATATACAACACTATAGAGAAGTTAGTAATTAGTAAAATTAGAAATATGATAGAATATTTTTCGTTCAGTATGGGTAGGTAGATAATAGATTATAATAATATAACATTGAATGTATGCGTGTACGTGTATTCGAGTTTGTACTATCGTCTATTGTCGTCTCCGTTATAAAAAAAAAAAAAACGCTTTTTCCTCATATATCTTGAACAGTTGAACATATTATAGACCCAGAGACCCTACTGATAATGATAATAAGAAACAACATAAAGTATACAATCGAACACGACGTCTTGAAAGTAAATGGAAAATCGTTGGAGACAAGAAATTATTTATCGATCGTCTGTGTGTCCGAACGACGCTGCAGTATAATTAGTTTAATGGCAACCACACGCGATGTCCCGAAGTGTTATATTTACATTAATCGTATCACGACTCCGTGACAAAAGTGTGTAATAATAATATCGAATGGGTTACCGTAATGGTTAAATAATACAATTTTATAATGATGGATCGTGTACCTACGATATTGAGACAATTGTTTTGGTTTATACTTGAAGAGAAATGCATAATATATTTAACATTTATACATATAATGCCATGTATAATAGGTATATAAGCTACTCGATAGACACGCACAGAAATCTAGAAAAAGCGATCATAAATCAACTGTGATATGATGATAATATATTACTCCCACTACCCTTAAAAACGAAACGATTTTTTTTTGTAATTTGATAATCTTTACTTTATTAAATTATGGATAAGGTGACACTGTAATTTATTATTATTACTATAATGTCTTCAGTACCTCAGTGGATGTCCACCAAAATCACTATACACACTCGTAGTTCTACAAAAGCCAATTTGCATAACCAAAACAAATGATCGAAATCCATTAAAAGATAATTACAATATGTTGCACTGAAGAAATTCTTTACACCGTGGTATACGTTTGTTTTAGCTGTTTTCGATATTTGTTCATCATCGTTCAACACTGTTTAAACATAATGTAACGCAAATTTCGCATTTCTTGAATATTGGCTTGTGGCAGTTTTATTTATAAACAGATCTTTACCGATTTACATTAATATAAGGTTATTATTTATTATTTAAATTTATGAGTAGGTATACTTACACTAAAATGTAACAAGGTTATTATTGAATCCCTCATGGTATAGTTGTTAATTGTTATGGGGTTCATAATATATACTATAGTATAATGCTAAGCCAGCCAACATCAAAACTAGTCCACTAAAAATGGCATAATGAATTTTACATTACCTAAGAATATTAATATTTAATATTTAATTTACGCCTTGAATATATATTTATTAAAAACATCGTTTTCTTAGTTATGAATATTATAAGAAAATTTTAATTAAAAAAGGAAACGAAATTTAAGCAGAAAGTAAAATTGTGGTTTTACAACTTTGGTAGGTACCACGTAAATTACAATAAAGACATTAATATAATATGCATGGATAACCATTCTTTATCATAAAGTACGCGATTTAATTGACTCAGTCAGAGATAGTGGCAGGGGTGGATCTGGAGATTGTTTAAGGGGGGGGGGTGAATAGGAATATTCACGAGTGATTTATGATTTATGAAGTCCAATGAAGGCGTAATTAAATCGTTAAAAAAATCCCAAGGGTGGTCGTGGTGACCGCCACGTTGCCCCCTATAAATCCACCCCCGGATAGGAGAGATAGGTCTGTCATAGAGTGTAGGAGCGGAAAAGAAACGTGTTGCGTGTGATTTGAGAACTATTCGATACAATACGTACCTACTACATAATACCTAAAGTATAAATTGAAACTATTCGTGAAACATGAGTCTTCGGCATTAGCTGGTTGGTTCCTATATATTATACGACATCAATAATTTTCCGACCTCTCCGAGTTGATAATAGCAATTGCGTAAATATATCCCACCAGTGCTATATAAATGAAACTCTGTACTTCAAAACGATATACCTATAGATATTATCATATTATAATAGACATTGACATTATATTACGTACAGGTATGTACGGCGGCGGGCGAATGATTTTATACAGACCTGCGACCTGCCTATGCGTTGTATACGCGTCAGTATATATAAAACGACGGATGGCGATAAATCGTATAACACGACTTGACGACTCGTAGAATAATAAATAATAATAATAATAATAATATAATGCATAATATACGTATACGTCTTATAAGTATACAACAACTATTGCTGTCAATAGGTCTATCTAGGATTTGTTTGGGCTGCAGCATACGTGTCACGAATCCTGAACAAGTGTAACGTATAATAGTTGTTATTATATAGTTCGATGTATTACTATATACCTATGCCGTCACATTGCGGGTTAAGGTGTGCAATTTAATAACGTCGTCGTTTGTCGTGCGGAATTACCAACGACCGTCGTGTCACGTCTTCCGTCTGCCAATGATTCTGTATTTCTGTACGGTTGTATATATAGGTAATATAATATTATAGTTACGTGCGCGTCACTGTCAGCGTTCGTGTTATTATTATTATTTGTTATTGTTATTATAGATATATATAGTGTTTATATTATATTAATTCGATCGGTTTGCGGGAAGTCTTTTTTCGGAAAATCATTGCCAATCGAATCGCCATTATTGTTACTGTTATTGTTATTATTATTGTTATTACTTATTAGTCATCACTTATACTACTACAGTACTACCATACACTTGCGTAGCTGTAGGCACCGTGATGCATGTAGTGCAATTTCCGTTATGCGATTATGTGCGTTGCGTATTTTTATCATATTTCTTGTCAAACAGTAAGAAAAACTCGGTACGTGCCCATGACGAGCGCCTTTATATTATAGCCAGATCACGTACTTATTTTGCTCCTTGAGTTTGTCTCATTTGAATATTAATATATTATTACAATTTATATTACAGATCTATTCATTTTAAATCAACGCCAACAACTTTTTTTTCAAGTTTATCAAACTTATCATCGGAAATATATTTTATATTGACTTTTATACATCCAATGCGTGTCAATGTGTTATAAATGGTTAAAATGCCTACATGACGTATATAATACTATTTAATATAAAATGTATTTTGTTATACATATTTTAATTAACTAGAAATTGTACATAATGTTTTCGAACTCGTTTTAAAGATAAATATGGCATTACATTCACGCTTAAAACAATTGCAATCAAATGATTGGCATGCCTATTGGACGTAAAATATTTGGTTTTAAAATCGTACATTTTCTTAAAATATTTAAAACTTTGCAAATAATATAAATTATAAGTTTCACTAGGATACATTTTATTTGTTTGAAATTGATTGTTTTCGTGTTTGTTGAAACGATTGAAAGTACAACCATTCAAAACCTTTTTCAACTGACTTCAATAAAGTGTTTATAACGAATTGTATAACAAGTGTAGATAATATATAAATAACGTGGTTTTTAAAACATAGTAAATTCTTGGCAACGTTAATTTCAAAAAGAAAGGAAGAAAGCAGAAAGTACAACATCCATTTGTGATGATTAGAGCAAAACACACGGTTATGTATTATTCGGTCGTAGACACTAAATACAGTTCTCTATAAGTTCTCTTTACAAGAGCCATAAAAAACTTTAATCGTTTAGCTTTATAGCGGTATATAATATATATATATTATAATTAGGAATTTCGTACATTCGTACCTATACGTATAATATATATATAGGTCACCGCATATGTATATATCATATTATAATATTATACAACAATAACAATGTATTTCACAATACTAAATAACCGTTTCGCGTGTACAAGTTATCTCGATGAAATTCATAATTATATGATGATAATTGTCGGATCCAGAATCGCATGTCACAGACACTAAAATAATAATAATAATAATAACAAACAAACAATTATTTTCATTATAATATTTTATAGCGGCGGCGGCTCTTTGAATGATTAACGACTGCGCACAAACATTGCACATGCACACACATACATGTGTGGACTGACCAGGAAATGTTGGCACATGTGTGTGTGTGTGTGTATGTTTGTTCGCCCGATATGCTCAAGGTTGCGGCCAACACCGCTGCAGAGTCTTATCAACGCCCGTGTACGTCCACAATAATAATTTCATAGTATAATATATACACATTATTATTATTATTATTATTCTCATTATCATTACATATTATTATAACTATTTTGGAGTTCGATAGTCGTCGCGCGCGCGACCCGCGAACCTTGGGCGCAAACGAACGCAAACATGCGTAATATGTACTACTAATGATAATATATTATTATGTATAATACTATAATAGCCTTGTGCACGTCCGACACGACAGTCTCCGGACCTCTGTACATATAGGTAGGTACTTGGTCTATCTAAGCCACACCAAATGGTAGGGGAAAAACTCCGTCATTACACTTGACAATATGTTGTATAATAAATGTATATTGTATACGGGATGATGTTTTACTTGATCAAAAAGTTGTCTATACCTAATTTTTTCAACATTTTCTAAGTGTTTTCTTAAATTTAATGTTCAGTAGAAGAATATCAATATTTTTTCAAAATATCATGTTGTACAATATTTACTGCAGACACCTGCAGCAGTATAATATAATAAGCAAAAATATTGCAATATTATAGTTTATAAAAAAAATGTTCTAATGACATTTATTAAACTATGTTTTTTTTTTTTTTCATTTTATTTATCATTTATTTAAAACAGGACAACACTATTATTACATAGGTACCATTATATATTAGACTACGCAGTTATACTATTAATACTTATTATATACCTACCTTTTACATACAGGCTAGCTATAAAAACCAACTTCCAGAAAAAATGGACAAAACAGAAACTATGGTGTGAAATATATGTGTATTTCTATGTTTTAATGTAGGTACCTCAGTTATGGGGAAATCGGCATCGTGAACCAATTCGACTGAGATGGGCCTGTGGCGGATTAGGTAAAGTACTTGATGTATTTTCAAACGTTATTCAAACTATACTCTCTAAGTTTCTCTGATATGCCTAAGAACAATCTCTAAAATTGTTATCAAAGTTGGTCGATTAGTTTTTACATATAATATATAAGCTACAGACATAGGTACAGAAATTGCCTTTTGAAGTACATTTGAATAACATCCGAATTTTTGTCTGCCATTTTTTTATAACATAATTAAATAATCTAGAATCATTTGGTGTTGGTGACTAACACCATTTTTGTTAAATCTCCACCCCCGCCCACTCATGAACTGGTCTACACTTCTACTGATTTTTTGATTATACTCCTATTGAGTCACTGAGTCTATAAACTACTAAAAATTCAAGTGAGTTAAATGGGTGAAGTCAATTCGTCAGTAGCTGCTGGGCGATTTAAGAATTCTGCTTTTAGAACCATAATATTCAAAGATCATTCTAAAAGAAATGAAACATAATATATATTTATATTTATTATTATATTTTATAATTTAAAAAATAATACTTCCAGGAATGTATATATTATAATTATATACTTATTATTTTATATAAGGGATAATTGTGATGGAAATATTTAGAACGTGGGATATTTTGTGGGTGCACCGCTCCCGGAGTAAGAATTCATGGGAGTTAAAGAATGGACAATAGAGCATATCATACATGGAAGTTAAGAATTATTGAAAATAATATAGGTACTAATAATTGGTATAGTTTTAACAAAGTTATCATTAGTTTTTTCGATGTAGATATTGGTTCGGTGGTAGTAGCCAGTAGGTACACACATATAAAATAGTACCTATGTTATATTATTATCTTTGTATATTTCTACCTAACACCCGTATTAAAGATCTGAATTCCTGTTCTCTGATTGCTTGCGCTTTTATCTAAAATAATAATTTTAAAAAAGTAGCAAATTAAATATTTGTGGGCTTATGAATACTTATTTTTGTTGATCTACAACAAGTTGTTGGCAACAACATGGTTTTTAGCTTTTATTCAATTATTTATATACGATTTATATACGCATACATTTCGATTTTATGTAAATAAGAAATTAAATTATTTATATTTGAAAGGGGACGATAATCGCTTCATACCTATTTTACCTACAGATTTTCCGAAATGAAGAATTCTCTTAACATTTGGACCGTGGACGATAATTTACTTGACTGTTGAATATAACATGATGATCTTGAATATTTCAATATTTTTATTTAATTAACTATTCAAATATTTGTTTAAAATTGTTAGCGAGAATTAAAAGTTTCATAATAGTATTTATATCCACTTCTTCTATGTTTATCGAAATTTTGGATGGCTTGCAGCCAGAACGCCAGATTACTGTGATCAAAAATAAACGTGAAAGAAAAAGTATTCTAAAATGTTGTTTTTATTTGTAAAATTGAATAAATTATTTTTTATTTATTTTCAGACTTAATTTAGAACTTACTCACTTACTCATGTATGTATTATTTATTTAAATTATCTCCTATGTACATGAGTTAAGACAATTGATTAAATTGATAGTTCTAATTAGTAATTACACCTCTAGCCATTTTTCTAATATGTATAACTACTTAATACCTAGGTGTATTTGCACATTGGACGTTAATTATTGGTAAAATTATATTTATTGAATTATGCAAATGTATCCAATTCATTACTCTACTAAACTTGAACTGTTGTAATAAACGTCACGCGTCCTTAAAATAAATTTATGTTAAACAAATTCTGTTCAAATTATTATACGTTTATGTTAAGACTTAAGACATTTTGGAATATTAAAATAATAATCAAAGTTATCAATTTCAACATATATAAATGACAAACTTAGATTTTTTAAATTGTTCATGCTTTTATAACAAAAATATATAGATTTAATATATAATAGAAAGACAAAATACGAGTTTAATTTTCTGCGAGCGTATGGCATGTGTGGGTATATTAACGTCAGTAATAATAATTTATAACAATATATTTTATAATAATTTTTAATATGAAGTAATAGAATAATTTCAACCATTACATTATACAAGCGACTTTAAGCCATATAATATGCTATAATGTCTTAATTAATGGAAAATAATATATTACTATGTTTATGCATCAAGATAATTGAATTATTTAAACAAGTATTTGCGGAGGGTGATTTTGAAATAAGTCAATAAATTAAACTTGTTGGTTTCTCTATCATAAATTAGTTAAGTACTTAATAATTTGTCCGTCAACAAACTTGTTACAATTTCCTGATCAAATAATTTTTATTTTCTAGTGGGATTAAACTAATTACAATCAATTTCTCAATTCATAAGGTTTTAACATAACATTCATTATATGTTTTTGGGCTAGATCATGGGCGTTCTCGCGGGGGGGGGATAGATCCCTCCATAAGGGTCTTTATTTTCTTACATTTTAGTAATACACGTTGACGTTTTGTCTACTTTTGATATTATATGTTTGTGAATTGTGTCTAGTTATTATTATTATTATTTTTTTTTTGATATTTTTTTCTTTATCGTGATTATTGATATATTAAGATATTATGATAATAATAGGTTAGGTAATCATTTTTTGGCTGGTTGTTTACACAGACTTAATCTATATCGACTATATCTATTATCTGTGGTTATTTACAATTTGTTATCATAAACGTTTTCATATTTTTTCAATTAAAGAGTGACAATTCACAGCGATAGCTGTGTTATGACGTTCTGTTCTATTCTATCGATTGTACGAATCTTGTTTGATTTATTAAAATGAAAAGAAATAGAAGTAGTATTTTAAATTTTTTGTCGAAAAAATACTTCTACTTCTACTATTTTCTAGGACCGTCTTAATGGACTAACATTTTTGGCCATTCATAAAGATGTGCCTGTTGATTCAAAAAAAGTTCTTGACATTATGTCCGAAAAATCGAAAAAAATCAATATTTTAATTTGAATTAAATAAAAAGTAAAATAAAATATCCTATAAATATTCTATAAATTGACCAGTTGCAGAAGTAGTTAGTTGTGTAAAATGGTAAAGAGAATGGATAGAGATCATGACTGAGAGTTGAAAGTTGAAAGTATTTTAAGTATTGTGTTTTGAAATTCAAGAAAATTTTAGACCCCCCCCCCCCCCATAGAAAATTCCTGAGAACGCCACTGGGCTAGATACTATACATGTATGGTTGTCATGGCAATCAAATAATAACATAGATTAAATTAATGTTATAAGTTATAACGTCATAATGTTACGTTATAGGTAGTATCTAAATATAGGTTGCACTTATAGTATAACCGATGCACAATATAATTCCGTTACTCGACCGATATCGCGTTACAGACTTACAGTATACTTATAAATTTCCCCTAACAACCAATGAATAATATAATTATACGTTACCATGGCAACCGGAGAATTTTAACCATAAAATTTGAATACAATTTTTTTTCATATAAGGAGGGCCGTAATAACAGATGACTACTAATAACTAAGTTACCATATTGTTGATACATAATTTTTATCAAATTATAATTTTAAAAAAAAATAGTATATACGATTCAATGTTCTTCCTTGCAATGAAGAAAATATCAAGTAGCACTCTACGTTTTTAAACACATTATCATATTATAAAATAAATTCATGCATGAAAAAATCCCTATTGTCTCCTAATATAAAAATAAGAACCATAATTTTTTTTTGTAAATATATTCAATTTGGATCGTTTAATATGATTTGGTTAAAATTACAACTGCATGTAGTTGTAAAATAATCAGCTAATTACTAATTATAGTAACCCGCTTTAGAATATAGACTTATAAGACAATTGGTATTTATTATTTAATTGATGTTTACACAACTCTTTATTATGTGCTATACGACATTAAAAATTTAAATGAGGTTTTTTGCGTGATGTGCAAAAGTAAATATCTATTAATAAAATGTCATTACCTTCCTTATAGCTTCATTTAATTCTAATATAAAGATCTTGTCAAACTATGTAACGCCGCATGGTTACTACTGTACATAATACTACTCATAATTTAACTTTACATTATATTAATTATTTATGGATGGTGATAGTTATTTTAATACCTATTTTTTATGAAATATTATAAGTAGGTACTATATTTCAAGCTCTGGCAATAATAAAATATTATGTAAGAAAATCAACTGTACAATTGTATTAAGTATACGAAAAAATTATGTAATATATTAAATTTATGTTTGCAAATAGGTTTATATTAGTTAACGTAGTTATTTGAAATGTGCGATTTAATTAAATGCAATAGCATTGCGATGCTGTTCAATATGTCAGGTAGCTAATCGAAAAAAGCTCGTAATACATGCTCGGTACTCTAAATTTTTTAACTGATTTCTGATCGGAATTTCATTGTTTAGAATGTATATAATAAAAAAATAACCATCGGACTCGACACGTGTAAAGCAATTTCAAATAATAATAAAAAAAATCTAAAAAAAAAATAGGAAATCGATTGGCATCAATATGTGTTTTTTCCAAACTGCAAAGGGAATGATGCTAGTATACATCCAGGTGAAATACGTATTTTTAATACAACAATTATTCTATTTAAATTACACTATGTTATATATTATAATATGTATAACCATCCATAAATCCATGGTCGATATACAGGTCTGATTAGGATTAATATAGATACCTATTCTGATAATATCGTGTATTTTATTATCCAATTACCTGGCTCTTTACCGCGATTTATATATTACTATTATGATTTTTAAAGCTGCTCCATAAAATCGCATAATATACATATCGTTATTTATTATATAATCTTTATGGCGTACATAAAATTTACATATAAATATAAATACAATCTATATTCTACACAATATTATGAATATATGCGTGTTATATATGTACTCTCGTCTCTCGGTATACAAAACGTATGCATACAACATACTACCTACATAATTATTATTATTATAAGTAAGTATATGGGTAGGTACTAACTAATGTAATATTATATTCATATACATTTTCCACACTAAATGTGTTGCGTTTAAAGGTTAAGTATAAAACTATAAACGCGCACAATGTTATTATGTTATTGAGTCTAGTGTACCTATGCTGTGTACCTATATGGCTATAGAGGGCTATTATTGAGATACCTACTGCAGTTAACATTGTCGGGGATAAGTACCGTGGTTAATAAAATAAATAAAATAGAATAAACCTAACAACGGTCAGGCGCGTGTTTACGCTCATTTCTTGAGAGCTATTGTGGGCTTAAAGATAGGTTATTGAGCATACATCTAACCTATAAAATCAATAAAATCAAGCAAGACGCACACGGAATATGACGTAAAGAGGGGTTGAGATATTCTTTATACACTTATAATAATTACGCGACAATATCACAATTACTAAGATATTTGTACGTGTTTCAGATTAATTTAAAAAAAAATAACAAATTTACCCAGACAAATATTATAATCTGTCTGGGCAAAAGAGTAATAAAGCTCATATTATATTATAGTCTTAATTCATTTTTTTTTCTAATAACAGATGGTTGATTGCACTTGCTTGTAGGTTAGGATCTTACCTATAGAAGTAAGAATAAATTGCATTTTATTTTAATGGTCCAAATTCCTTTTTAAGTAGTTTATATTTTATCATATTATACAAAAACCTAAGGTCCCTATACTTTTTATTTTTCTAGTGGGTACTTTTCCACTGACAATATTATTGATATCAGTAATATTACCAAGGTGTTAAAAAACTTTTTATGTTAAAATAATATATATTGTCATATTTACTTGTAAACTGACAATATTTAGTCCTGATATGATATTATTTTTATAAGTTTTTACAAATTTTTTGTAGAAAAATTGGTTATAAACACATTTTATTTCTACATTGGTATTGAACATTTTATCAGTATTAATTGTTTGTTTATTTTAATATGTTTGCCTAATATAATATTGTATAACACATAAATATTATAATATAGGGTGTAGGCAGCATGTATAGTTGTAGCCAACGCCTATATGATAGGTATTAGTTATACAAGTTGAATATACAATTTTATTCAAAAGCAAATTAATTTAGTATTTTATAATAATATCGATATAAAATAATACTAAAATGCATGAAATTATAGTTTGATTAAAAAAAAAAAATTAAACTATATTGTAGGTAGGTACCTATAGACGTGCAGCGAGGAGAAACGATTTCATTAGAAACGGTCTTGAATGACAAACGGAAGTATAAATGCATTCCTATAGGTGCCTACCATTATTGTAAGGGTAACCGTAACCACGGCGACGGTCTTAAACTCGTAAATCACGGTACATAATATAATAATATACACGTCTATTGTAATATTGTCTATAATGAAGCACAAAAATAAAGATACCACGGATGGAAAAATAGTTTACGAAGTATTTCTGTAATTCTGATGTACATCCGAAAAGTATTAAAATGCAATTGTATTCCAACAAACAGTTTAATACAACAAATATTTATTACTTATAGTTATATCTTTATGTAGTTTAAAATTGTGTCTAATTGGTATACAAACAATACAACATACTATATTTAATATAGTATGTAATGTTTTATGTAATGTAAAAAATAAACGTTCCTTCATTTGAGTTCATTATTCAATGTGTCTTCATTTCAAAAACATCGCTTTACAATGTGGCTCACCTCAAATTAGCTTTATAAATTTGCGGCTCCCAAAGTTAAGGTTAGTGGCCACCCCTGCTATATTATGTAGCAATAGGTAATATTCTAATAACTAGTTACTTATAAAAACAAAACAAAACAAATATAATTTATATTTTATAGAATGTAATATTGTCAATTTAATATCAAGTTGAGTTTGATTATAATAACATATTAAATAAGATTCGGTGAACAAATTATAAATTAATTAGTTTCTAAACTTTATGAGATGTTAAATAATGTTAAGTCATGTGGAGTAGGTAGGTATTTCATATAACATTATAATAATAGTTTAAACATATTATTATGTTTTAATTTTAATACAACTTTAATAAATTAGTGAAAAACTGTTATTGCAGTTTTGATTTATGTATCAACCGAATTTGGATTATAAACTATAATTAAATTAGCTTTTTTTAAAAGTTTTAAAATATCCAATCAATTATACATTGAGTTCGACAGTTTTCGAATTTATATTGGTAATAAATTAAATAAAAAGTTCTTAAGGGTATATTGTTTTTTGTCAACACTTATGTGAATGGGCTATGGGCTTGTATATACACATATTGGCTTAAAAAAATTAATAAACACTCGACAGTAGATAATATTATATACACAGGGATGAGTATCAATCATGAGCATCGCCCCCATTTTCATCTTTAATAATGCATTTTTTCAAATTTTGATTTTTGGAATTTTTAAATATATTTAAAGCATTACAAAACCCATAATTATACAATGGTCCTATTATCGTTGGTATGCAAAAACTACAGGTTCAAATTTTGATATTAAAACATTGTCAGAAAAAATGTTCTGCTAAATAATTGAGGAGAGAGGGTGGGCTCTTGAATAAAAAAAAAAGTTTATATCTCTACAGGATACTCTTTAAGTACTTAGTACAAAAGAACCTTAAGAATTTTATAATATAAACTTAAATACTTAAAATATATTTTAAAAAAACAAAAAATTGAGATTTTGAATAACTGCATTATTTAGGTATAAAAAGACGTGAGCAGAGCACACCAATATACTATGGTATATCACCCTATACCTTTATAGTATGATCTCTTAGCTTTTTTTGTTACAATTTAATATGTAATCAATGGTACATGGTACTTTTTATATACACCTACATAACTTTATTGATAAGACATTACAACTAGAGAGCGCTACAAATACTGAAATACCAACTATAATTCGTCATTTTTTTTTAAAAATGTCCATTCAGTAATATGCCTTTATACATTTTATTAAATATATAATATTAATTTATTAAAATGTATTAATATTATTTAATAGTTTTATTCATAAAATATTAATCATCTCAATATTGTCTGTCGATTGTCAAATCAACCAGTCATTGAATTTACATTTTAGTCTTAAATGCAGTAGCTAATTACGATGTTAAATTACTTGAAGTACAGTAAGTTGATGTTTTGGCAATAATGCAACATTATTAAAAAGCAAAATTGTTTCTAAAATTTAAATAATTTAAAAGATGTGAACGATTTTTTTACAAAACTTTTTTACGAAAATGTTTACATAGGCATTTAAAGACATTTTTTTTATAAATGTATCCTTTGCTTGATTGTATAGTAGAATAGCGGATCCTAACCACTGTCGTCCGCGGCCAGCTGGGGCCATGGCACTCATGCAGTCATGCCGGTGTACCGTGGTAATATAGACAATTGGTAATGAATTATGATTAATAGTATTTCTTATAAAAAAATATAAAAGATTAGGTATTTTACTATTTTTTAGTCTGTTCATGGAGGGGGTGTTAAAAATAAAATACTGTTCCTCAGTCAATTTAATAATTCACGCTACTACTGCAAAAGACAATAGATACCTACATTTAATAAGTGGACACAAATATTAAAAAAAATAATTAAATATGATTCATTGGACGAGTTCCAGTCATCTTTGATGTCGTAACACATTTATATTAGATTTTAGACGAGTTTCATAGTGTTAAATAAAAAATTTTCAATTGGTATTGTTCATCCCGTGTGAGTAATATTAATTTTCCTACTTTTTTTATGAATTATAATTTCAAGCAAAATAAAAAATACTATATTAAGGATATAAATTTTTTATATGTATGATTTTGTTTATTTATTAGAGTAAAAACAAATTTCATCATTATTATTTATTGATGTCTGAGGAATGAGGATCTTTTTATTACGAATAATATAGTAATCACTAATTAAAAAATACTAAATAGTATAAGACTAATGACTATAAATACCAATCAGTTAAAAAATATTATTATTTTCAATAAAAAATGGGAGCAACAGAAACACATCTCCAATTAATAAATATTTTCAGGAGACCCTTAAAAATGTTTTAAAAATTAAATAATTGTTTTAAAAATTAACAAAAATATATTTAGTTCTAACTTCGATTCGTATGAGTAATATATGAGGAGTAAATATTTTTTTTGTGTGCTAATATGAACATTTATTATAATTGTAATATTATTGTTAAAATATTTGTCTGGTAACTATGATTCCTAACAAGTAACAAATTTAGAATCGATTTTCATCGTACAATTACTGTTTTAAATTTTCGAATTTATCACATCCATGATTACAGTGACCTCCTCAAATGACGAGGTTCACTCGACACAGTAGACCGGTTACCTATATAATGGCTTTTTAATACTGTTGATGTTAAAACTTATCAAAAGCTTTTGAAAATTTAAAATTTGATCATAGGTAGTATAAACGAATAGGTACATACAAAAAATAAAAATGCAACAAATTTACCTTGTATCTTTTATTTTTCTGGTCTGTTGAATATACGACCTGTACATCATATTTTTTCAATAGCTTTATCTCCTAAAATCATATTACATCTTTGAACTGAAAAAAACCTTTTTTACAAACCTACACATTTTTCGGCCCAGTCAAGCGAATGCACTCATTGGGACCGAAGGCTCCGACATTGACAACACAATTGTATGTAATATAATAGCAAATATATATTTTAAACATAATGTATATATCATGTATGGATAGGCTTAATGTACTTTGAGTATAAACCCTTTTTTTAAATAATAATCCGTGTTGTGAGTAAAATAAATCAAAAATAACTTACACTAAATTGAAAACATCTTTTTTTTTTACTCTTATCTCTTAACGATTCATATAAATCTTTTCAAATGTAAGTAAATGTTGATTGTTTTTTTTGTAAATATATTTGATGTACCTATTTAAAGATTATAATATGTATTATGAAAACACATCTAAAATCTATACACTCTCATATTGTATGGATAGTTATAGGTAGTATATTCTGATCGTCTACAAAAAAAAGATTTGTTTTATATATTGTATATATAGCATGTAAAAATTATATTGTAATACAAAATTAACCATGTGCCATTTGGCATTTATACGTGAAAAAAAAATAATATATCGATATAGGTATATAGGTACCTAATATAATATAATCAATACAATACTAGAACCACTCAGTTTTTTTAATTTTCATCATCATTGTGCTAATAGTTAGTACAATGGTTAAATCAAACGATTGATTTCAACACTGGTTACAGTATCATATTAATACATTCTTCACATTGTTATTATTATTAATATTATCCATTATAACTCATTCGATACACTTGCGGCTATCGATATAGTAGATAATAATTTATCACTGGTGACAAGTTTACGAGCATTTATTTCCCTGAGACCGTAAAACTTGAGTCAGGAGTGACGTCTGGTCTATATAGTGATTAGAAACAGTCCAACTGAGTCCAAGTTCGTTCTTCGGAAACTCGGGATGCTCATTAAAACCTGGCAATGACTAATGGCCTGTAATTTAGAATTAAAATTAATATATATTTAGACTCAAACTGACCAGCTCACCTTTGATGTGGGTATATTATTTCTATACAGTGTATGAGACGTGTCCTATAGTGACGATAATCGATTATATTGCTATGTCCACTTTCGTCACCCTTCGTTACTGTAAATAATTAATAAACATACATAAAATCAATAAATTATTATAAAATAAATTAATAAAAAGGAAGGTATGTATTGATATAAAAATAATAGTTTCAATTAATATTTAATATAGGTATTAGGTACTCTTTAGATATCTAATAATAAGGTCTTTTGTTTTTACAACATCACGTTACCACTAAGAATATATTTCTAAATACATTGTATATATAACTATAACATTACAAGTTGATAGTTACTAGTTAACTAATCTGCTACAAGCGTTCAAACTTTAATTGAAATGAGAAGTACAGAACATGAGTTGGTTAACCTCCACACATATCAATCATATCGTCGTTGTGGTTTAAACTTTGAACGCTTATAGTTAGCTAGTTCTATAATATTATATATGTGTTAACTCACAGACATATCAAGTTACAAAACATTACAATTTGGAGAAACAGTAAAACAGAATTTTAATAATTTATTTTATAAAAATAAGTAAATTTAAATTCAAAATTGTGTTCATATTTTCGGACAGTTATATTATGCAATACAATATTATACATAGGTACACAGTACATACATAGTATATACACATATACATATTACATATAAACATACATACATACATATATGTAAAAATATATAGATACATACATATATACAATATATTCATATGGATAAATATTATTCTGGAAGGTTAGAATTTATTTATTGTTATAACAATCCAGGGTGATGTCCTAAAACACGAATTTGCTATGTAAATATATAAATTAATATAATATAATTTTTATCTATATTTTTCTGTATGGGTTTTATAAATTTAATATAAATTTACTTGTTAACGATATTATTAACAGATACGATTATAAGGTTATAAGTTATAACTTATAACTTTATAAGATTCCAAACAACATTGTGTTCAAGAATTAAAGAGTTCTATTGATTATTGTAGAGCTTCTTGATTACTTAGGGAATACATATTCTCAATATCAAATTTCATATTAAGTAACACTTAGATTATACTTAGTCGCATGAATTAATATATTATAATATTATGTACAGCAGCGCCTACTAATACTATAAAATAAATTGACGTTACATAAGGGAATCGGTGGCAGACTGTTATGTTAGCCAAAACAAACCAATCTTTCTTCCATCATACTGATCGATCTATAGTAATGTGAAAATATTTTTCCAAACTGATTTGGATTCTTTATTATATTTACTTGAGATCGGTCAGTCCACATTTTCCAATTTCACCATTCCAACAACTATACATTTAGTTTGAATATTTTAAAATTTCGGAATTTTCAAACATCGACTATTCGAAATTTGAACCAGAAAACTTAAAACGTGAACTGACCCATCTCAAGTAGACATTATAACAAATTCAGATTAGTTTTATGAAATATTTTCGGATTATTAGATCGATCAAGATGGATGGAACAAAAGTACAAACAATTAAGCATAAATTATTTATTGTTCAGCACGCGCGCAACACTGAGACTGTGACTTATATATTATTATACGCGTGCAGGAGCGCTCCATTATTTCTTTTAGTCACACACACTATTATCACTTAATACACACACTTTTACAGTACCCACATGTTTCAATTTGAAAATTGCCTATTTCGAACTCCTAAAATACAGTACACCACCGATCCCAATAATCTTATAATATAGTATAATATTTTCTTTTGTTTATTTTTGTTTATTATTTTCTATTTTTGTTTAAAACATATTTACATAAACCTCGTACCTCACGAAGTCATGAGTTTTCTGATTTATGACTTTCAGACCTGAATGTTATGTCTGACACATTCCAACAGACAACCCTTCGTCCGGAGAACCCCAGAGAAATTCAAACTTACACTCAAGAAACCATTTTTTAGTGCAAAAGTATTTTATCTTCGTACACGTCGTTATTGCAAACATTCTACCAACTCCAAAACAGACGTATTATATTTCGTCAAAAAATAATTTCATCGTTTCAACCCAAAAGTTCTGCACATATGTAAATAATTGTTTTTATATTAAATTATAGTATTCAAAATTTAAATAGGTACTATAAATAAATAATAATGTGTAATTATTATTCTAACAATTTACTATAACATATACATATATTATAATGGATTTTTTATTGTAAAACTGTAATTATATTTTATTTATTGTTGTCATTTGTCGAATTTGTTTAAATTATTATACATTTTTCACGGTTATTTTGGTGGCTAAAATTGTTTTTACTATTTCTACAAAAACCGTATGCCGGGTCCGACGAGTCCGACGATTTCTGATCGCGCTGTTCTATCGCAATACAATGTGACGAAATAACTGTTTAGTTTTTCGTCGCATTTGTCGGATTCACGTAGGACACGACGCGCGTTAGTTGTTTATGAATTTAAGATTTTTTATTTTAGTAATGCAGAAAATTATAATATTGTATTAATTTTTTTTTTTATATAATATTGTATTTCAATACGAATGAAAATGAACCATGTGACTAAACGCGATTGCTCGAGTTTAAAAACTCAGCCTGCAGATCTTGAATTTACTATCAACAATATTCCCTCTCACGAGAAATTTACTATAGGATCACCGTTTACTAGTTCAAAGTATAATACTGAATTGAAACCCAATGGAGAAGTTACTGTGTTTCTTATAAGTCTACGTGATTAAATAAAACATTTCCCTGATAAATTGTCCGAGTCACGTGACAAAAATGATATGCCGATAAATGTCTTAGATGATTGTAATTTTATTAAGGAGAATTCGAAAAATAAAGACATTGTGAAATCTGACTTGAAAAGAAAAGTAAGAAACTTACATGCTAACGTTTCACAAAATTTAAATGCATATAATCAACGAACTACGTCAAAGACAAAATGTGAAGTGTTGAAACAAAATTGAATTGGAAAAAGAACGTGGTAAAAATGAAAAAAATAAATTTAGATATTACAGAGACGGTTGCATTTTATACCAAAATTCGAAAATCTTGACGGAATTTTAATTATGCAAAAGTTTTATTGAAAATTAGGCATAAATATAACACTAGTCCATGTGATTGGGTTTTGAATCTATTGTAAGTATCTATGAAAATGTCTATCAGAAGCTTAAACTTGTGTGAAATGTACTATTTTTAGTCAGAGTTTGTCATACTAACAATATTCTTTAAATAAACGTACTTAAGCCAATAGTCTGTATTATGTGTGGCATGCAAGGAAATAGTAATCATAATATTGCAATATAAAAATATGTCCTTCTTGTGGAACTCAGCAAATTATGTTCAATGTTCATGAACACTTGTCATGTGCATGTACCGTTACGACGTTACGTACAGTTAAATGTAATATCTACGGTAAAGTTGGTCGTACATCAAGGTTTGCACAGACCCTGGCGTAGATAGATTTCATGGTACTATTTCCACCGTTATTTCAAGAATAATATGTTTAGTCTACCTACTACACGCCAACGTTTTAAGGTGTAACAAACTACTATCATGATGGGTACTAGTGTACTACTACTACTATACAGTATTCTATTAGTCACTAGCCAGCCAAAACATCGCACAATGCTGTCGACGTACTATATTAAATGTATTACGTTGGTAATGTAAAGTTGTAACACGAGTATGAAAAATATTGATCTGTGATATCTAAAACAAAAAAAAACAAAAATCAAAAATTTATAAATATCAATGAAAACCAAAATGATTTGAGTACTCAAAATGTTTCATTGAAACGATAATAAATATAAATTGTTCAAATATTATGCTTAGCTATAAAAATAAAATGTATGGTTTATTATCTTCATAATCATTATTTACTCTTATTAAATGATAAAAAAAATATGTTCATTTGTTTTCAATTTTCATTTAATAGTTTCATTATATTTGTAATACCACTAATACTTGACTAAATAAACACAAATGAAGATAGTGTAAACAATATGACATAGGTACCTACAAAACTTGGTGTTTAAGTTATATTTAATCTTTACATTTTTTATCTTTAAGGGACAACGAAGATATTAAGTACCTATTAGCTTAACTCAATTAAAAATAGTCAATTAGTTTGTTTTAAATACCACGCCCTAGATCATACGACTATGCATATTCATTTTTTTTGAACAAAACATTTCGTTTGTTATAAATACCCATTGATCCTTACTGCTTTACACTAGTTATCGTGGATAGTGGCTTAGGAAATTACTTGTTAGTAACGTTAGTGTCAAATAAATTATTAAATCAAGAAATATTACATTTTGAGCTAATCCGTAAATGTGTTGGTTTTGAAATTACGTGTTTTTGCGTCATGTTGTTATGATCTTTTGGATACATTTTCGACAGTAAAAATAGTAATTTTGTTATTTGATGTAGATCATTAAATTTTGCACCAAACATGTATTACCTAAGCAAGCAATTTTTTTACATGATAAAGTTTTCAAATTATTTTGCATATTTCCCTGCTTCTTACAGACATTAAAAATTTTTAATTTATATTTTTAACAATATTTTTTGTAAATGATTAAATTTGAACATTTAATAAAGGTTTCTCATAATAGTTACTCTTACAGAAATTAAAAACATTCAAAATACGTATACATATATACATATATCATCATGCATACCTACATTTTTTTTCTATAGAGATTTGAAGTCTTATTTTAGTGAAATTAGATATTTAAACGAAAATTAATGAATTTCAAACTTTTCTATTACAATATTGTGAATATTGTAATTATTATTATGTTGTAATTCAGAACATATTAACTGTAGGAACTTAAAACTTTTGACGTTTTGCGTGTATTATTTTATATACATAATGTTTTTTCTAACTTTTTAGACTAATTTAAACTATATTCATAACACGAACCAATTCACGCATTACGATTATAAATTAATAACAATAATAATACATTATGAACTATGATATAGATACCTAATAATTATTATAAGTATAACAAATGCAGGTAATTGGTTGTTAATTGGTTTATAGAAAATTTTTTTAAAACATTTTACGAATAAATAATGTATTGCTAATAGAACAATTAATTACTTAGATAACTATAGAAGTATATTATATAAGTTGTAATAAACCCTTAGAAATAGAGACTGTTTCGGAATCGTTCTTCGTAGTTCGTATCTACCTATGCAATCATATTATAATTACATTCTGCAAATTTAAAATATCCACGGAGGTTAAAGTTTGGGGGGGAGGACTCAGTCTTTCTGCTTCTGACAGTGGTTAAAAAGCATCCCCTTTAACAAATTAGGATTAACATTATTCAGGGTTAAAAGTTGGACGAGTATGCTTACACAATCACTGTTTATACATTACATATACATTATAGACAATAGACATTATAGTACATACAATTATATATAAAACACTTAAAACTATATGGAGACATTAATCCCCCCTCGAATTTTTTCCCACTTTAAACACTGCATATCCTACTCAATGACGATGTACAATTTAAGCCATCAAACCTATACATATACAGCAGAACTGCTATATCTTACAGTGCGTTCACTTATAAAACATGAAACAATAAACTATTAATAAGTTATAGATGAATATATAATATTTTGGTATAAACACTAAAAAACTATAAACATAACAGTATTTTTCAAATTACACGGAAAGTTATCACAATAGACACTAATTAATAACCTTGTTATAAGTAAAAACGTTTTTAAAAATGATTTACTTAGTTTTAACTTTTTTACTTAATGCCACCACCTTTGATCATATTCATAGAAAAAAAATGATTATTTTATAGGTAATAATAATATTAAACATCATATACATATAAAATAGCCGCTGGCTATAATTATATTATTTATTTTTAGCCAACATTGATAATATAATATTATGTGGTGCGTATATTATAATATACGGACGAATTCGAAAAATATATTACTAGGACGTACTGCAATGGATAAGGGGAGGGACAGTCGTTATTGGATTACACGCATGCCACCAAATCCCCTTTTTAGCATGATAAGTCTGTTTGTTTTGTCAGCTGTATTTATTCAATACAGACGATGGAAATTAAGTTTTCCATTAATCCTGTCCAAAAACACTACCGATACACCATAAACGATCAGTACCCGCCTTTAACTTCTTTATTATAATATTCTACATTTATATGTACCTACTAACTATGATAGTAATAATATATAAATAATATTATAAATTGTATCATATAATACACACATTCCTCAGGCCTCCTCGGGTTGTCCGACAGGAGACAGCAAAATGTTTTCGTTTGTTGTTTGTATGCAGAAGAAAATACGATTTCTGAACTGCCACCGACCTTATTGTTGTATATAATACCTAAATATTATAATTTATAATTTATGATCTATTATGTTTTACTCTTGTTAAAATAAAATTGTCGAATTTTGTTTGTTTGTTTCTTCAGTTTTTTTTTTAAATTGTAATATTGTGCATTGGGAATTGGGATGGATTTTAGTTGACTTTATATTTTATGATATAATTATATTTAATGAATATTTACACTAATAATAGTAAATCTGAACAGTGTCAAACAAAAATATTTTTTTAGTAGAAGAGCACAGATATAAAATAATAAAATATTTTAATCCTGAAAGCATCACTATACAAGTCATTTATACTTGTAGAGATATTATATTCGTTCGAACAATAATATTAAAATGCTTATTTAAGGAAAACATAATAAAGGTGCATTTCGATGATAGACTTAAACGGGATTAAATATTTATACTATCGAATAATTTAATCCAATTTTGAAACAAATAATTATAATTTAATTGGAAACTCACACCTACCTGCAATGGCTATATAATTAAAAGTGTATACCTATTATCAAAATGTATAATTTTTTTTAAATTCATGCCCATAACACAGACTTATAGTTACAATAAAATAATTATAAACACACATTAAAATTTGAATCGGTATATAAAATATATGTATTCATAAAATTGTTAATTATTGTTGACGGGCTTAATTATTTATCTTGTACTTTCGATAATTATTATTTTGATTTTCACGCGTACCTAAATCAATAACCCCTTTTGACGAAACAAGAGTTCGGTTTGGGTTAAAAACCATTATTATGTATGTGTGGCGAGTATTATAATATACCTATAATGCCTATTATAGGATATTATGTTCCTGTGTTGTTAATGTAACGATATAGTTCTCCCCACGCGCGTGTAGGTACCATTATATTGTGAGGTAATACAATGTGATTTTTACGGTTAATTATTATACCAAAACTTTAATTAGAAAAACATGTGCGTATTCACATATTTCAATTTTTAATGTTATAAATATTTAATATAATATTCTATTAAAAACCTATTAGCGTGCTCCGTTGTAAGACTCGTCAGTTAGGTGTTTTGCGTTCGTAAAATAATGTATTTAATATGCTGATAATGAACGCCAACATTATAATATCATAAACCCATACATAAACATCTATTTTTCACAGATCAAATGGTTGCTTTTCTGTTTTCGGAACGTATTATATACTATAACAAAATATTATGTGTGCTGCTTGTCCGGACGGCCGTGTCGCATTGTGCGATCGGGCCGTCGGAGTAATATGATTCAATGGCGCAAAGGATGGAAGGGAAGACGTGTGTGCTATACTATTATTATGGTTATAATAATATATAATATTATATATCGTGCATTTAGCCAAGGCGGTCGTCTTTGAGCAGAATTCACCGGGAACGAACGTACAGGTCGTAACGCGGCTATCGTGTCGGAGGCGGAAATTATATAGGTATCAGCTGGAGTTGAATGCAATGAAAATTCCTGGAAGTAGACCTGACCAGCTTGCACGCATACACATCATAATAACGTACCTCGCCTGACCTATAAAGCGACGTCCGTACACCACTGCCGATGTTGTTATAACAATTCTCAATAAATAATATCATTATGTCGGGACGTTTAGACGGACGAAAAGATTCATCTAACGATTGTTATTAGACGACTTTGTATGAACTGTTATGTAGGCAATATAATAACAATATTGTATATGCCTATATGTATATATTTCGTATATGGGTATATAACGCCGATCTTACCATAGGTATAGTCACGTTTTTGATTGTCTAACCGTTTCCGCGGTCGACTTCGATTACAACTCTCGTCCAGTCTACGTTATCTTCACAGAACCGTTGTTTTCCTCGTTACAATATTATACTGTAAGTGTAATATTCTATAGTGCCATAACACATTATATTATTAGTATAATATACGCCGTACCCGCCATAATGCGATAATAATAAAAAGAACCGCCTTAATCGGCCGACGTGTTTTTTAATTACGACTAGATCGTCCGCGCATATACCATTATGACGTGCACAATTTATTATACTATAATGCATGTACAGATCGATGTGCTATACCGTATAGTGTATACCTATACCACCGCAGTGTTCAACCGGAAAATAATAAAGTGGTGCAGCGAAGTCACTATATGGTTTAAAAACAAAAAAAAAAGCTGTTTAAAAACCACATTTGTTACAGCTACGGTTACACCGCCGACGATGTGCTATAATTATTACCTTTTAAAACCCCTATAAAACAGTGTCGATTACGACGTCATACCTACACATTGTATAATGTGTACTATAGTACACTCCATATTATAACAATATAGGTACCTATAAAAAAGGTTAGGTTAGTATGTAAGACGATATTAATATCCGTACGGATAGATTGCGTCTTCAATGTAAACGGTCTCCGTCGCGGCCCTGGATCACGATATTCACGATGACGACCTCGAGCGGTTATGGAATTGATGACCTATAACTATATACCTAATCGGAGAAGAGAATCCGGAAGATTTTGACGCCGATTTCGAACAACATTACTAAAATCGTCATTTTATGTTACGCAATGCCGTATAAGTTCTTTGCAGGAAAATTGAACGCTCCGCCGTCGTCGATATCTACACACGATCTTTGAATAGATAGATTGTAGAAAATCCTACGAAGAATATTTGAACCAAAGAGAAACGATAAAAGTGGCTATGGAATAAGATCAAACAGAGAATTGGATGCTCTATTTAACGAGCCCAATATAGCTGCCACACTTAAGAGCCAGAGAATAAGATGGGCTGGACACGTCTGGTGAGCAGAAGTCCAACTTATATTGACTATCACGAAATGGAGACTGAACGAAAGTCGACTGAAAGGAAGGCCTAGGCAACGATGGGAGGGCCGAGTGAAGGAAGGCCTCAGAATGTTGGAAGTTCCGAACGGAGAAGAACTGGCAGAGCACAGAGAAGCATGTAGGGAGTTAGTGGAAGCGGCAATGGGCCTAAATGGCCTAAATGATGGCCTAGAATAAGCCTATAAAAAAATAATAATAATTAACCAAATCGATTTTATTTTTTTGTGTAACTCAACTATGAATTAATAAATATATTAATACAACTAATACAAGATTCATACGACCAATTAAAAAATATCAAAAATACATAGACAGTATTTTGTATCAGCATTTAAAGTTAGATTTTTGCCAAAATCACGGAAATTTGAAAATTTAATACAAGGTCCATCATAAGTATTTCATATTGTAATAAAAAAAATATAAAAGTATTTTTTTTTTTATAGATATTTTAAGTTGAAATTTGATCGAAATAAGATAAACAATATATATTTTGGTACTTCAAACTAGTATACTATTATAATTTATACACACAATAAATTTTATAAATGCAATGTTTTTGGAAAAAAATAATTTGAACTACCATAGGTTTAGTTAATAATAATATAATAATATTATCCATATGTTACACAACTAACTAATAGTAAAATGAAATATGACTACAACAATAGGTATATATTATTATATAGGTAACTTAATAATAAATATACTATATACTGATAAATGATTGAATTCAAATTCACACTATAGTAACTTACAGCAGAGCCGTTACCTATACTTTCCCACTAATTTTAGTTTTATTTATAATTAAAAATTATGATACTATCGTTAAACAAAGCATACCTACTATTGGTTTAAATAATAGAAAATAAATATTTTTATATACACTATACTATGTAATAATATACTGTATTATATTACATTATATTGTATAGTGTATAGAGCTAATATGATTATAATACTATAAATATATTTTATTATTATATATTATCTATTATTATAATACCTAATTAATATTCTAAAATTAATTACCGAAGTTGTGTAATATGCAATAGATTATATTATATCAAAATTACGAAATACCTCTAATATAACTAATAGTTATACAATAATTGTTCAAGTCACTTTTGCCACCATCACCAATATCACTCCTTATTTTATTGGGGTGTCAGCTGTACACTCTTCGTGCGCGCCACTGGTGGTGAGGGGTAAACGGTTATTGTCGTTCGCTGCTTAGCTCTTATACAATAATACATAATATGGAGATGCTCGGAGTTGTATTAATATGTAAATTATGATATATTATATAATATTTTTCCAAAGTTAAAATAATAACTGCGTATTTGTTACACCCTCACGAGCAAACCACTTCGACCCTCGTGTGTCCACCCCAGCGATTTACAAAAATAATTGCGGTTGTACGGAGCAGCGCTCGCCCTTTATCACCGCGCATATTATACGCGACCAACATTCGCATGACTTGTTTTTAAAATCCTTGAGCTTTACTCTCATATTATTATTTTTATTATATTTTACCGTGGGTTTAACGTATACCGCTCATCTGCTGTAATGCTATGTGATGCTCATGGTTGTGGATATCTCATCCTATCTGGCGTGACATTATCTGTTTGTTTCTATATACTAATTATAAACTAACAATTTTGGAAGAAACTAATAATGAATTATTCATCTTAAAACTTTCATCAGTTCCGATATTTTAATTTTTCAAGACAATTATTAGTAAGTGATTGTTTGCAACGATACTAGAACATGCAGATTCCCGGAACGAGTGCGCACTTCATTTTTTATAATAAATAATAAATGTTTAAAATATGCGTTTTTTAAGTTTAACCGTAAATACATAGATTTATGTATTTATATGACGTATTCTAAACTTCAACTAAATGGACATTTCTTTTAAAAAATAATTATGACATGGTGCAATTATGGTGCTTGTGGTAAATATTATTTTAATTTATTTATTAATGTTATCAGAGTTTGTATGTTCCATTCATTATTTTTTATCGATCCTAAACGAAGCCATGTTAGCTATATTATATTTGATTCATATTTCATAGTACGAACTTCATACTCGGATAATAAAAATTACTATATTTTATTTTGCTTTTATTGCTTTTCTTAGCTGTTTTTTCTTTATGCATTATTTGAGTTATTTTTATCGTTCAAAATGCTGTTTTAGCTTATTTTTGTTTTTAATACATTTTTTTACAAAATGTGTTTGATGCATATTTAAAAAAATATATTTACATATAATTATAATTTAAGTATCCAACCCCAACCCAATCAAGTTGAAGAAGTGTCGTTGGACTCCCCTTTCCATCATGTCAATTAATTAAGAAAAATTAATTTTACAGATTGTGCGATGTCTTGTGTGTTTATTTATTTTTAAAAATAAAAAAGTGTTTAAAAATATATACTTTTAGTCCATGTATATTTTATATAAATTTAAATTTTTCATGTAATTTGTAAAATAATTTCACGGTTATGGCGTTGCCTATCACGACGTAATATCAAAGAGCGTTTCTTATACTGTAGTCAATTCTAATAACACACATATTCCCAGCCAAAATAAAAGTAACTTTTAACTTGAAAATAAACTTAAATATTATGTTGCTATATTACCTATATTATCTGAAATTAACAGGTTCAAAAAAATAGTTTGGCCCAGCCTTTCCGTATAAATACGTTCATTCAATGTTAGTTAATAAATAAATTAAATATTTATATTTTAATTAAAATCTATGAATTTTTATTTTATAACTTAAAACAGACTACTCTTCTAAAAATGTTGATTTAAAATTTGAATAGGTTCATAAAACATTTTGTAATGAATGGATATTTAAGGTATAGAAGAGGCTATGCTCTATATATTTTATTTGGTCAATAAACACTCAAACTATTTGCACCTGTTTAACTTATAAAACAGTAGGCATAGGAGCATAAATTAATAATTGTAAATTGTAATTAATAAGTTTATCGAATGGGTTCGATATAAGTAAATTTTGAAAAATTTTAAATTAAAAACAGATATCAATTCAACTTTTATGTTTGAAGCATAATCGAAAATGTCCTACAAAATTCCTCGAATGTTGTTTTTTAACAATATTTAAAAATACCGAAAATACATAGTATGGTAAATTTTTTACAATTTTGGTCATAAACATATTTCGAAGTTCAAGTTTGGATAAAGTTCGACATTCAAACCATTTTATTGAAACGAATTTTAACTTTTAAGTTATTTTTTTAATTTAAAAAGTGCTAAAGCCTAAAACTTTTATTTTTATTAATTGTGTATTTATACAATCAAATTTTAATAAGTTTGACAAGGATGAAGTAAACCATGATACTGTATTATATTTATAATTTTTTTTTTATTTTTGAACGTACTATCTTCGCTGGGCCAAAATTCAAACGAAAAAATGTAATTTCCAGTTATTATTTGTTTTGTATTTTGAGTTTTTAAAATACAAAATACTTTAAAAATAATTATAAAGTATAAAATAAAAATTACAACTTTTTTCATTTCAGAAAATACAAAATACGAAATGTACTTATTGCTAATTAATTTAACTAAAATGCTGCTCTTCCCTACCTATATCAAACCCATTCGATAAACTTATTAATTACAATTTACAATTATTAATTTATGCTCCTATGCCTACTGTTTTATAAGTTAAACAGGTGCAAATAGTTTGAGTGTTTATTGACCAAATAAAATATATAGAGCATAGCCTCTTCTATACCTTAAATATCCATTCATTACAAAATGTTTTAGGGAAGAGCAGCATTTTAGTTAAATTAATTAGTAATAAGTACATTTCGTATTTTGTATTTTCTGAAATGAAAAAAGTTGTAATTTTTATTTTATACTTTATAATTATTTTTAAAGTATTTTGTATTTTAAAGACTATGATTTTTAACTGAGTTTTCGAAAAATTCGATTTTGTTTTCTGGAGTAGGTACCTAACTCTAAAAAAAATATACGTAGCTAGATGCAATTTTCACCGCATGTTTATATTGGCGTTTTTTATACATCATAACATTTTTTAAATATTATTAGAATTGTATATTCGAATTCGATTCATGCGATAGTAATAATTGTTGACTTTAACACTGCGAGCTGTGGTTAGTGCTGGCTAAAGGTTGTATATTATCGCCTACCCACTACCTAATGATATTCCTTTAGGGTCTTAAAAATAAAATCCATGCATACAAAAAGACTAGGATTGAAAATTTGGACTCGTTTTTCCCGCCGCTCAAAAAAAAACACAAATCGTATACGTGAAGACCCTGAAAATAGCGCACATCCAGACATCCTTACCTACATCTAGGCATACAGCATACATCATAATAAATATTATACACCTTTTATATTATAATATACATTTTCCAACCATTTGCCATCAATAACCGGAACAAAATTCTAAAGAAAAAAATAGTAATAATAAAGTTAAGACTATGGAAAATTAAATAATAACAAAAAACACGCCTACAGCATAAATTAAAAACATTTAACTTAGGGTCATCGAGTATACTATTTTATATATACAGAGTGATTCTTTTAACAACAACCACATATTATAAAAAACTAAAAACGCTTTCGAAAAATATTTTTACATAATTAAAGGATTTACAGAACAGTATTTTTTTCTATTGTTTATACATTTTTTTTATGTTTTACATTTTTGAAGAACAATATACATTTTTAATTCTATACTCCGAAGTAGAATATTTTTCTGCAACAATAATATAATATATAGTATATATAGATAAAAATAAAATTTTACAAGATCATTTAATTGTTTTTTTTTTTTTTTATTTAGGGCTATCAGCAAAAACTACTATAGCTTGACAATTACTGTACATATTATAACATATGTAATTGGTTATAACCTAGTATTTAAGGTTTATATTAACTGTTTCTACAACAAATTACACTATACCAGGAACGAACCTCAATCTCTTTTACAAAATTCCGCAGGAAGATTATATTGCAACTGGTCCAGTCTGCCCAAAGATATACTTTATCAAAATTTCTTTAAGTTATGAGTCACATCTATGAACATTTATACTTATGTACCTATATATGACATGTTATATAAATATATTTAAAAGTTTTTTTAAATTTTTTGTATGTACAAAAAGAACTAAGTATAAACTACACGCAGGTACTGCATTATGAGGAAATTGAATTCCTAAATTACACCTATGTAAATAAAAATATTTTTAAAAAATATTATATTTTGATAGTCAGCGTGAGTTGATTGAAAAAATCACACTGTACAACAATATAATATAATATAATAGTTATACAGTCTATTCGCGTTTTCGGGCGAATGTGCCGCAGTGCGATGGGCGCGCGTGTGTGCGTGCGCGTGCGGTGCTTACTTATACGCGCGTATTTACGATCTTTAAGTAATTCCATCCATCTGCGTGTGTTCGTGGAACGGCCGCACGAAGTACAATAGGTCGTGCGTGAAATGAGGATGGTGTATTTTTTTTTTCTTCTTCCTATATAGATGCACGGGCGCCCGCAAAGAAGCCCCGGCGAAATGTAGAACATCCGAACTATACGGGTGAAATGTTATTCAGTATATAATAATATAATATACACAATATATTACACACACACAAACACACACAAGTATTATATAGGAGCGTTGGGCCACGGAAGACCCACAACGGCCGGAGGTCGTGATCTGCGTCGCGGTTTCATTACTTCCTATAGGCGAGATTTTCAACTGCGGTCGACACCGCCCTCGCCGCGGTACAATAATATATATATACATATAAATACATAAGATTTACCTTATAGGTATGGAATACTCGTACCTATCTATACATTATGTACCTATATATATAGACGCCTACCTAAAAAACAAAATGTACGCGCGTTTGAGAAGCCGCTTATTTCGGGGTATCGAGTTAATACTACGGTATAGGTATTGGTATTATATTATTATTATATACCTATACTATAGAAATACCGAAATGTTGTGCGGTATTCGTTCTAGCGCAATAACATAGATCGTATATTATTTAAATATTTTAAATAACAGTGTAGAACGAATATTATATTATTATCGTACATAAATAAAACGATGCGATTACGCGATACGGGTATCTGATACACATAATATTATTATATTATTATGTTACTGGATCGCATAAATCACGTTTGATATATGGCCCGATCGATAGAATTATGCAAGTACCTACGCTGCAGTGTGCTGCAGTCATCTCTTCCGAAGTCGATGATAAAGGCGTTGGACTCTGTATAAACGGGCCATTATCTGCGACCAACAGAAAGTTTATGTTATTAGTTTGTTGTCTATTATATTATAGATATTTGATATTATTATACGCATAATATACAATACAGAATATATCGAACAATTATTAACGTATAGAAATATTTCATAGAACCTTGAAGGATCGTAAAGACTTGAAATTGACGTCAGTCATGTAGATTTATGAAAAGGTATTCTTTGAAAGTCAAAGGAAATTTTGTAAAAACGGTGTTTCAAAAGGTTTTAAGAATTACTTGAGGGGGCATGCATGCGTGTAGGACGTAGGTACGCGAGCACAATAACGGTTTTACAGTTGGATATCTTACGGAATTCACGGGGAATGCGAAGGTATTCAAATTTCAGATGCCTATTATATCTGAGATTATAGCCCCCATATTACGATGATGCATGTCTCCCTTTAGAGTACAACTACCGAGAAAATGCAACACGTATATCATTATACGAGTAGACGGTAGTCTGCAGTTGGTCAATATTATACTGTTTATAATTATGCGTATTTGTCTTAATTATATTACATATTATGCTTTGAGATGAGTGATCGATTGGTTGATAAAACTAGTTGTGTGTATAATATACCTTTATTTCCCATTTTATGTGTAAATGTTTTTTTTAACGTTATTTTGATTGAATAATATAAAGGTATATTATTTGTTATAACTTACAATGTGTATTGAAAAAGGTATAGTATAAAATCGCTGTAAGCTAGACGTACAAATGAATATATATAGTACCTATATATTGTATATCGAGTAATCGGATGTCTACAAAAAATACTCAAATGATCAGCTTCGCTAAGTGTTCGGTACCATTTGGTACATTCGACATGCGGACTTTTGATCGAGGAAATATAAACCTATATCTATATGGTCTAGGTCGTGAATTTGGAATTCGAAACCAGGGTGTGGTTGTGAATTGAAAAACCAATTAGGTTTAATGTAGCGTAAGCGTTTCATCGAATACTCGCATGCGCCTGTAAATATAGTGTGCACGTATTATAAATACAATGCGCAGCTGTTGGCCGCACACATATCTGACCAAAGTGTCCTTTTCACCGGACATTGAAGCGAAATTTTATTAAAGTGATAAAATTACTTAGCCTAATCTGGTCGCGAATACAGTGAGAGTGTGTGTGTGAGTAGAGTGCGTTAAATCTAAAGGGCGGTCACCGATTGGTGACGATGGGGGGGGGGGGGTGCAAGGGGGTCATGGGGACGCCGTTACGAATGGAAAGGTGTTTTTTTTTTGTTCACGGTATGAGGGAAACAAATAGAAATACATTTAGAGTCGGTCACACGATAACACTGCAGTAAACCACGGCGGCACATCAAAAGGCGTATCGATTACAAAAACGTCCACGGACGGACGTCGGACAATGCGCCGTAAAACGCATTTCTGTGGCGGTGAGTGCGAACTATGATATATGATAATATAGTGTATAAAGCACACACGCGCGTGCGTTGGCCCACACGTATTATACACCAACATATACATACAATGCGTGTATGATGTATACGTGAAAATAAATCAGATCGAAATCTGACTGACCAAATTTCCGGCCAAAGTTTTGATGACCATGTCGAACAATTTAATTCACACCCCCATCCCGCCCCCTTTCGCTCATGATATTTCACTCGCTGTCGAACTGCGTTTCTCTCGATTTCTCTCTCCCGTCAGCAGTTTTACAGTCCAATTTGTGGTCCCAACTTTTGACAGTCGCCATCGTCCTATACACTTCGACCCTCGTGTATGAGCGGGGTGCGAAGTCTCCCACTTAATGATCGTTCGTCCGCGGGCGGGTGTAGCCAGAGTACAGGCGGATACGTACAAAACCCTTAAAACGTGCGCCCTACGTACTCACACTGTACACACACACACACACACACACACACATACATTCACCCCTACAACGATAACCACAGTGGTGGTGTGTATATAGTTTCCCCGAGGCCACTGCCACCGTGGCCGTTTTCAAACGTCATACGCAGCGCACGGAGTACAGGCCTCCGGGTGCAATAAATAATTATTCATTAAAACCGTCGTAACTGCAGCCATCGCTATCTATACAAGGAGATCCATTTAAGAGTCTATACTCATTATTTCAAAAAGTTTTGACTTTTGGAAAATATTATTTTTACAGAGTTTGATGTGATCACAATAAAATAAATATTTTTGCAAAAAAAGTCAGATTTTCTTAACGGGCCGGGCTGGTGCAACGTATACGTGTTTGTACGTTCAACTATTTATTATTATACAGTTATACGTATATAGGTGCGTATTATTTTACCAGCTCTCAAGCCTACGACTATCGTTGCAAATTGCAATCGTATATAATATTTATCCATTCCTTCAGTAGGTAACCAAGTGTTTTTAAATTGTACGAGTAACGACCATGGCCGTTATTCGGCAATGAGTTCATAATGTTTTAATCTGAATTGAAAAGCACTATATACTCCATACTTATATTCTATGGGGTTTATATGAGTTGTTTGATGTCGAAATACACTCCGGTTAATCCACTATTAAAATCGCACAAGGACTTACAAGGATCTACAGGGCTTAAGAGAATGAATTCATAGTCAAACAATACTATACTTAATAGCTATCTATAAATAGAATTTAGTCGATGCTCGTTTCAACAGTATTACAAAATAATTAAACTTAAATTTACAAACACTCATAGCTCATTACTCATTAGTAATTTATTCGAGAAATATATTAACATTTATAATTAACAATAATCCAATAGAAACGGTTGATAATAACTTAAAAGCAATATTCGAGAAGCATCGAATGACTAAACATTATGACTCGTCGCTCGCGTTAGTTTCGAAATCGATTTTCTTTACATGATGTGTTCCGGAAGTAATTTGGGAACTTTTGCATTTATGTACGGGTCTATTAGGATTACAAATTTTTCTTCTCTAATTTCCGCATGGAAATATGTTTTTATGAGTTCGAATAACCAGGCTTGTTTTTTTTTATTTGGCTGCTGTGGCGGAAATTCGATGGAAATTTGTTTTCAACAATTTCATTCGCTACGTTTGCACATTGCTGACGTTTTAAAAACAGTTTCAAACTTTTACGAGTCAAGCAGTTTTACGAGTGTATACTTCCTCGTTCTCTGGAAACTTTTTAATTACATTTAGCATAAAGAAGTATGGTCGCATATATTATATTTATATATATATATACTCACACACACTTATAAATGGGATCTAGTCGAAAAACAATGGCGCCACCAGCAGTAGGCATAAGGTTGTGGCGGATGTCATTTTTTATTTTTTTGCGTTATTGTTCTATTTACCGATGCACATAACATGAAAGTACGAAATATTATAAGGTGTTTTTGTTTGAATGAAAAATGCACGCCCGAGGTATTCGTTTTAATGGGCATTTCACAGAACAAACCGCGTACATAGAAGCCCTATTCTCCATAGAATAAATGAAACGAAATATGATGGGCCAGAAATCCTGTCTCGTCTGCATAACTACCTCCTAACAGTGACCTTTGATAACAAAGCCATGGCAAACAACCGATTTTGGCTTCTATTCCTATATTACACTATACAGGTGCGTATTACATATACCTATGCGTAATTCAATTTGTAAGTATATTTTAAGTGTATTATAATTTACAACATATGGTTCATAAGAATACTTGGTACTTATTAAACATATCATGTCCACGATTGTTGAATTCGGAATTGCGAATTCATGCGATAAATTATTCCCGTGAATACAAAAAAAAATCCAATAAATAGTTCGTAAAACACTCGTAAGGTACAATTTATTTAAACACTCAGATTCATAAATGTTTTATCATTATTTTATATACCAACGCATATACCACGAGTATACACGACACCCAAAAAGTAATATCAATCGGATTTCTCATAGTTTTGGGCAATTTATTACTAGCTGTAATTCATAATAGCATTGTAATAATGACAAACGTATATTTGTCTACACGAGGGTAAATACATTTAACAAGTTTCTTGTTTGTTAATATTATTATCATAACACGCCTATACAAACAACGAAGTGCATTATAACGATATAATATAATATAATATTATAATATTATAATATATTCTCTCGATCGGATGCAAGAGTGATTTCTGACACATCGCCGTAAAAGATTCAAACATACAAAAAACTCTTTGCGACTATCTATCTTATTGCAAATAAATTAAATCGTATATCCAACACAAACACTCGCAGTGTGCGGTGGTTGGAACCAGGGCAGAGGGAAGAGGGGGGGGGTGTATTTCAGGTGCCAGTAGAGTATACAACAGGTGAGTAACCTCCCCCGATAGTATCAAATTCAAATAACTGTAATTATTTGCCCGAGTGTCAGTCGTAACCGCGTTTGCCAACACCGCCTTTGTCTCTACCCAAAAACGTCGGTGGCCGGACGATCGTAGTTATATCGCCCAAAACATATTATATACTTTCTTACGAAGGAATCGCATATTATTATTATACAGTATACACAGCGTGGAGGTCCGAGGACGTGAGGTGGCGACGTTTGTGTATATTATGCGTACCTACGCGACGACCGTCCAAAAGCGGCGCGGACGGCTGACATTTCCGGTGGGCGTTGAACCCAACGAAAATGCATTGTGCTCGTTTGTAATTTCGTCGTGCTATTTAGTTTGCGATGTTTATTTACGAGAAGAATTCACTGAACACACACACACACACACTCTGTGTCTCTGTCTGTCTGTCTCTCGTTCTCTCTCTCAAGCGCCAGTTTAAAAGTTGTCGACCGGGCTTCCCTTCATATACCTACCGAATATCATTCACATCGATGCGCATTTCGTTGATTTCGCTGTAAATCCGTCACTCCGTTTATCATCTAACTCGTAATAGCACCTGAACTATGTTGTCTAGATGATGAAACAGAATATTATCTGAGCAGCAACGCTGAAAATATATACACACCTCACCAATGATTGGTAAAATATGTTTCGCATCGATGTAAAGTCTCTATGGCCTTTATAGTTAATTATTAGTCGAGTAATTAGTACATAGGAAACCCTCATGAATTCAAAGTTGTATGATTGAAATGTGCGAATACCTATATGCAAACATCGGAATGGATAATCAACGTAGTACACGCTACACGCCAGTATGTGGTCTATTTGACTTTTTTAACTTCTTGAGATAACTAGCATAATAAGTATAAAAGCTTATAAACACGCACCACTCTTGAATTGCAACGCTTTTCGTCCCGTTTTTAGAAAATGGTTTCGTTTTAATTCCGTTATCTCTGTGACTCCTACATTTAATAATATGTACTTAAAAGAAAAAAACACGTACACGAATGGTGTATAAGGGGTAGCAATAATAGTGGCCATCACGCCGTCCCCACCCTTTGAACTCTTTCCCAATAGATTCTGAGCTGAATGCAAGGGAGCCATTTCGAGTTTTATATGTTCACGTTTTAGTTTTAAATAAAACTTTTTTCTAAATGTTTTAAACCATTTTAAAATGTGTGCAGCATGACACATTGAATAAAGATTACATTAGCAATAATAATATGCACATTTTTAGCCAAACCTTGATAATTCTTTGGGTGTATCATTATTATAGTAAGTAGTAGGTAACATTGTGGCCGGTGTATAAATACTGAGTTTCGTTTAATTACGACTATTCTTTTTAATTTGTATCAATTCTGAAACGCACACATTTAAATATACACACACACCACTAATATGGTTAATGGCATTGTTAATTTATTCAGACTATTACCTTTATATAATATATACAATATACATGTCTGCACGTCTTTACTCCAACAGTTGCTATCGAGCAGTGTATAATTTCTTTAATAATTAATTCTTTATATAGTTTATAATAATTAATTACTCGCTCGGAAACCAAAAACGAGCAATTATATTAATGCAAACGACTGCATTTCAAGTGTACTGATCTGTATTAGAGTGTGAGAATGTAGATAAAATTATGCTATCCCCGACGAATCTCGACTTTAATTCAACGGTTGTTCATAAAAGGCTTACATTTATTTTGGTAGTATTTACTTTTTCGTTAATAGGTACAAAACACTTTTATCGTACCCAAATCAAGAACATAAATGCACCTGTTAACCATAATATGTATTAGTAATATTTTCTACTTCTTTCTTTGGAACCCAAAGTGTTGTCTAATACTAAATATTTTTCTTTACAGTGCTGTCAATTCCATTCCATTTAGTTCTTTTATGCGAAAAACGTTTGAACTATAATATGTTCCATTCATATCTGCAAATTATGAACATCTTCAAAAGAGTAAAGAGGGTTTTGATCAAATCCTGTTTCATTGTTGCATTATCCATCAATACATCAAACATTTCACCGACTTCCATATCGTCTAACAAATCATAACCATTACACATACGCACACACTCGAACAAATAATATACGGCAGTATTCAATGTACACACAACAATGGGTTCAAATTATATTGCGATGTTTAACTCTTTTGCACTTAAAATATTGTTCGAAAAGATTGAAAAAGTATGGACCATAATATTATGGGTGCACTGACTCATGTAATATTTCATGCAACTTAGACTTTTTATTTCATCAAAATGTGGTTTGGAAACCATGGTATAAAAATAAATAAGTGTAGATTAGTTAACAAGCTTTATTTCATATTTTGTACTATTACCTATAAAAATAATATTTTATCAATAAAATGTCTATACAAATAATTTATAGTCATGTGATAACAATAAATCGCACATTTAATTTAAGCTCAATATATATTATATAAAATTTAATTGGTTATTTCACCCGTAATATTTAATACTCGTTTTAGATTAAATAAATGTGATTTTTTTAAGATGTTATTTTTCTTATAAAATGTCGGTGCAATAAGCATTGGAGTTACCTATCTACCTAAAATTATTAAACTGATAAAAAAATATAACTATTACGAAAATTTCCAGTACCTATATTATTTTGTAAAAAAAAGAGCGAGATATGGCATTTATATTAATATTAAATATTTGTTTTTTAAATATTTTACTACTTATTATTAAATTGTATTCATTGTCCACGTAAGTAATATTAAAAATTCTTATTAACTTTTTTATTTAACTTCAACTTTGATCAAAATAATACACTTCTGGACAATCAGAAAAATACTATCATTTTGCTCTTATGTTAGGCAATGACAATGTTTTGGGATTGTCAAGAGTGTTTGTTTGCCCGGTATGTTTGTTATGTTTACAGAAAAATACAATTCACATCCGTTATTGTCACACATTCAATAATAAATTCAATATTTCTAATGTTAGACTAGCTATTTCAATCCAATGTCATAATATATTTATTTTCGTGAATTCATTTATATTCCACCAATATATTAGTGAATAATAGATCAAGGCTCACGAAAGTAAATGGCTTGAAGAGAAAATAATATATTTTGTAGAAACTGCAGTACCTACTTATATAATATTCATTAAATTCAAAAGAAATGCCTTACACGTATCAAATAGTATTTTAGAGTTAAAAATTATATCTTAAATTGTCTTTTGCTAGCCCACTGGTCACTGAGTTATATTTACTATTAAACTGATAAAGTGATAACCATTTTAGTACCTACTTACAATTATTTGTATCCAAATGGGCATATCCAGAGAACACATCAAGGAGAGAACAAATAATTATAAACAGATCCAGAATAGGCCATTCCCATATCACACAGTACACACTCATATCTGATAACCAAGGAAACCCTTCCCTCGTGTGACACATGTAAAACTCCCCTTACAATGGCACACATCATTATTGACTGCCCCAAATACTCAACCGCACGTTTTCTGCTCAATAATCCAAGGTCACTAGAAGAAGCCCTCAGTCAACATGACTCCGGCAACATTTTAAATTTTTCAAAAAAATAGAATTAGATAAAAAACTGTAAATATTATAATGTACTACCTATAAGAATAAGATAATGTATAATTTGGTATTGTAAAAACTTAAATTTTGTAATTTCAGGCTAATAATCTTTGCAGTTGAAGCCTTTATGTTAGAAAAAAAAAAAAAATTATTTGTATGCCTATTACCATTGCAGTTATACACCAGTCGATTTAACCACGTATTTAAAATCTCGTATCTCACGCAAATACCTGTGGCAAGAATTTCGAGTGTTCATAGAATATGCTGTTCCATAGGTTTTACTTGTTTGTTTATTGTTCTCAATCGCCAAAAATTGTTCACGTGAATATTTCACGCACCTTATTTATCCAGTTCACAATAGTATTCGGGGTATCTCGGGGTCATCATTATACTATACTTTCTATTGTCGACATTTTTAGGGTATTCCGGCTCTTTATTATAATAAATTATTGGTATTCTCCGTTTTCATCAATACAAGTATGGTTGAATTACGACCGAAAAACCCATTGTTTTATTGAATGCATGCAACATAAATGTGCAGTGCGCCTGAAAACGAGTTGACTTGAAAAAAACAATAAATGAAAGGCTATGGAAAACTGCAGACAACGAAAGGGTGTAAATATATTTTAGAAGTCTTGAATAATAATGAACGTCCTCACAATGCATATACTTTTTTTATGTTTTGTCAAATTAGGAAAAGAGTTATGACGATTTTCTTCTGGGCCATATTATGTATATATATTATATATTTATAATAATAGTGCCAACCCGCATTAATATATATATTACGCGCTCGAATATGACTAATATGTTCTGACATAAGAATAATAAATTGCACTAACTGAACAAGTACCTATGTAGGGTGACCTTATTTTGAAAAGTAAATGACTGCATTACAATATGTTCACCCTTTTGCATCACAAACAATGACACGCAGTGCTTTGATTTTTTTTTAGTAGGTATACATATTATACCATGAGTATAAATAAATGGTTTATGGTATAAAAAAATGTTTTTGAGACTGCATAATATTATCAAAAATCAACACTTGGTATAGATTATTGAGATATCTGTGACCGCATTTAAATCAAAAAGTAACCATGTCTTATACGTCTTGAACTACAGAATTATAATATATTAGAAGTACCTATGTATGACATAAACGGCAAGAAAATTACTAAATTATGTTATTTTTATAAATAAAGTCATAAATATATAAATATATATATATAACTCTAGTCCAATATCCGAGCCTCGATCACTGTTTTTTTTTGTGAGAGAAGGTAGAATTTCTAAAATTGAAATAACAGTGTAAATGTTCAAACATTTGTACGAAATCGTGTACAATAACTCATGCTTTTCATATGTAATAAATGTCAGTTCAAACATTTTTCAAAAACTGAAAATGGATGTTGATGATAGGCCGGTGAGGCATGCTAGTTATTTCACCTGTTCATTACGATATTATACATTTGCAGTGCATGTAAAAAATAATTCATATCAATATATACTTACAACTGTGAAGGTAAAAACTTTATTTGTCCGCAATAAATATAATAACACGTGGGTTAAGTGGTAGAAACCCAGTCTGCAGCTTCTAACAACGATTGAATCAAAAAGAGTAATTTCGATCGAATGTATGTGGGGTATTCATGATTAGACAATAAATAAGTATTCAAATTTAGAGTATCTACCTACTAAATTCTGTTCCAACGCCTATTCGGCAGAAGGAAACCCTTTTTTTGTAACCATTAACAACTTTATTATCATCTAACTCACAAATCAACTGCATAAGATGATATTCACTGCAGAAATATAACATAAGATAAAATATTATTTAATAGATATATTATTTACAAATGTATATTATTATGATAAGTCGGTACCAGTGTACTATACAAGTAAAGACTAAATATTATTAAATAAAGTGGCATTCCCATGCTAGGGATATAATAAGATAATATATTTTATTACAGATACCTATATTTTTTCCCAAATCGAAAGTAAACTATTAATTATTTAGTACATAACAAATGTATATTTTATTTTATGCACTACAACCTAATATAATATATAATCTTATCCAATAAAAAAAAAAATGTTCGCAGAGTGGTTACTCTGACTACGCTGCGTGCTCACGGTTATTCACATTTACTCGAAAAGCTACTACGTGTGTTATACTGTTGTATATTTAACGTAGTTATATGCTTATACTCCGACACCGTATTTATATTGTATGCAAATATAATAATATAATATAACGTATTGACGTATTGTTATTGCATTATATATTATGTACGGAGGGAGAAAAAAGAACACATCCACCCGTAAAAAATACCCCCACCCGACCGACTGCAGCGGGCGTGGAGCTAACGGTCACACATGACACGTGTGTTATCACACACGCGTATCATTATTATTATTATTATTATCATAATCATTGTCGTCGTTATTAGGTACACATGTATTATGTATACCGTATACGTCGTTACTATACTTATTACAAACCCTGCACCGGCCGGAGAACCCACGCTATAACATATAGGCACCTATTATCGTGGCGGCGGCTGGAAAAACGACCGGCAGCATCCGTCGCCTGTTTAATTTACGATATTATATTATACACTTCGCTATTCACTCACTCGCTTTTTACAATATTATATATTATTTATTTTGCTATTCACTCACTCGCTCACATCACCTGGAACACCACATGTACAGCTGTATACGGTTACAGTGTGTATGTGTGTGTGCGTATACGTATGACCGATGGGACGAGTGGAGCCGGGAGGGTTAAAGCATATTATTATTATTTTCGGGCGTGTGTGTGCGCGTTGATAATGCCAGCGCCCCACCGATGACTACCACCCCACTGACGATGAATAGAAAACGACCGGGGGGAAAAAAACCGAACCCCTTTAGCTATCTCGATGGGATTTGCACGAAAGACCCGACATACCACGCGTGCGCCGTTCCACGCAAAGCCGTCGTCGAATCGAAACACACACACACATACAAGACTAAACAATATTATTAATATTATATCCGTAAAAAGGCAAAACTATCAATATACTTTAAACTTACCAGCTCAATATTATTATTGTTACCATATATACAGACTGCAGCAGGTGTATAATATACTGTAGCCATATAGATTAGAAATATATATAGTTGTCTACGTATAGGAAATATCGAAATATTCGAACTGCGATCTATGATCACGTCCACGTGGGTATACATACAGTCGATCACATTTCTGGAAATTTTCGTAGGTACAGGACGATTTATGATTAAATTTAAATATAACATATTCATTACATTACAGTAACCTGCAACTCCCAATGACGAGGTATACTTGAAACCTAATATATAGCAGAATAAGTTCCCCGTTTTTTTGTAGTAATGAAAATACACGAATCGTGTTTTCTAACAAATAGTTGTAAAATATAAAAATTTGAATAATGAATTTCTACATTTTTGTATATTCATATGCAATAGAGGCAAACCTTAACTTATAAGTAGTTAACATTAAAGTTTCGATGTCCAACGAATATTTGTGCTCAACTTTGAAATATTCAACTGTAAAAATACTATGCTGATAAATTGTGTGATGGCGTTATAAATAAATTATAATATAAGATAATTTACAGTAAATAAAAAGAAAGTAAATTTTTGTTTTATTTAGTTTTCTGCGTGCGTGTGAATTCAAATCGTATAGGTACGCGGTAATGTCATTATTATTCCAAGGTCCAGCATAATCATGTGGTGATTGTTAAATATGATAATAATATTATGTTTGATTTGGCCGGGATAGCGTGGGCAAATGCAGTCGGGTTTTTTAGCCGTGTAAATTCACCCGAGCCCGAGAATTTCCTGAGGGAGAGATTTTAATTTGTTTTTACACAACCCTAATGGGAAGTTCTAGGGTGGCGTACGGTGTTTGGGGACCCTGAAAGGGAATTCAGTTATAGAAGAGGGTCCTCAACGCAAACAACAATACATATTTCGTTCTCTAAACTCTCTATGGTAATAATACGATTAATTAAAAACGAGAGAAGCTGAATTCGTATTTTTATTTTATTTCCTCCATTGTTGGCAATTAAAATTTTTTTTTCAGTGTGACATCGGTCGAACGCGGGTATTTGTATCGAAATTTGCGTATTGTTCGTGAAACGGTACTACAGACGAGCATGACGACACTATGATAGTTTATGTATATACAACGAAGTATTTTATTGTGAATATTCTACATACATACATTTCAAATTTATCGTATAAGCGATCGGCAGTACCTAACACATACTGCCATTGTTGCACGTCGATCGACCAGTCTGACCACGAATCGATCGGCAAAAAAAAATCATAATCAAATAAACATATATAAATATAAATAAAATTAACAATTCTCATTACCAGTCGGTAATATCGCCGACAAGACAGTACTCGTTATATGATACACGCAAATATAGTTTTACACTCGATTGGTGTCCATTTAATGTATGCACAGGAACGTATAATAACAATTAAACGTTCTCCTTTGTAGCTCTCCGCAGCAGATGGCTTCAATTAATTTCTTCACGTCAAAAACCGTATATATTCGTGTAAAAATAACACGCCACTGTTAATTGTTATTATTATTATTATCATTATTATCGTTATTATTACTATTACCTATTGTATATTAATTTATACAGGTCATCGTGCGCGCTGCACATATCGTCGTGCGATTGATATTTAGATTTGCAAACCGTCTTGAACACTAATTATAATATAATTTATAATACACGGCCGAATTATCATCAGTACTGCAAAATATCACGCTGCAAAGGTGCATCCTGATATAAGGAGGTATGGCCGTCATAGACTCATAGCACCTATTCCGACCGCTTTATATAGTACATACTTTTATATTATGTACAACAAAATGTGGCAAGATATGATAACGATCTGATCACTAAAAAAACCGTTACCGAGGCTGTGGCAAACGGCGAAGTGTGCCCGTGCTACATTTGGGCCGAATTATTCACGAATTGATTAGGTAGTAGTTTTAGCGATCCAAAAATGTCGACATCTAGTTATATGACACTGTACAGTAACGATCACCGATAATATCGATTAATTAATGATACGAATAATCTATACGTGGAATTTATTGATTGGTAACATGAAAAACCGATGCATATTCCTCGCTTCATTCTGAATCTAAAATCGAAATTTGTTCCTTTACCTATTTTACATGTGAGTAAATTAGTTATCCATCAGTGATGATGTATAAATTATCTTAATCAAAACAGACATACGTACGCATATAGTTTTCGCGCGTAATACCTTAATTTATATATATGTACGTAGGTAAGCATGAATCATGAACTTACTATATTCATACGATTATACGATAGTGAACTAAAAAATCACCATAACCATTTAATTACTATGCATTGGAAAATAATTTAGAATATAAGAGTATTTTAAACACATATTGTAATCAAAACATAAAATATAATTTTTGAATAGTAAAAATGTACGTTACATCAGTTACCTATGTACATGACCCCCATTTCAGAAAAGACATACAATTATATTATGTAGTTGATTAGTTACTAATTACTCGCAGGTTTTTTTGTAAATAAATGGTTCGAAAAAACAATCAATGTAAATGTATATTATAGTCCAAAAATAACGTTTCAGTACATAATATATATTACCTATAATTCGAGTAAGCAAAAAAAAAATTACCATCCTGTGTGTGTACCTATTCATTACATATAATTGTACACATATATACACATATTATAATATACTTAAGCGTTTTCGATGGTTTTGATAATAACAATCATTAATAATGTTAATAACACGGTCGAACAAGAAATGTAATACATGTTTCGTCCTTCAAGCCGAAATCCGCATCGGCGTTAAATTATAAATGTCCTAAGGTTAAAAACAACGAGATACCATCAACATTTTTTCCAGCCGTACATTATAATATTATTATCTTGTGCCACGCACGGTGCGTGCGTACAAGAATACAATATATAGATATATATTATATTGTTTATTATGTTGTGTACACTCGATTTCGAGCTATGCGTTTTTACTTGGCAACGGAAAACTTGAACATCAATATCTGATTTTAATTAAGTTATGTAGGTAGGTACAATATTATATAATATACAAATCAACAATATTGTCCTCGTATCAGTCCCACATTGGTTCTTCGGACATCCTCACTTCACCATAACACCGGTCAATTCCTAAATGTATTCACTTATATCCTGGTATAGTTGGATTATCTAGAAAAATCTAAATTTCTAGAAAGGTTTAAAAACAACACCTAATTACCTAAACATTTTTATTTTCATTTCACAAACGTATAGTCGACCTACGGTATAATATGTTGTTTTAAATATATAGATGTATAATTATAATATACCTTTATTAATATGATACTGTTTCAAAATATATTTTATACTCTTGACACCTCATTAACATCGTCCCTACAGTTGTTTTTTCTCCGAAAATGACTGCGTCGTCGAGAGCGAGAGAGAGAGAGAGTGAGAGGGGTTGAGTGTAAACGTAGTGGTGAGAAGAAGAGAGTAGCTCGCTTTTAAAGTTGGTGAGTGCGATAAATCTACTCTTGTTAAATCCAACTTCTTGGCGTGGCAGTTTTTATTTTATAGCCCACCCGACACAAAAGTGTCCCCAATCGAGAAGGAAAATAAACTTTACTATCGTTTTTCCCTATAGTACTCATGGCCGAAAAATTAAAACTCAAATGTGTCAAGCCCAAAGTTTTCACTTATTGTTTTTCGGGATTTCACCAAAGCCATACTGTCTGACCAAACCTATCTGACAACGATTCCAAAATTTCAGTCGTTTGAATGGCAATAATTAAGAAAAATAATTCACGTGTTATTTATTGCTTACCACTTTACCTATACCCTATCTAGTACCTATACTTTTATTTTCCAATAACTTTTAATTACACCTACTCATGGTCATTTTCTTAATATACTTAGCAATAATAACTAATGATAAATGAGCATGTACCTACATTAAAAAGTCAAATCAAGAGACTGTTACAATACAGTAAAACCTCCTTATTACGGAATCGTTCTACCAACTGATTTTCTGCTATAAAGCAGTTCCGTTTTAAGTAGGCCGTAAGGTAATCTGTTCTTGGTGGAATTTACTAATTACTAGCTACCTCGCTGAAGAAGTGATGATCATCGATTTCAATATTAAAATATTAATAAACATTAAGCTTAGACTGCACTTTAAATGTACAATAAAATATCATAAAATTAGTTCTGATTCTTAGAAAGTTCGATCTGATGTCTGATTTGGACGGTTTGGTATAAGTATAATGGTCTACCTATATGTAAGTGCAGCATGTAGGTATTGTATTTACTGCATGTGTGGGTCGTGGTCGTAAGCCGAGTCATTGTGATCATTTATTTTAGTGTGCCAATGGTTAGGTTGATTTGTCATTTGTGGTAAACAAATCAATTATGTCGGGCTGACATTTATATTCACTCGTGATAACAAGGTCATAGGTTGTAGGTTCTGGTGAAATATTGTCTTAACCTCTTAACGTGTATTATACTCGTTCCTTATATTAGTTTGGTAACAAGCGATGACTTTTCGTGTTACCTAATAATTTGATTGATTTTCCGACATTATTTAAGTCGGTTATTCCTATGAAGAATAACGGGTCAAGTTAAATAATTAATGACGACTGTAGATCAATTATTGGGTACTAACGTCTGTTAAGAGGGAGATATCGAGATGCGCAAGATATCGGTAGGGAATTAATTTAAACTGACGGGGCAGTTCGTTGATACTTTGATGTGGGAAAAGGGTATCTATATACTATATCGTTTATTAGAAATATATGTAATGCTACTCTTTGGTGAGCCATTTCGTCTAAGTAATAAATGCTCCGATCATTTCCTTCGAATAATAAACTTAGAGAATATATTATATAAGCTCATGAACACATTAACTTAAAATGTATATAAATCATCTATTTTAATAAATTAAATATTCCGACCGACTTTTAGATTACTCGACCTACCAACGTAATGCAATGTCTTTGTATATAGGTACCAACATTATTATTTTGTTTTGCACTTCATGCGGTTTCTGGAGTATTTCAATTTCATTCGTACATTCAATGGTGAATAACAAAACCGTAATAAAATAAATAAGAATTTTTTTTTTTTTAATAGTTAAAGTTTTAATTAAAAAAATTATATTACTAAATGTTTGCGGTGCATTTCTGAGTTTTATTTTAGTTTATAACTCAAGAGTCTACAAATGGCATCATACAATGTTTAAAATGGTTATTATTGTATTCATTAGCATATTTTGTGTACCTACTTTTATTCGATATTAATTGAATCAACAAGAATAACTTGCCTCCAATGTCAGTTTTAATTGTACGTGTGCGTGCAATAAACATACAATAGGTAATTTTAGCTAATACCAATAGCAGTATAGGTAATGGGCTTGTAAAACAACGTTAATATTTAATAATACAAACGCGTATAGCTCCTGCAGTTTAACCAGGAAATATGAAATTTTACCCACGCGGTTTTCACACTTATTTAAAAATCCACCAATAAGCTAAACCCAATTAAAATCCATGGTGCAAACGTTTCCGACTGTTTCCCACTGAAATTAAATTATTATTTAAGCGTTAACTTCGCACATATTGTTTTGTCATGTTTGTTAAATATTACAAATAGTTACATATTTTTTTTTTCAAATATTATTACCTAAAGCTAATATAACACGCGTATTATACTGAATGATAGCTTGTACAGTACACAATATATTATTATTGTATGACCGAATTCCTATTTATTTTTTTGCACACTCGCCTAAAAATGTTGAGACCGAGAAACTCTACAATGGATTCCGATTATAACCTGGTGGTAACTACCGAAAAGGTTTCCCGGCAAAAGTCAAAAGTGCACATCGTTGTAACTGTACGTGTGTTTGTGTGTGTGTAGCATCACATACAATTGGGTCTTCGTATGTTGCCGAAGCCAAAATGTGCCTATACCCGAAAATCAAACCTATTATATGTGTAATATATATATATTATGACATATACGGGGTGTGTGTGTGTGTGTAGATACCGTTGCAGTGAACGCATAAGTATATATAATTTTCTTTTAATTCATGACGTGCCGCACGCAATACTTGAGTTCAAACTGTTATATCCCTTTCGATTCGAACGAATATACTTGGGCGTTCAACTATAGTATTATATATTTATAAATTATGACTCTATGAACCGATACCGTAATTTTGGAGAATGTTATGCTTAATATTGGGTTATGATCGTTTTAATCTTATAAAAGTGTATATTTGATTGTTTTTAATAAAGTTGTCGACAATTTCCATGGCCCTCGACCGAACAAATTACATAAAACTACTGGTTTTCAAATAATGGCGTGTAACCATAGTCGTATTTATTTAATGCATTAGTCAAATTGAAAACAATATCCTGAAAAATTTAAAATACTATACATTATATAAATTATAAATCATTAATTTTAGATAATATGTAAGACCAATTAGATAGGTAGTCAATCATGAAAAATTTCCATAAAGTTCTGAAATGAATAACATTATAAAAATATACATTTTGTCTTATCAGGTGGCATTGCTGAGAGCCTTCCTACGTAATTAGCTGGTTAGTGACCTAACAATGAACGTTATAAATCTAATGACCTATCATCAAACTCGCTTATTATATGATAATTCAAAAAATATAAATCCTAATATCACTTCACGTGGGACGTGGATATAATATTAGATTTATATAAAGATATCTTGGAAATTTAATAAGGAAATGGTACAGAGTCAAGAATATTTTTTCTTAGAACAAAATTAAAATGTTGTAGATATTCACATGCCGTCTCTAAAAGTAAAATACTGACAACATCAAACTTAAGGAAAACGCTTAATATCATAAGTGTATTGCGATATTATTTAAATATTATCATACATTTATATATTTATATTAAGTTGTTCCTGCTACAGTGTTACTAGACGTTGAACGGATGTTCAATGTTGAATGTATATATGAAAATTATGAAGATATTTCAACAACTTCAGTTTAGGTTTACGAAGGAGTGGACAAGGCTAGATTGAGTGTGGAACCCCTATATTTTACAATATGAGTCTTAGTTTGAATCAGAATAAATATTTTAGCATTATTTCTATAGTTATTGATATAATTTTGTATGACGAATATTTTTAAATACGATTTAAAAGATTAGCGCCCTCATTTTAGCGTTCTTATAACACCATGATGTATAAATCTGGATCTTATAATAGGTTATGAATTTATGACGAAAATGGTTTCCGTTTACATCATTTTTTATTTCAATTGTTTCAAATAAATAGGTACTATTTCACATTCTTACCTATAGCCATATCAATATCAATAATTTTAACAATGTCTTAGGATTATTGAAATATTTGAATTAATACAATTATACGGTGGTGAACAGTTGTGTAACAACTAACAACATATTAATAACTTTCTATTCATATTTTACAAAATTGAATATTAAATTAATTTTTGTTAATTTATTTATCTAAGATCAATGATACCAACAAATAATATTATAATATAATCGTTTTTTAAATAAGAAATCAACAAATATGATAAGGATAACCGATAAGTTAATAAAACGAGTAACGATCAATTTTATGGTCACAAAATATGCATCAGGTAAACGTTCTTTAATGGAAAATAAAATAATTTCCTGGAAAAATTCAGACTCATATAACTTAATTTTTTTTTCTCATTAAAATTAACTTCCATAAAATGACAGTTAACTATGCATGATGAAAATAGGACGCTCATTTTTAAACTGTAATCGATTACACGTAATTTTAAATAAGTTAGGAATTTCTTTATTTTTTTCGTTTTAATATATTATGTTAAATCTATTACAACTAAAATAAAATGTTGTACAGTTGTAATTTGTAGCAAATTTCGTGTCAACTTGTGAAATGGTAAATCAAATTGTTCATAGTTTAAGATGAATCCAATTAAACTACTATATACATTTCCAATTTATTTATAGAAATCTAAACTCAATTTCACAACAATATATTCCTACATATAGTATACACCAATATATATATCAACCATCTTATTCCATCTCATAATTCAAATTGTAATAAACACAAAAAACGACGAGCGGTCAAGCACTTTGACCTATTTCATGCAAAACATATAATATGAACCTAAAAGGTATAATATACAGAACAAGTAGTATACAAATACGTTTATATTAAAGTATATTAGGTACTTCTAGTACAAAAAATAATTTTGAAATACATACGCCGGTCAATAAAAATATTCTTATCGAACGAACAATAAATAATTATGGCTATAATATAATAAATATAACACTAGTTTTTAATCCCAAGTAAAAATTATTTAGTTTTCCTACCTTAAAATCCATACTATTTATATATCTAACTTATTTAATCTATGACTTTATTTTGTGGTATTGTGGAAATAATAATTTACTATGGACAGGTATAGGTACCTTTATTTTTGGAGCACGGAGTCCCGGAAATATTAATCGGTAATCGCGTAGTGAGTGATTCACGTGAGCCTAACCTTCCTTTATTCCATTCTATAATTTATAGGTATTTTTACCTACGATCAGTTTATGTGTGATACAACTATGACGGTGGTGGTAGTGATTTCATATTTTATCATATCCTCATAACAAGTATATACATATTATATCTACTATTTAATATCGTATGTTGTATTATATTCGTTGATTACATTATAACAATAATGTGACACGTGTGCATGTGAAATTATAATAACATTGTAAATTGCTAAATTTGAAAAGACGAATAAAATGCAATAGGGAAATTTAAAACGACGTTTATAATATATACGGAGAATATCTATACAGCATGTCAACATCACAACATTTAACAAGTATCAATTATTGTATACCATATTGCTTATAATGCATATTTATTGGTAGTGACTATTTGCGTTGGAAAATTTAAAAAAAGTTGTTCAATAATAATGAAATGTGAGGAGAAGAAAACGCGGTCCGTGCGAGCGTGTATAACAGGTATAAAGTGGGTAGTCATATATAGGTAATTGGTACATTGTATGTGTATGGTAATATTATATAATACACATATTATATTATAATATTGTTATAATACACTTATGCGGGAATAACGCAGTGACGGTTCAGTCAAGGTCTCCGTAACAAGTGGACCGTCCAGTGGCGGCGGTGTCGCAGCGCGTATACGCACACTCGGATGGCTCAATAGAAGACCGCTGAACCGTATATCCCATTTTCTATGAATATTATACTATTATATACATTGTAATAATAATAATAATAATAAACTGTACGGCAGGTAAACCCTTCCCACCTCGCGGTCTCCCGCTTTCGGTCCGTCCCTGCGAGCAGCGCCACCGGAAACGACGTCGAGTCAGGTGCCCCGCCCGATGAGGGACGCGCGCGGAGAAAACCGCCGGAGACCGCGTCTCGTACCACCGTCACGCACTATATAGGTATATTACACCTATATAATAATATTATAATATTATACGTAACAGGTCGCGGTACAGTCACACAGTAATACGCCTGTACCTGTGTACAGGTAGGATCACATAATAATTCTATAACGCTGCATTATACGTTATTATTGCGACGGAGAAAAAAACGGAAGACGAGACGACGCTCGGCGTTTGCAACCGTAACTCCGTGAGACCGGAAACGATCGATGTGATATTATAATTGTGTATGTATATATTATTATTATATATAGGTACGTCATGACGTATACCAGCTAATGTGTGCGCGCATAAGAATTTTTAGATACTCGTGTACGGCTACACGCGTAGCTGTGGTTTCCTGCGACCGGTCAATTGAAAGTACCTATATAATCCGGCGCCGGAGAAATCGAGAGGAAGTCACGATACGACGATATACTAACCGATATAATATAAGACGATGATATGCTTGTGCGTGAATTCACCTCCTCGCATCACCGGGTCGCTGGATGGGGACAGCGTCTTTTTCTCGTGATATATTGTACCGCAGGTTGTTATAATATATCATACGATGGTTAGATACGTTTTGTTTCCATTGCACCGCGCCGATGACAAACGTTGGGGTCAGTTCCAATTTCACCGCCGTCCCATTTCGCCACCGGGGGTTTATTTCCCAAATTATTTTTGTTTCAAAACATGCAGGATTTGATATTATGTTCGCCGATGTAACCAACGGACGGTTTATCACGTAAAGCATGCACTACAGCACTATTCTAGCTAACTTTAGTTATATGCTGATAAATCACTGATAATAATATATAAATAAAATAGAATGGATAGTGTGTATAGTAGTGGTGGTAACAAAGTCGGCAACGACATCCGTATAATTTTTTTATTCTTAAGTTACTTATGTAGTAGAATATTTCAAATTACTATACGATTGATATTTTTTGAATAACAACAAACTAACAAATACGTTCGGTACAGTAAGTTTATCTAATGTTTTAACTTAAAAAGCTTATAAATAAATTGAGACTATAAATTGTTGACATTTTTTTATTGTTTTAAGAAAGACTTAAGAGGAACCCCGTATTAAAATATTTCAAAGCTTTTAGGCTAAGAAAAACAAGTTTCATTAATATAAAAAAAAAACTAAAAATATTGACAATTTCAAATATCTATGGATAAGTCAAAAACGACTAATCACAGTTACGTGACTGCGTGAAATAAATATAAATAATTTAATTTCTTATAAATTTGACTTTAGCCATTATTAGCACATTTAAAAAATGAATTAAGCAAAATAAAATACGATCAATGTTGGTTGTATGATTTATATTATGGTCGTCGGTCACGATCTATAACATTTTCAAATTATATATAGGTACGTAGGTGATAATATTATATATATTAACTGAAGTTCCAAAACATTTTTAACGAATCAAAATCAAAACTGTTTTATTTAATCTTAACTGTGCAAATTTCATCAATATAACTTATATACATTATGTGCATAAAGTCGTATCAACCTTTTTGAAATGTAAAGGACTTGAAGGTTAGGTATTTATATTTATAATTACATTTATTTATATCTAGGTACTTAGATGTATTATTTAACTGGCCCGTGCTACATATAATATTACTTTATACAAATATAAATTCGATATAATGTTTGTCGTAAAACGTAGATATGAATTCTTATCTAGTATTGAACTATTAAATGTAATTTACATTTTTTTTTAAATTGTAACTTTTTTACTACTTAATATTTGGAAAAACACCGATAAAGTTCCCTTCAAAATATTGTTCCCCATACATTGTATTATTAGTACCTATATTTTATTTAAAACCACTTTTTAATTCCGATTCGTTTGTTTTTCGTAGACGTGTTTTTACCGCTGAAAATGACCAGTGTAGCATCCTTTCAATATTATATTACTTATACTTGAAATTGTTTTTTTTACTTTCTATGTTCTCGGGCTCTCTATATTCTCGGACTTAAAAGATTGGCCCTCTAATAGCATTGAGTTGCCCATCCCTGAAATATAATTTCAAGTAGGTACTAGGTATATACGCATATGTTTAAAATATTAATATTAATATTAATGTATTAATTTAGATAGGTACTATTTAGGTAGTTTTGATATAACAACATAACACGATTTTTGATTAACAAACTACGAAAAACACAAACTTAATAAAATATATACTTTGTGTATTGTATATACGTATATAGGAACATACATATTAGTATATTACTCATTCACAGTACCTATTGAATATTGATATACATTGTATACATATTGTATGCATTATCACCCGATATGTATAATAATTATTCAAATGCGTCAAATGTATAATTAATATTTCAAAATTCAAATGCGTCCGTTTGGTAGGATTTTATTTTCTGGCACAAATTATATTAGATTGTTTTTCGTTTTTAAATAGGTTGGTACATCATTATAAATTATAATATTGTATTGTTTGATGAGTCGTTCTGCGTTATTCCGGATACAATTTAAAACCAAAAAAAAAAAATATATATACGTGTATAAAATATATCCATGAGTAATCATATATTTATTCAATGAAATAACGATGGATAGTTAAATTGCGCTAAAAATTCTCTATTATTATTATAATTTTTTTTATTAGGATCGTTTCATTATACCTCGATTAAAATTTTTTTCGTTTTAATTTTTAAATTACACGTATTGGACGAACGCGTTCCGTCTGGCTTCACTTTGTATTATCAAATCTATAATTATAGTACCGTTTTGAACAATATAACATTTAATGTTACTTTTTTAACAAAAAAAGTTAAAACTGTAACGCTAAAATAAAAAGGGAGAAAATTGGCATGCGATTTTAAATTCGAGTGTAGGTATAACATAACGATACAATATAGGTACACGTGACGTGACGTGCAGACGGTATCCGAAATTATAAGCTTCGTCCGACCGTCACACCTCTCACTATAATATTATCTTCCGAAATACTTACACAATACTTGAATAACGTCCGTTTTAAATTGTAATGCACATAATATAATATCTTCTGCATTCATAGCGTATACTCATGAAACAAAATATATACGCTTGTATCTCTGAATAAAATACCTGTGAGTTATGTAAATATGATTACGCTTAAAAAACGTACGCTGTTGTAAGTGGCGATATTTCGGGAAAAGTTTATTTTTACGGTATCACAACGAACTCGTATAAATATGTAATATTATATAAATATATTATTATACCGTGTAATAACAGTATAGGTACATTGTTTATCCAACAGATAGCATTGGGTCGACTGAAAGTTACAATATAGTGACATAGCGTACATATACAATATCTAAAGTGTAAAAAGTCACGTGTAACAAATAACAATAAACCCCTAGGGAGAAAGTTTTATTACAAACGTAATAAAGTGCGAACATCGTATTTTTGTGCTATTATCTACAGGTAAAAACCGAACATTCACAAGTCCTATATAATTAATTATATTTATATACTTTCAGTTTAAATTGGAAAATAATTTTAGAAAAATAAGTATAATTTAATAATGAACACTCAATATTTCCATGACTGCCTTGACATATTTTGGATATTTTTTTCTTGGAAAATTAAGTTATACATGTAAATATTATTTGTTTGCCACCAAAATGAGTAACAGAAAATGTATGGCCATATAACTAGTAAAATTATATCAAACATTACAATAGAAAATATTAATCTTTTGTTTTATATTATTATTTATTATTTTAGGACGCATGAAAGTATCACCTAAAAATATTTTAACGAACTTATTCTCGAAAAACGAGATACAAATCTTGATAAGTGATGACGGTTGAGTGATGACGTACAAAAATAATCAACAAGATTTTGGTTTATTAAAAATAGGATTTAAACCTAGTATAAATATATGGTAAATTAGTTAAATAATTAGTACAAAATGTATTTATATGCTACTCGCATATTTAAAATACATCTACCAACCAGTTTTATAAATTTAATTTATCCATAAATGGCTAAAATATTGACAAAATAAATACGTAAAACGTATATAATTAATTGTAGTTTTGATGTGCCCCCATGTCACTCCTCAGTCCTCTCCACCCATTTAAACTTCAAATAATATTTAATTAACTGCTCGTTTAAAATTCTAATTATTTTTATATCCAAATTATATTTAATAATATTTTCAAAAATGTAATTATTTTTCGTAATTATATGTGGTTCTTTCGTAAATATACCACCCGGTTTATATACCTACATGGCTACATAATAATAAATAATATATAATATAATACAGGTATAATGTTCTAATCAACGCATCGCTCATTGAACAGCTGTTGTGATCTAGTGCAGTGAAGAAACTTTAAAATCGGACTCGCAGCCAGCGATCGTTTTTGTAATCGCTGGCTCCGCAAGTTTACCTGCAACTATTTCGTCCGCAGGCGAACACGTGCGTAACACGATAAATATTAATATATTGTGTTATACCTACGGAAAGAGAGAAATAAAAGTATAATATATTTACTTAGCGAAAAAAGCTCTCTGCAGTCGATTTCCGATGGTTAATTTATTGCTCTCGTAGGGTATTAGCATACAATGAGATGCGCTGGCGGATCGGACGAGATTAAATGAACGAGCTGCGGCGGTGGTACAGATGAAATACGACCGTCGCGCATCACCGTTCGTACACAAGGCGAGTTCGTTTGTACGGATCGTCGTCGTTGTCACATAAATATATTATAAGAGTCGACTTGCAGTGTCACATCAGTATAATAGTACTGCAACATACAGTCATACAGAATACTGTATAATATGTGAAGTTTTCAAAGTCTTAGAAAAAAAAACAGGACACAAAATAGTACACAATATATAGACGAACAGCAAATCGTAAATTTGTTTATCCTCGGCAGTCGTATTCATATTATTCACTTGCGCCTATTACGATATAATATTTTAATCGCAGGTTAACCTACCTATCTTCTAGTCCGTTCACTGTATAATTATTATTAATTAACAGGCAATATACTAAATAATATTATCTGCAAGTGTCTGTTTGGCGACGTCGTCGACGGTGTTCGTCCGTGGTGTGCGTTATAGTTATAGTTACCTATATATTATTATTATTTATTATTATTATGAGATGTTTAATGTTTTACATTTTCTCGCACAGCTCGTTCGTGAATATTGTTATTGCATGGACTGCAAACATAATATTTAAATATTTATTACAATTAATCACTTGTATTAGGTACCTACTTATTTTCTTTATGTTATTAATTATAATTATACTTTATTATATTTTGTTTGAACCAATGGAAAATTCCAAATAACGTTAACTTTATTAAAATAAAGTAAATAAATATTGTATAAATAATTAATACATATTACGTACGGGCACGCAAAATACGACGATAATAATTTATAATAATATGATTGACGGGTAACGCTCGAGTCCCGCGGGAATGTGCATTAGAATAGTTTTCTCAGATATAATAATCCAATGTGAATTACCTACTATAATGTTCGTTTATTTGTTTAGACTAAATGTGCTTTAAAAATATCCAAATTATTAAAATGCAAAAATTTAGCAATTTACTTACACGCAGCGTTAATGTACCTATTTAAGCCAAATATTTTTATATCTAAACAGTAATATTGGAAGTATAGGTATAGTACCTATAATAAGTTTATACTGCGGAATATCTGTACAAACAATAGTCAGTAATATAACTAATATAACTTAACAGATTATCCAATGTAATTGTTCGGAAATTAATATAATATAATTTTTAATTGTCGTAGAATCCGGAGTTATACAACAATATAAATGCCTCATTTCAGTGCCGTCGTCCGTACGAGTTACGATATTATACCAGCTATACCTACTCTCTATCGACTCTGTTTCAGAGAGAAACCAACCATACCAGACTCCATTGTTTCAATGTCGAGGCTATTAATTTTAGCGGTTCATTAAACTTTGCTGTCGCACGGAAACGGCCGACTTGCGTACTGCACACAATATATAATAATATAATAATACGTGCATTAGTAATACCTCTTATTTTATACCTATGACATAACACATATACATGTATATAATAGAATAATATATTTATTAATATATTATATACATAAACAACAACGCACAGTGCACACAACTATACGGACTACGGTGCTCGTGTATTTTGGCTAAATTGTCTCTACGGTGTAAAAATAAACTTGAACGAGTTATGTAAATATGGCACTGACGGTGTTAATGGTTTTAAAAGTCCGTTAATTACTCGTATTATTATTATGATTGTAAATATGAGAGTTGTGTGTTAATTACATCATATTATCAACTATCATATATCATTTTTCAATCTGGTCGACAAAGGTTAGGACATTAGATCTGTATCGAGTAGGTACTCGTAATAAAAATATTAGCTGGAACCATAGGATACAGAGGTCGAGCAAGCACAGTAAGTTCGACTTTCTATCGGTATATCGCATGCTCGCATGGAATATAGTTTATTCTCTGGTATAGTCAAATCAGATATACCGGTGGACTTGGTTGGGGAGATCGCACCCAACCTTATTCATATTCAGGAGTCAATCTAAGAAAATGGTTAGGTTCGTGGTGGTGTACTATATAGAGATTTATTAGTGATGTAAATAATGTCAAGTTTTGTATCCCGCGCTTAGGTGGTGATCACGTATGCATAATATATGTTTTATATATATAAAAAAAATGTCCACTTAATAATGTTGTAAAAAATATGATTAAGATGTTATGTTGTTAATGACATTGCTTACACATATTTTCCTCGAAGTCCTTCACAAAAGCTATACAAGGAAATTCCAAAATTTGTGTCAGCGTGTTCAGCTTACAATTTTCAGACATTTTTTCAGAGCGCCTCCTATGAGTGCTAGTGTTGTGCCACTTGACTAAAGCAGGAATAACAAAATAATGATGCATACCTTATATTTTAGAATTCCACTCAGTTTTTGACTTTGTATGTGACTCTGGAATAGTGGAATGTATTACAGAATAAAGTTATTCAAAAAATCATCAGTAGGTACACGAAAATAACAAAGCAAATTAAGAAAACGTCAAGAACATACTTTCCGACATAATTTCACAAATATATAGTCATTAGTGGTTTTAAAGTATTGAGTCTTTTCTACGTCAAAATCTTTTGATGTATACGCGAAAACATGAATTATCTTTAATAGCATTAAATAGTTTGGCTGACGATTAAAAGTTAATTTAGTTAAAACTTTTTCATTAGTTAATGGAACTAAATACTACCTTATTATTATTATAATATACTTAAACAATTATTTTGAAAATTCTTTGAGTGACATAGTATTATGGTTATAATATAGTGCATCAACAACAAAATTTGATATTTTTCTCACAGTACGTAATTTTTGTAAATTAAATTAAAATAACAGAAAGCAAATAATATAATAATATTTTATAACATAAATTAATAAATGCTAAAAATCATTAATATTATAGTGTTACCTAAATCTTCGACATTATAAAAAATACAATTTAAAACTTATCACGGTTCCATAATTTCTTTAACATGACTCTATTAAATAGTGAAATGCCTTCAGATTTTAAACCAAATACACTTAAAACACCAATTTAAACCTAAACAGCCACAATGGCTTGAAGACAATCTTCAAGATATTATGATATAATATAATGAAAAATAATCAAATTGGAGTAATTTGACTAAGTAAAAATAAACAATCGAATAAACAGATTAAATAATGATGAATTATTATAAACTGGAAACAGTTAAAGCAAGGAACACATAATTTTCTATCTAATTCTTTTCTAGTAGATATTATTTCCCCTACCTTTGAAAGGTCTTAATTTAGACTCATCTTTCGTCAACACAAGCTTAAAATGCAAACGTTTGCATTTTAGTTAGGTACCTACATAAAACTTATTTTAACAAATAGTTTCGAATAAAAAATTATAAGTACATAATAATATTAATTAATAACTTATATAATAATAATAACAATTATTATTATGAGAATCTTACATTGACCCTACTGTGCACTCCACTTCTCGTCCTTGTATATTATACAATGCCTGTTAATGCGTAAAAACTAAAATTTTAATTCATTATGATTATAATAGTTTGAATTGTTTTTATTTTCATTATATATTCGTATGCCAGAGTATAATTTACTTCTGATCTGTCAAGGACTCGAATGTGAACAATGTCAAGAAAATAATGAGTCGCCAAATTGCAAGTACAACTAGTACAAGTACATAAAATCGACTTTTGCAATAAGTTCATTATTGCGTTTAAATTAATGTTTATATCGAGTTTAGTGTACGACACAAAAAACAGTTCGAAAAATAACAAGTACCTAACTACAATGTATTCAAACATTAATGTAAATTAAAATATTATAATTTTGTAATTCTCTATCATATAATATTGTGTAGTGAATATTTTAAATGTGTACTTTTTTATTACCTATGTATATTTTAATTCTTACATTTTTATTCTGTGTGTGACACATTTGATAAGTAATTTATTTTAATCATTTATCTTTTATGATTCTCGAAATTTAAAACAATTTTAAAAGAATCAAATTTTAGGTTTAAAAGTATGATAATAAATTGTAAGAGAGTATTGATTGTAAAAATATAAAATGTTGACATTTAGTATTAATAAGTTCTTCTGTGAAAATAAAATAAAATATAATGAAAACTGTTTGTTAAAAAAACCAATTAAACTACAAAATGATTATGATTATAAGTAATTAGGAAAAAGGTTGAAAGGAAATCGGTAGTAATTAAAAATACTTGAGTAGATTTGCATAACAAAAATACAAAACAAATTAGGCCACTAGATATATACAGAAAGGTATAGTAATTAAACCAAAAAATTACTTTATAATGCTATGCACGCGTATTGATCAAAAATAAATTTTATTCTCATTAATATGCTAACATAAATAATAATAATGTGGAATTTATATGATTATTTTTTTAATTCCACATGCGCTCTAACTACTAAGTGAACACTAATGTTTATGTAAGTATTGATGTTTTACTTTTATGCAATGCTATTATATAAAAATGTAACCAAACATAACCAATCATAGCTAAAACTCTTTACAACAATACATGATAGGTTGCATAGTGTTCAAAAAATTATTTGAGTAAATTAAAATATATGCAATTTCTTGTATCTCTATTCGATTATTCGACGTCCGAACATTGTCAATTGTTTCTGATCAGATCAAATATCCTTATACCATGTTCCACGGTGAATGGGGACATAAATGTATGCGAATACCTTTTGAACAGGTGTTATACGTTATAACTTAAAGAATTAAATTCCCATATTATTTATAGCGAGAAAAAAATGTACCAATATGCATTTTATACACCTACCTGATGCAGAGAGCAGCTCGTGATGTAATAATAATAATAATGTGTAAGACGCACAATTCCCTGTTGTGTACGGAATGCGTATAATGCTATATAATATATTACCTATCATATTATTATAATATACGCATATAGGTAGCGTACGCTGCAGCTGTTGTACGGAAACGGAAGCCGAAGAAAAACTGAGCGGTGGCGTATACAATGAATAAACATTTTTAAAATGTTTCTGAAGTATAATGATATCAATAATGAGGTTTTAATATGCAAGAACATTAATATTCCGCAATCCAACCGAATATAAACGGAGAAGAAAAATTATTAACCCTTGTCGACTGGCAAATAATATCTGACCGAAAAAACCTATCGAATATATTATTGGCGAGGCACGATCGTTTTTCGAAGTAAATGACTTAATAATTTATTGTACTTCTTCAGATCACAATAATAACAATAATATTTAAGGAATATTAATATAAAAAAAGGGGTCAAGTGGATGTCGCTCCGCTGTACAGTAGGTTACAAGTAGCCAGTAGGTCACTGTACAATGGATGGTATTAAATTTGAAGTCAATGATATAATATCATTGTATACGAAAAACGATTCTGAGCGGAGACGGTATGTCAGTCTAGGATATTTGAAATTATATTGATATTGTTATTTTACGTTAGCTGGTAAGTTGAATTAATATTATTCATATTATTTAATTATTAACCTAAAATTATCAGTGATGCTATAAAAATATTATAATATATACTTTTACTAGTTAAAATTGATTTTAATATGTAATATCGTCCAAATTTGAACTTAAAATGTCTGTAAAAAATAACTGTGTTTAAATATTTTTTAGATTTTTTGATTACAGTATGTACTATTTATTAGAATCTTTATTTTAAATTTTCAATCCTTAGTTATAAAAACTGACCATTTTATAGTTGTTTAATTACAATGATTGATAATTTTCGAGATTTTGATGAATTTTGTCAAAATTCGAACTTTAAATGATTATAAAAAAAATGTGTGCCTATGTATTTTTAATATTTTTCAATTGCTGTTGTAATAATATATCAGGAGCCTTGTATTAAATTTTCATTATTTTTGGCCCAACAAATAAAATTTTATTGATATTAATAGAAAAAAAAACTAAAAAATTTGAAAATTTGAAAATCGTCCGTAAAAAGCTGAAAAACAGTCAAAATATATTAAAAATTAGATGGTGTATAGAAAATGCTTATATAAACATTCAGTGAAATTTTCATGCATCTACAGTCATTTGTTTTTGAATTGCAGCAAAATAAGAAAATCACTACATGAGAAATCGAGTGAATATCTAATCTTGTACAAATTTGAACTTAAAATGCTCATAAAAATTTATGTTGACTTGCTTATAAACATTTTTTTCATTGATAAAATTAGGCAAACTTATAAGGATTCTTGTATCACATTTTCAAATCTTAGATTTAAAAAGAAAAATTTTTATGAATTTCTAACTCAAAATAAATTGCACATTTTCGTCATTTTTACGTATTTTGTAAAATTTGAACTTTGATTACCTATAAAAAAAAATTGTGACTACGGATTTTTAATATTTTTCATCTGCCTTTGAAACTATATATTAGAAGCCTACTATTAAATTTTCAAGATTTTTACCCAACAAATAAAATTTTATTGACATTTATAGAAAAAAAAAAACTAAAAAAATTGGAAACTGAAAATGTCCGTTAACAGCTCAAAATAAGTCAGAATATTTTGAAAATGCTATGGTGTGTAGAAAATGCTTATATAAACATTCGGTCAAAGTTTCATGGCTCTACGGTCATTTCTTTTAGAGTTATACCAAAAACCAAAATCGATTTTGTCGAAAATTGGTTTTCCGTAAAAATTCCCGTTTTTCCCTTAATTTTTCATTTGTTTTTCCAGGCGCTCATGAAAACTACTGGGAAATTTTAACTTTTGACCCCCCAAAGTACCAACTAGATTCACTTTCCTATCAGAAAAGGTACTATTGAAGAAAATCGAAGCATTTTTACTGTCCTAAAACGTGATGACAGACACAAAAATAAAAAAAAAACACACATCATTGTAAAATCAATACATTCATCGCTCCGCTCAGAATCTAATATTATACATTAATACGATGACATTCTATAACAGTATAATGTCTATAGACGTGACCACAGTACTAGCCTCATCTATATATACGGACGGGCGTAACGCATAGGTAACTTTCACCCGAATATAATCTATTCCTTTTCGCCCACGTTACCAAAGTTAACGTCTCGGGAGGCGCTTATAATTAAGGAGTTGCGTGTAGGCAGTTTTAACATTATAATATATTTTGAAACATCTAAATTTTTTTAATTAAAAATATTTAAACCTGTATCTAACACTACCTAATATACACAATTAAAGTGCCGGAAGTCTTTACAAACGCTGAATATCATGAATAAGAACAATGGGAGGCGCTATTTACGAGAGGTGATACTATATATTATATAATTTTATAAAAATATACAATATAATAAGATTTATTTGTAACTCTTTTATAGCGCACTATAATAGTAACAAACCTACTGGCTCAATATTGACATGTATAATTTTATTTTAAGTACAGCAGCTAGGTAAGACTAGAATGTTTCACAAAATGTCAATATTGTTTTTAGGAACCTACTCTAACTCTGTCATACTTTTTTTATATCATTTTTAAAAATTCATTGAAAAAATGTACCTATATAGTATATACCCAGCTCGTGGTTATTGAGGTTTTAAATTGAAAAAAACACAAATATATTTATTTTTTTTTTTTTTTGAATTTTTTCAAAACTGAAGTACTTAGCTAACAAGCTATAGACTATATTTATTTCAAGATTTATTATTTTGTTTATTTAATGGATGACTGTTCTAGAGAATGCAATAACAATGCAATGTTACGTTAGATTGAGTTGATCAGTGCAAACCAAAAATTAATGTAATTGTTATATGTGATCAATAAAATGTATTTTGTAATCATTTACTAATAAATATAAAATACAATAAATACAAAAAATGTATGGTAAAATGGCCTCCCCAAGAGTATATAGCACTGTTCACGGACTGTAATCTAAATACTCTATCACTTAATGAAATCATGAAAACAGTAAATATCCCACTGTAGTAAAAAAAAAAATAGTGATCAAAGTGTACGGCAATATTATAAGGATGGCGCGAATCATGTCTAACTGCACGACCGCATTATAACTCGCGAGACCAAACATTTCGTTTCAGAAACATAATATGACTATACGAGAATTGTTATCATTATTGTCGATTTTCAATGAGTACTTCGATTCTAATACCAAAAACGGCAAAAATCAACCATGATTTCGTTGTACATCATAAGCTATAGGTACTATAATACATTAAAAAATATTGACATGTATTTAACATTATTTTAAGATTGCATATAGATTTAATTAAGTAATAAGTTAGGATTTAATTACCTTTAACTTGTCATTGTCTCTTTGTTATTATAATAATGTCTCTCTCAAATCCTCATTGGAAAAAACTAAAAGGGCACTTACAGTATGATGGCCAAAAGAAAGCGCATTATCGCAACCAATATGGTGCTTTGGTAAAAGTTGGTACATTTTGAAAGCGAAAAATTGTTGTCAATTTACAGTAGGAGAAAAAATAACTAAAATAATTCCATTTTGGACATAAATCAATCAATTTTTTTATTTTAAATTTAAGGGGTGTCGATACCGACCATTTCTAAACTGTTCAATATAGGAAATTTTCTATTTACGTACATGTGGGTTGTGTAAATGTGTGAGTGATAATTAGTGTGAGTGACTAGTGTGTATAAAATAAATAAATATCCCTCACATGTATGCATATGTCAGTAACGCAGTACTTTACACACTAATTACAAATGCACATTTTAGTGAAACACTCAAACTTAGTTTCGTATTTCCAATAATATAAATTACTGAGTGACATTTATTATACAAATTGAAGAGAAGAAAGTTATCTATAGTATAGGAGTCGATTTTCGATATTTTATTTTCAATGTCCAATATCTAGCTCTAAAACTTGTGATATTTTACTTTTTGAATTTAAATTATTGAGTTTAGTAATTAAAATATCGAAAATTGACTTTTTTACAGGCATAAATTAACTTCTCTTCTACTGCAGTATTGATAATAGTTGCTTTACTCTCAAACCACTTAATACACCATATTATTGGAAACGCAAAAGTTAATTTACATGGAATTTTTCAATACTATTCATACCGCTTAATCAAAAACGAAATAAAATAATATTTTACTTTCATTTTAATTGTATAAATAAATCAAAAAAAATAATAATAATAATAATTATGGTTTTCTGATCGAATTTCGACCATTGGACGATACTATAATTATCATAAATTGTCATGCGCATAAATTTATACATGCAATAAACACATTTTACATGATAATCCGTCAAGTTTTTAATTTATCACGACGTGAGTGACAATAATAATAATTTTTGTTACAATATAGGTATATATTATACATATTAATATATTATTATAGTATTATAATCGCATAATGATAAGTCGTCGACGCCCTAAGGTATAATTGTTTATATGCCAGCGGTTGTGGACCATAGAGATTGCAGTGCACGTCAATATAGTGTTAATCAGAATAAACCTACGCACGAAAAAAACTCCTTAACAGCCGATAATGAGTAATGGTTTGACAGATATTATAATATGTGATTATTATATTATATAGGTTTAAAAAAAATATAATCATATTTACATCGTATATATTACATAAAAGTATAGTGTGTTCGTATATAATATATACTTAACGACACGTATGTGTCAACGATACTGATTTAAATTTATACGAAAGCTTTGATAACAATGTTTATAAAAAAAATCATCATAAAACAATTACAAATATCTAACGTTATTGCCATTATTCTACAACGGCGCAATTCAAGTTTATTCAACACGTAGTTACATGATGATTCTTATAAATATAAACAATAGTTTTCTCGAAAAATTGTAACGGTTTTGAAAATATTTTTTTATAAATTTGTAGTCATAGGTATTACATAATATTTATGTAAATTATTGTAATAAATATGCAGTCACTTTAATACAGTTGAAATTATTCTTAAAAACCATATTTCAATAATATTAATTAGATAAAAAGTTATTTATGAGGATAAATGTATATAATATTTTGATATTAAACCGATTTTATTGACCAGTACCCCCACAATTTTTTTTTCTGTGCATAGACATAATCGAGTGCAAAGATTTAAAGATAGTTCACAGACAGTTTTCAAACGAAAATTTACAGTGCTCCAATAAGGTAAATGCTATAGGTATAAGTTGTTTACTTATACAGAATATATACACAAATACATTATTTAAATTCACAGTGATTTAAATAATAATATTAAGCATTAGATCGAAATACTTAAAAATTATTAGTTACTACCGAAACCTTTTTTTCTTTTATTAGAATTAACAAGAATATATATACAATCTGTAACAAAATGTATACAATAGGTAATAAAGGGGTACAAGTAAACAGGACGGGATAGCATGATAGAAGGGGAAGTTCAATGACCTAACTTCATAATTTAAAAAAAAAATTTGTTTTGTTTTATTTAATTTTTATTTTTAATGTTGAGGAGGTCCCTTGTCCAATTTCGTTTATGACGGCGTGAGGGGGTTATCAGGAAGTGTAAGAGAGGAGAGGTTTGAAATTAGGGGATTTAAATGGTTGAATGTGTTTTTGTCAAATGGCTTATAATAGTGGAGGCTAGTGAATGAATGGCTAGGATTTTATGGTCAGAGTGGAAGGAGAGATTGCTGATGTACCAGGCCCCAGGGGGTTGCTGAAACCAGCGAAACCTAAAAAATTAAATTCTATAGCTTCTTTCAAATTTTAAATAAATCAAAAAGGTGTACCCTTGTGTTTATATCTTTCCATTTTCAACAGTATAGGGTTTAATATTATATTATTTTAAACTTCGTTTTTATTTTCTGCACACTATTTAAATACACTGTTTTTGTAATATATAAAATACTAGGTAAATAGGTACTCCTAACCATATTATACGATATAATATTGTAATATAATGTCTATTTTTAGTATGTTTAGAGAATTAATATGTATAGAGTTCTTAATTAATATATACTTTTTTATTTTCATATAACATCTGTCAGTTGTTTATGGTGATAAATTATTTAGTAGACTAAACAGACTGCGGTTGAACTGCGTCGAACGTTTTTAGTGTATTGAGTGTTCATTGAGACATTATCGACGTTGAAGTGAACAATTTATTTCAATACACCCGGAGAACGATTTTTCACCTTGATGTAGAAACTTTTAGACATTTAAATAATACAAAAGTTAAAAATAAAAATAAAATACATTTTAGTGTAACTTCCTCTCTCCTGTACCTCGAGCTATAGAAACACAAAACTCGAGAAATCTTTACACGTATTATATTTAATATTATATAACTGTATACGTTAAAAGCTGACTTCTAAATTGATTACACGCTGCAAGCCCTAAAATTATTATTATACCCACAACAAGTATAAAATGCAGGCACATTACATTATTTTGCTGTCGCACGTTTTAATTGCCGTACGTAAAACTTCTGGATAAAGTTATAACTAATTGATTTGTACTGAGAGCTTTGTACACAGTAGTTTTGTGACGTATAATAATGTATAATAATATATTATAATACCTAATTTGTGATAGCTACTTACTCCGGAATATTTAGTTGGAAAGACGTTACACATTTTTGTTTTTTTGTTTTTAGATAATACAATATGATTGTAGATAGAGATAGTAGGTACACCAATTATAAAAACTATCTACGGCACCGCCGAACAGGAAAACAGTAAACCTAACTTAACCTGGCCGAACTTTTGCGATGAATGTGTACAACCGTGGTGTAGCGGGTATAATCTCTGGGACTGCAGAGGAGATGAAAACCATTATTCTCCGCGGTGCGAACTAATACGTCGAATGATTGGTTTTCGGGGGCGTGTGGAAACCCGCGAAGTATAGGTGATATCTGAAAACAATCAAAAATGAACAGCTCCAGTCATAATTGGTATTTCGATAAGTGTTGTGGAAATGATGATATTACATTACACAGGCATACACACACGTACACACTCACGCTTGGTATGTTCCGGGACGGCAGTCATTAACTTTATCATTATTATTATTATATACGGACCAGTGGATTTAATACACGTCTTGTCCAACGAAAACGGCTTATCCATATAGACCGCGATACGAGCATAAATAATGTCTATTATTTATATTTGATTATTTCCATAAGCCAATTACACCACATGAGATGATCCCCGGCGACCCTCCCCCAATAACCCATTTCAATATAACACGATGGATAGTAATAATATCGTGTAACGCGCGCTGTTTTTTCGACGCGGTGCAGTGGCGGGCTGCGGTGATAATATTGTAATTTATAACGAGTGAGCGCTAAAACGAAGATAAAAAAAGAAACGCGTGTTGCGTTTAATAGGAGTTCAAGAGTGCGCCGTGCTTCGCGGTCTAGTAGGTTTATGAAAAATGAATTTGATAGGAAATCTAATAAACGACGTAACGCATTTTCGACGACCAGATTAAAAAAAAGAAAACACGTTATTTTAATTACAATAATAATATTATTATCTATAACACGACATTATAAATCGATACAAACATGATAGAAAATTAAGCGGCGTCGTGTGCGTTGCACATAATATAGGTAAGTAGGTACATGATGATATGCATGAATACTTATATGCCCATTAATATTATTATATTATAATATTTGGAAAAATATACATTTTTTTTACCTATTCAAGTATTATCGCTTTTTATCTACCAGTCTACGGGGTTAGTCTGTAAATTGTTATCAGTAATCAAAGCCTGATCACAGAAGTCTACTTGAGATCGGTCAGTCTACATTTTTGATTTTTTTAAACTTCTCCGAAAAATGAAATATGAAATTTTTTTAATTACTATAATTTTAATACAATAATACAATAATTTTAGGATTTTGGGGTATAATATAATATAACTTGACGACACATTCAAATTTGTTTTCAGAATTCTTATCGCTTCACTATATCAATCGGTACGTTTGCCAAAAAACACGTCTGAATTCATATGTTGCGCGTGTGTTAAACAAATACAGGAAATCACGGTATCGAATCCTCTTAAGTAAGAATGACAAAAAAATACGATATATATACTCAAAAGTTAAATTATCTTACTTATTGTTACAATAAATTGTACAGACATGTATATTTTTGGCCCTCAGCCAGCAACCTACTACTAATTGTGCACTATTCTTCTTCTTCTTATTATTATTTATTATTATACTTTTAGTGAAATAAATATTATTTGTTTAATTTCTTAAATAATAATATAATTAAAAATATATATTATGCCGGGTTGCATGAAAAATCAATTAATTTGATAGACCGTGTTTAAGGGACCATTATAGATCACTATTGATTCAATATATTATATTTAGTAATTGGTCGTGCAACCAGAAAATATTGGTAAATTCAAAGTTTAAAGATTCAAATAGTTTTTTTAGTTTTGATGCACACGAAATTAATTTTACCGCTCCAGTATACGATATAAAAAATCGTGAAAGCAACGTTCTAGAAGAGTTCATTTTCCGGTACGATATTTGAGACCTGCACACCGGCATTATATCACAGAGTGCAAGACGTGCATATTATGTTTAATCTCATAGGCATAGTTTTAAATTGTACTGCACAAACAACATTGGCGCGCGCATCGTCTACTGATCATCCGGTAATATCGTAGTAATATGATCATTGGAGTAATTTTAGCGGTACCGTGACCGTATAAATAACGTACCGCTGCAGTGCGTGTGGACCTTTACGAAACAAATGAATAAACTAATTATCTATCAAAGTTCTAAATATATAACTATTAAGAATTATTATACAAATATTTATTATACTTTTTAAATAATACCGATAACAGTTTTGGTGATTTCAAATTTTGTTTTTGACTTACTCGACGTGAATAGGTACAAGAAATAATTCATGTTACCTATACGGATGGCGTATGATATGGTTATCAGAATGCAATTATTTGTAGTAGACGTATAAAAAATATTATGTCAATAAAAATTCGTCAAAAATTATATTTTTCATGATTAAAACATTTCTGAATCCTAAATGATGCACGACGGTATATTGACTTATTAGAATAAAATATGTAAATACGCAGCAGAACTGGCGTTATTATATTATATAGGTAACATCTATTAATATGACTACATAGATACCTACATCATAAAGTTATATGGTCGTATTATGGAGTACAAAGCTGTTCAAATAGTTTTACTGGGAACGATAATAATTTTACTAAGGTTTCGCCTCGGATGAAAGTATAAAAAACTATTTCACGTATATACAATAGTAATAATAATAATAATAATATTATACAAGGCGGCCTGGTCGTCCGGTATGGTGGCATTATATAGGTGGATTCATTCTAGAGCCATAAATATTTCGGGTATACTGTAAACGCGCGTGACAACGGCGATAGGGTCTACTTTATTATTATTATTATTATTATTAAATTCAAGGCCGTCTCGGTAACGTTCGAGCAGCAAGAACACGGCGGCGTCGTTAGTATATAATTTAATAGGAATACAATATTATCACATTACTTATTTATATCAAATACCTAGCTGTAAAAGTTTCGTCCGGTTATAATACATTAATTCTTATATTATTATTTTATAAATACAATGGTAATTCATAGAGTATGATCCACCCCCTTACATTTTATCATTTAATAATGCATTATTTCAAATTCAAATGTTTATAGTCTCTTACATTTTGATTTATATATTAGGTGCATAAAAAATAATCTCCACAACAATAATTAACAGTAAAAATGGTAGTTCTCATTTTAAAAATTAGGTGTTGTATTACTGCTCCATAAATAGAAGCAGTTTAAAAATCTAACCGATTATAAACAATAAACACTTCAAAATTCAAAAACCAGAATTTGAGTAAATTCACATTATTAAAAAAAAATGTGGATGAGCATGCTTGGTAAATTATTTGGATGCACCTCTATACTATATTATTATAATAATTCTCCATCGTGTTGGACAACACGCTTCGCACTAAAATTTGACGATAACTATAAACGATAGTAACAATTAATATTTATAAAATAGGTACATGCAGTTATGCGATGCGTGGTCTAAGCCTCTCTTTTCGCGTTCGTATGGGGTATGAGTAAGACGCCAAAATTATATTTCCGTGGCTTCGTTGGGTGTTGCGTGTCAACAGTTTTGATCAGCCAAGTAGGCGGTCTACATTAAAGGAAAGCCACGGGAGTTATGCCACATTTCTGTGGACATATTTTCAGAAAACCATGCGATATCATATAATGTCGTGATACACGTATTTGACCAGGGTATGCTACTCACCTAAGGCCGCTTCGTGTGGACCCGACTAGATACGTAAATCAGTACCGAAATGCTCAAATATCGTACTGGACGAATGGAAATGGAAACTTAGAAACAAAACGACAGGTACAATTATTACACTCAATATCAGCGTACTACGTCATTTTTATATCCTAGCATACCTACAGTCACCGATACCGGTACAATAGTTTTCGAAGAAAATTCCTTTGGATCACTGCAGGTTAAGTTAGGTTAGGTAAAATTAAATGATTTTATTATGAAAACGTGATGCGCATTTACTGCATACTACTAATAAAATCTAATTTTTAATTTTTTTTTGTCAAGTAATTACCGAACGTATATTTAATAATTTAACTCTATTTTTTTTCGTGTACGAGCTTACCTTTTCTGCGTAACATTGATTAAGAACCGTTGTTTTACATATAATAATATATTTTGTAATAACATGAACAGATCGTCGATCAGGTATGGATAAAATATGATACAGTATTTTTATGACCTATGTCCTATAGTAACTATTTGTAAGTTTACTGAGGATCTTTGTTTTAGGTGTGTACAGCGCTGTGACTGCAGTTTCTATACTCCGATAGATAAATATGTCATACACATCGGAAACAAGAATTGAGCCATCGATCAATAAAATAATGTATATTATACACAAACAATAACGTGCTCGATTCGTCTGAATTTACAGTGTAGTTGACTAATAAAAAAAAAATATTGATGGTTTGTTAGAATTAAGATGGCGTTCAACCTACGTATGTGGTGTCTCCGTCTTATAAAGTTATAAACGCTAAACTTAAACTCAGAATAATCATTTGACTTCTTTTTCTAATATTAGAGTTAATTGATATAAAAATAAAGGTAAGATGTCTAGTGGCCCTCCCCACGTAGTCTTTTTTTATGATCATAAAATATAAGTTCCTATATTATAACTTGGGGTACAAAATTAAAATATAAAAAAATCTACGTGGGGTACTAGATAAGATTATTAGGTACCTTAAAATGTGATATTGGATCAATGTATTATTCACCGTTTTATTGCTTTGCCAAGACCCGCCAGCTTTATAATATTATTGCCGGTATGCATAGTCAAGTATGTTTCGCTTAAGACATGTTAAACTATACCTCACGTGACACATAAATTTACTATGCATATGGAAATTAATCATGTAAATCCTATTATAGTTACGCCACTGTTAATATGCGTGTAAGCGATTTGCGGCTGGACCGTGGTATTAGCGTCGCAACTAATTGTCCACTCCAACGTCAATGGACGTCACCATATAATATTATATTGTACAGTTCGCGTATACCTATGATACCAATCGCAACGATTCCTATATAATATTATTATCACACATCGACTTAGTTACAACATTGTATGTTATACCATTTAGCTCTCGCGTACGCGACACACGCACGATACATAATAATTATAATGCATACTATTATACAAATATTATACATCACCACGTGTATGCATAGTATTATTAATATTATTACGTATCACTTTGTTTACTCGACGGCAGTGGTTCGAAACGGTTTTGATCGTTAATTAGAGAGAGTGAGAGGGTGTGTGTGCAAACGGGTTGCCCGACCATGTGACTGGCAGATGTCGCGTAAATACTGCACCGAAGTCTCCCCCGCGGTGAGCGCGTTCGAGAGTGAAAAAATATTTATTTTTTTTTTTATTATCCACGTATTAATGAATAGCCCTTTTTCGGGGGGACACGGCCACTTGCACGACGGTTAGCGACTGCGGTGCTGCATCTGCAGGGAATACAATAATATTTTATAACATGCGTATTATATTATCCAAACTGGTTTCCCTCGGTCGAAATCAGCTGAAGAGTGCTAGTGTGCCACCTATGTACAACGCATATATAATATATATATTATATTATATTATACGCACATACCTACGCTTGCGCTATATAATATAACTATATATAACACACGTATTGGTGCCTACACGCAACACAATATAACAGACAAGCAGTGGCGGTGACGGTGGGGTGACACAGTAATAATATATTTATACTGTAATAAGGTATATTATAGGTGTATAAACTATATATATTATAATATGAGTTACCTATTATAATATTAATGTATGACATTATTATAAGCACTTACCTACTCGCGCAAAATGCTCGCCGCGGCAGTCACATGGCGGTATTATATATTATATTATACATGTCACGAAGTCTCTTTTTTATTTTTGTCGCAACGTTTTTGTCGTTTTCCGTTTTCATTTCTGAATATTTTATTCATCGAAACACCTTGTCATTATCATCGTGCGGTATTCACATACATAGTAATATTATATAGACCACAATCATTAGACGGTCATATAATATTATTTCCGTGCGCTGGTCAATATGCGGTATTAAAATATATGTATAATATATATAAATATAATATATATAATATAAATAATATATTATATGCGTATGACTACATGGCCGCCACACACGTCGATAACGAACCCTTCGTCTCGTCGTATAGGTAGGTATATTATATGCGTAGAAGTCCGACGACAATATATTTTTCGATTTTGTATTTTCATTGTGTTCTATGCTCTTGCGGGCAAAGTAGATACATTTTGAATTCAACGAAGCGAAAACCAGAATCATCTGCGTACCTGTACGGGATGCTGCAGGCCTGCAGAGACTACACATCAATAATAATATAATAACGATACATCCGGCCTTTCGAATCCGTTTCGTGGCGCTTGAAAACATTAATACATATTATTATTATATACGATACGATAACTGAACAATGATGGCATCCAAGGCCGGTGCTAAACATATTGCCGGGGACCGCAATCCAACATTTCCAACTGTAAAAAATACCAAATTTAGTAACTATATAGAACATTTTATTTTTCAACGTTCGTATATCTATGTCGTATGTCTATGTTCATAACATATAGTGAGTTTAGTTATAAACGAATAAACGCATGCCTATAATATACAAAGATATTATATTGTTGTTAAAAAATGAAACTTTATTAGATACAAGAAAAGTTATTCTGTGTACTAAACAATTTCTATTGAAATTATACCCTGTACAATCCAATAAAATCAATAAATTTAAAAATAAAATTTAATAAAAACAAATATATTTTTTTAAATAGCTGGGCAGATATTTATATTTATATGCTGGTTTAGTAATAAGTAATAACTTATGAGCTTTGATTAAAGATTACCATGTTTTATATTGTAGACTATTTAATTTCTAAAATTTTACTTCGTAAAATATAATCCCATATAATGTAACTGATAAAAAATTATACATATTAAGTACCTTAATAGGGTAATCAAATTTACCCAACATTCGAACGATTGCTGATGACTCTTTTGCTAGTAAAATGAGAAAATGGGAAAACACATCGGGCCACCCTGTACAGCATAATATAGGTATTATATTATACCCACACGAGAAGAACATGATGTGTCCCCGGCCATAAACATCCGGCAACGGCTACGGGCCGATCTAAATGTGTACGCTCGCGATGCACATAAACGCAGCAACGATAACGCACGAAGTCCAGACTCCACTACAATATTATATTATACAAGACTCTTGGAAACACACATACACCGAGGCCAATCGGAAGCAAATCCGTGTGTTTACATATTACAATATTATGTAGGTAAGTTCGTCAGCAGCATAGTTGGGGGGGGGGGTGAATTCAAAAGGCCCTTGGTATTTTTTTACTTTATGTAAGCTTAAAAATGTATACAATTTAATAAAACTTAAAAAATAAGTTTGATATAATATATACATAAAATATTTAATTTTTATAAAACCCCTCCCATTGAACGCTGCTGCTGTGTAAACAAACTAACACGTGTAATGTATATATATATAGGTATTGCTGAATCTTTTGTGAAATACCGGGACCCACCGATAGATTTTGATTGGAACTATTGCAAGGGGAACAAAAACCTGCACATATTTTGCAGCTGATATTCTTATAGATGAATCGCTCCAATGTCCAGGGAGTTTTGATTTTTTGAAGGACCTTTACAAGACTCTTATAATTAGGTAAAGTTTAAGGGCTTAATAGTATGAGCGGAATAGAAGAATATTTAAAAGAACTGATAAGTATCCGGTGGGGATATAATTTTATGCTCTTCCCTGAGTCTACTAATTATTTTAAGAACCGTAAGTAACCTAAAAGGATAACATATTTGTTTGTTTTATGTCTCTAAAAATATATCAATCGTCCTGAGTTTATCGCATTCCATACACGGATAAGTTGTACATGATAATTACCAACTAATAACTAATCAAGCTCAACTACACGATTTATGGACGCAAAAATTTCGCACGTAGATCTCGAACCGTTTCGCGGGATAAACGTATATTTTTAATGTGCTATAGGTACCTACAACTAAATTATAGGTATACGATTTGAATTTTTTATTGGCCAGTCACGAACGTTTACAATCTCTATCGCTACAATATAGCTAAGGTACATACACGTTATATATTATATAGGTACGTGTAATGTATTTAATATAATATGTATATGATAATAATATAATGCCATTATTGTAATTACCTTTTCCGTATATTTGTCGTCGCCGGCGAGGCGTAGGTGTGTACAATTATATTATATTATACACATTGCACATAGCATAGGTGCCTCTATATATAGCATTTTATATTAGATTTTCGTCGGTTTGGTATAATATTAATTGCTCGTCCGTATAGAAAAGCGCTAATGTGTGGAACTCGTTATTTTTATTGAATCAAATATGACGATGAGTGAAGAAAAACACTGCAATTTATGACCAGGAAATATTTATAAGCTATTAGAATATTTTGAACGTTAGTCTCTATAAATATTAAAACCGTCCACACTCACTTATAGTAGGTAGGTAGGTGTACATACTATTATTATAATAAAAATAATATATTCATTTTAAAAATAAGTACCTATCTATTATACGTTAACAGATATGAAAATATAATGTTAATTATATATATTTTATACTCAGTACTGCAGTAAACAACATTTTCATTCGCAATTAGTTTTTATTTTTGATATTAACTTGAATTGCTGTAATTGAAATTCTTTTACCGATATACTTACGCATCTTATGTCTGAGATATACTAAGCTTAATAATAATTCGGGAAATCTATAGTCTTATGACAGAATATGTTTGCTTTTGTATAGACAATTAATATAAAATATGATTAAAAACAAATTTATTACTATACCCATATTAAAATCCAACATTAACAAAATAGTTTTTAACATCTATGATATTGTACCATCTGATGAATACATTTTTTCATTCAATATAATAACAACCTTTTAAATTATAAATTATCTAAGTATATTTTGATATAATTTGGAAAAAATTGAGTTCGATCATAGTAAACTACCGTATACCCACTCACTTTGATGCTGTGTTTGATGAAAAGGGCATACAATATGCCAGGTGTTGATTTTGTTATATAATAATATTGTTATTATTCACATAATATTTCCCTAAGTATACTTCACTTAGTTTTCAAGTATATTTTATCGTTATTATACATAATAATAAATTCAAATAACCTATAGTTATATGTACTTATTGTTATATGTACTCAGTTTATGTAATTCTTATTTTTCTATTCATACTATACTAGTATTATGGCATAAAAGATGAGTGGACACTCTTCAAACGGGAGAAGCATAAAAAAAAGATTCAAAATTACCGGTTACAACGATTTTGACAAAAAAATTTCTAGTCCCAATTTTAATAATGACCTATGTCCGAAAGGCGAGAATCTAGATTTGAAAATGTATAGGTACTCTACGAATCGAATAAAAACTCATTTACTCGAAGATCAATATTATAAAATAATTAAATTCATTCGGTCGCTTTGAATCAAAAATCAAATTGCTTTTGAAGCTTGAGTCTAGAATCTAAATTTACGGCCAACAAAATGTCAAGCTCAAAGGGTGCTCACTATCCGGTAACCATGATTCTACATATAGGCCATATAGCATGGCATATACATTTTTTTTATGATCATAAACGTATATATAGTTATACGCCATTTCGATCTATTCACCACTCGTTGCCACTCGCGTGTCACATATAATAATTAATAATAATAATAATGATATTTTTCTAGTTCCATGGGCACAGCCTCTCCACGGGTTTTCATAAAATTCTGTACATGCCGTGATTTACATTGGGATTTTGTCGCTGACACTTTGAATAATTGTTATTAGGCGTGTCTGGTTTCAGTGTATAAGACCCCCACCCCCTCCACCGATCCATCCAGCAACCATAACAACGCTTAACGACCGCCAATTTTTGGAAGGTTCGTAGTTTTACCGCATTATATGAGGTGGAGGCTTTGGAGTAAAATCCTAATTTAGTTTGAATGCAGAGCAGCGCATTCATTATAACATACAACATACAGTAAACGTAGTTCGACGGGAAAACGATAGAAATTTATAGTGCACGGTCATTATGTACGAATGGTCCCGTTGCTCATCGCATGATATACAATATACATGTTAAAATAATAGTAAATATTGCAGTTCATAGGCCATACTTAAATGGGATGGTGACAAAGCATATAGAGTGAAAAATTAGTAGAAAAAATGAGTGTAGAATACAATTAAATCGTACGGTATATTATACGATATAAATATTATAATTTATATTATGATTATTATGCTGGGGTGTCTTGAGAATCAAGACCTCAACCTTGGCCTTCGTCTGCCTCCTACGGCCCACCGCTAACAACTCGCATACTATACATCGTGTATACGCATAGTATAGGTATGATGATGCGGTCGTGGTATTATATCATATTATAAAGAAATAAAAAATAAAATAGGAATAGACCGTAAAATACTAAACGAGATATAAACATGATAATTTGGATTTTATGCGAGAACCACAAAAATTTGGTATACTCTATAATATGAGGTATAGTGGTATTAATGTATAATACATATCCGTATGAATACTATACGGAAATGGAATTCATAAGGCCGAGTATAAAATCAACAGAAAAGATATACATTCGTGGTTCAAAAAATATAACATATTTGTTAACTTCTCGTATATACATGTAAAGTTCGGTGACATAATATACAGGTCATGTATACTATAGCTGTATAGTGAATTACCCGACTTCGCCAGGGAAAAAACTGAACATTTAGAAGATACGGCACTCGGTGCACCTCGACCGAAGTGGGAAATTAGTTTGCGATGAATTGGATACAACCCTTGCCGTATTTCGGTTAAAGTATAATATTTTATGTTAATCGGCTTAGGTATGTACCTCCATCAGTGTAAATTAATCGAAAATGGTCGTTTATGTTCACAAATAGTGACGAACACTGACACCAACATGTCCGTGAACCGAAGAATACTAAAACCAAAATACATAGAGTACCGTATTTTATAATTGTTCATTTTTTCCTGGGAAAAATCGGGTATATTAATAAAAAATAATTAATCATTTTAAAATATGGCACATGTTATTATTGTTGGTATAGTATACTATTTGTTATTTAATTGGCAAATGTATAAAAACAAAAGATTGTTCAACGCCACCTTCGGGCGTGTTTCAAATTACTTCTAAATCTTTCTGGTATGTCTAAAAATAATCTCTGAAATTGTCATCAATATCGGTCGAGAAATTGTTGAATCTATATAAATCACAACCATGCATATATTGCCTTTCATTTAAATAGACTAAAATTAAAGTATAGCATAGCATCAGACATACATAATTACATTTTAACATTAAAATACAGTTTTATTTTTTCAAAAAATCCAAAAGTGCTTTTAATTGTTTGAGAAACAGTCGTAAATGATTTTCTTGTTAAATGGTAAAAATTGTATTAAATGCTTATAATATTATTTATAGGTAGGTATTCTATTAGTATTTTGAAATTATATTGCGATTATCAATTAAATGTCTGTGTTTAATATATTAGACCTCGAAACCTAGGTCGTTTGCTGATTTGATATTCTTTAAAGTGCGTATTATGACTCTAGTACAGGAAAATAAGAAACTATTGTAAATATTACGTCAACGAATTTATACGTAGAATTGCTGTAGGTAGTAATGTAAGATACGATGCTTAATAACATTAATAAGTATCAAATATATAAAAAAATCTCAATTCCTTACAGAAATTTTATACCTACATTTAATTATTTATTTATATTTTGTGGTAAAATAAATTAATTGAATACATAAAATTGATAATATTTTAAGCAAGGTTAACGTGTTAAGCAATAATTTAGTACACATATTATGAAATCATTTCTTTAATATTTATATTTCAAAATTGAATATTGTATTATATAATATTTCTATATATATAAATAAAATATTCACATTTTAGTAATACGAGTTCACGAATGAATTATTTATGAACAATTATATGGTTCGCCGTGCTTATTTTAGATATAATATTATTTTGAAAATATATATATATATATTAGATGATGATATTATCATAATAATATGAAGAATTTTGTACGCATGTATGCATCTAAAACGTATGTTTGATTTAATATAATTTTTTATCACGAGAGGGACTAGCGAGAATGAGTTTTTTAATGAGATTTTTTTTACATCATTTTAAAATTATGTATGGGAAAAAATTTAAAAATATGAAAACTGGTCAAATTCGTTTTTTGGATGAAAAGTCATATAAATATTCTACTATAAAATGTATAATATAGTCTATAGATATAGGTACAAGTGATATAATATTGTGATAATATATATAATATTAGCACGTTAAATAGGAAATAGAAGCCTAACGTTTTGCTCAAAATGTTTTACATTTAGTCGTTTAATAACTTAACGTTTTATAACTCACTAATATTGTTTTGGCGTTATAGGAAAATTAATATAATATACGTTAATACGTACCTATAGTTTTACCTACTTTAATACGGTTTATGTGATTTATCTGTACGTTGTAGTTTGTGCACATATAATATAATAATAGATTATATATTATTTAGGTATATACATATAATAATAATATAATATTACCATACCGTACGTACGATGCGTAGTTTTTATGCATGCGGTTAGTATTAATAATAATTTCGATGTTTATATCCGTGAGCTTATCAACTACGTCCGATGAATAATGTATGGACAGACGGAAGGATAATAATTATTACGTGTTGTAAACTGTATACATATTATAATATACGTATACTACCTAAGTCGTATCTATCGCGTAGAAGTCCGAGTCCGAGAGAGACGTGCTCTGAAAACTATGAATTTTACTATTTCGATAAGGGCCCCAGTGACATTGTGTTCAAATATCCGATTAAACGGATTATAATATATAGGCGAACAGTTCACATGCGCATGTAGATTGGGTGGTCGGTGGGTGAGGAAAACATTTACATATTCTTATAAGTTGGTACTTCATGGCACCCACGCTTACACAAAAATCAGCTGTTCAACGTGAATACGTAATACAGTGCACAATGCACACATCATATATACTACAGTAATAATATTACGAACAGCTAGATACCTATACCGTATTACTATGCACACGCTTGTTCGATATTTATTTTTTTTTCGTAAATGACTGTCATTGCTAATTGGATGGTGTCCTCCAGCGTTGTAGTTGTTGTTTATTCCCTTTCCTTCCCCCCCCCCATCCTGCTCACCTATACTACACGGTTTTTTTTATTTAGAACGGCCGACCATCAACGAACAGCGCTTTAGTTAATCCAGTAGGTACCTGCGAAAAGCCACTGAAGTTGTACATTATTTCTTATTATGACGTATGCTGTGCGACAGTGTATACAACACGCCTATGTCGGCCTATCAATCATACACGTGGTTGATGCAGTATGATAATTTGTTGTTGTCTAGGTTATTGCTACACGCCATTTACGATGCCGTAGCTATAATATAGGTATATCATATGCGTGGTCTACTCAGACACGTCGTTGTCGGGTTAATCGATCGGACGCGTTCTAATATCTTATCATATATAATATATTATATACCAATCTGCCCGACATTTTTTGAAATAAATCTATTTTGTTTTTAATTTTCATTAAAATACGCTTAATGAAATTAAATTATGTTTGTTATTCTATTGAATCGCAGCACGAACATTATTGTTGGTAGTGTTATTATACTTATATCTATCATAATATACTATAAAACCAAACAATACTTGATCATATAGCTTGGTACGTATATAACATATATTATATACACTTAGGTACCAAACAATATAGTAAGTATTTTAAGTATCGTCATCTATATTAAAATTAATTGGTTTTTGAAATATTATGTTTACCTATGTTATGATATAGAAAAGTATTAATAATCGAATGAAAAATTATTATTATTATTCGTTGTCTACTGCAGTATAAACTATATCAAGCGCATCTGATTATTTGATTTTTTAATGTTATAGTACGAAATGTCCATTTAATCATTCTAAATATAATTATTAGTTTGGTACTTCGATGATTAAAAGTGAGAAACTTTTTACATTACTGTCAGAAAACCTACGTATGTATAGGCATTTGTTTACGTTAATTTGATGAAATTAGAATTTAACGGTCGGGTATAGTTCTGAAGTTAAGAACATTTGAAGTTTACCAATTTTACCGTGTTGAGACCTGTATTAAACTTATATATGGACAATTTCCTGAAAATATTTAAATTATATTAGCCACGGTCACGGCCCACAAGTTCAGGCACATAGCTAAATTAGTTATATTATTGTTGTAATTCAGTGGATAACCCCGTAGAAAACTTTCTTGAGGTACAGAGTACAAATCGTCGTAACCATTGATCTTTCAGCTTATTTTTATGTGTATGGGACTGTTCCCTACGTCTATCGGCTTCGTTCGCTGTACTCTATAGGTAGTTATTAATATTGACTTATTGTAGTAAAAGGTGAAACTACTACTAATGCTGTGGTATATATGATTTTACACACTGTTGACCGACATTTTTCGGGTCAGGTAGGTCAAAGAAAAAAATTGATCAAAACACACTCGATCCCCGCTTTAGGTACTAATTACTAAGGAAGTCGAGGATCGGTGGCGGACAGTTGTTTTAGCCAAAACATACCAATCTCTTTTCCATCATACTGATTGACCTATATTAATCTGATAGTAGTTTTTAAAACTGATTTGGATTCGTTATTCTGTCTACTTAGGATCGGTCAGTCCAATTTTCCCAATTTTACTCAAGTAGGTATTTTTAGGTATATTGTTTATGTGGAAGTGGAATAAATATTATAGGAAAAATGCATTTGATCTAAGGGGAGGATAAATAGGAGTAGGGATATTTAGACACAAATTCCCATTAAGTAAATACGTAATTAGATTACAAACAAAGTAGGTATATATAAAACAAAATTGTAGTCTCGACTTTATAAGGATGAATGTGTTCGCATTTCATTAATCTGGCGTTCATAATTTATAGCATCCTCGTTGTTGTTGTTCATCAGCTTAACGGTCCATTAAGGATCAGCGCTATCGCATCTATATTAGCTATCTCAAAATTTTCATATCATATAATCTATAAATTATACTTTAAAAAAATCAAGGAACGGGTCTGAATTTTTGTTGTTAAGAATTTTCATGCTTTTCAATAATAAAATAATGGTAACACCCCGAGTTAGGTTAAATTAAACGGTTACGAACCTATGTCTTGTATTGGTAATGAACTATTTAGTTAAACCACTATCGTTCGTTAATTTTTTCAGAATCTCTGTAATGGGTATGCAGTGGTGATTCTAGTTATATTAAATCATGAATAATCTATTGTTTATATTTAAGTAGAGTAAAAAAAATTTAAAAAGGTGGACAAGTGGGTACCACTCTACTTTACAGTATAGTTGTCGAGTATGTCATTGCATGGATTTGTTATATTTGAATTCAATGATAAATCATTGCATACGAAAAACAATTTTGAGCAAAGACGTTGTGTCCTTCAGTCTCCTATAAATAATTTTTCGGTTCTATACACCTAATTATCTCAAAGTTGGCATACAAACATCAATTAATGTAAACAATTGATTTTACGCTGGTTTGTTTCTGACCAATTTAATTGTTTGAACATGTCTGAACAAGAACGCTGTGCTATACACTCCGATTGGCTTAAGTCAATGTAGATTTGCAGTAACTAGATAAGTAACGGATGTATTGATTATAATAGTAGGCAGATAAAATTTAATTAATGCAATTGATTTTCAAAAAATAATTAAAAGTGAAATCCCTTCACTAGGGTTAGGTTTCAAATTTCCCGTTTTGAATCATTTAGTTGGTTATCTTTTGTTAAAATAACTCACGGTATATTATTAGAATATCGATGTACAATTTAAGAATAATCTGCAGTTAACACCACAATAATCAGTTATGTATAGTTATGGATAGGTTTGAAGTTGAAAACTGCATCAAGTTAGCATTTTACAGTATATAGTATATAGTCATAACTATCGCTAATATAATATTTTTAAATGGTCTCTTATTTCTTAAAAACTACCTAGTAAAATCTCCTTGATCTTATTTTTCATAAACACGCCTACAATTTTCATTATTTCTGTGCAACATTGTTCTGGTCATGGGGTTTATTATTATTTATACGATTTTTATAACTTTTATCTAACTTTTATCAAACTTTAGTGGGTGTCCTAATTTTCGGCTCTTCTATTTTCAAAGTGTCGTCAGTTTTCTTGCCAGTTAAATATCTGGTAAAAATTCTTTCTACAGTTAAAACTAAATTATCTGTTCATCTTCTGTGACTTAAGATCCAATTGACTCTATGTTATTGACTCTACTGCTATGACTCTCGTTTATAGTTGAACCTGTTTTTAATTGTTCCACCATTGGAGACGATATCCTGCAAGTTATGTTTGGTTGTAACTATCTTCAATATTTCATTGGTTAGGTTTGGATAGATTGGTTACTGCTTCGCAATGTAAAGCTCGCTAAATATGTATTTTTTTCCATACTTTATAACATTACCAAATTTTAATTAGACCTAATCCGGTGATTAATTTACTGCGTCTATATCTTTTGTCACATTCTTTTGTGACAAATTTCGTAATTGATCCTTTCAAATGTTTTCAAATTAATATTAACAATTCTATCCTATTTATTGTCATTTTATTTTTACAAATGTACCGTAGATTGTCAAACATATTGTATATTTCTACGGGTACATACTAACGGTTCTCTATAAGATTTTGAATTTATTGTTCGGGATCAGTTATCTAGTCAGACTATTAGCCATAACTATTGATTTGGATCAGAAATACGGGAAAATGAATAAAAATTTGTGTAGAATTACTTACGTTATTACGTTTGACAACCAGTGTAATATGATAGCAACGGAAATAACAGCACTCCCGTTTCTTTTCTCGATGCGTTTAATTAAAACTATATTGACAAAGAAACATCGATTTCGGACCACCGAGTAGTGAACGGACTTCGGTGGTGGTTTTATATCATTACTGTTATTATTATTATTACTCGTCAGACTTAAGATAACGCGTTTTTGCGGCATAACGCGAGACGGATTCGTTTGATCGATCGACAGCCGTTCGTACACAATGTAATAGTAGAAGGTCCCGTATATAATATATATAGTATACCCCCAGCCCGACATTTTGGCGGCAGCAGAATTTATATAAATATGTACAGACTCTCCCTCGATGTCCTGCAGTGTTCTCCGGGGACGGATAAAAGACAATTCGTTAGTCGGTCGCGTCTTCCCGATAAAAATCAGTAATAGTAATCCATTGGCCAGGATCATAATATTATTATAATGGACAACCTATCTGGCTCACTGTAATATATTTATGTGTGTGTGTGTGTTATAATGTGCAGTGGTCGCCAAACCATTTAAGTCCAGACCTAAAAATACTCGAGATCCATATTAATATATCATTATATTATGCTGCGCACCGAAGTCGTTTGCAATATTTATGAAATGAATTTACGAATGAATCCACCGATCTGAAATTGTATAGTACATTATATTATTATGTTTAACAAATTGGATGGGAAAAAAAAATAAAACATCGATGACCGCATAAACAGAGTGGCTCGTAAATTGGTCTAGATCGACTAGATCTATGTCAAGAGGGTGTGATTTTACCTAGTAAATGAAATGTAAATAATATTACTAAAAAATACATTCACCAAATATTATCACCTTCCATTTTTACCATTTGCAAAACTATACATACCTAAGAGATTGAATAATCGGTAATCAATTGCAAACGTTGCAGTATAATGCCAGTACAAGAATCTCGAGAGGTAGAAATACGAAAATAAGAAGTTCTATAGGCACACGCGTTATCGAATAGAATGAGAAATGTATATCTGTTGCATTCTGATTTGGTTGTTTTCGGCATATTAATGTGTTAATACCATCTGAATAGTAGTTTCAATTTAATTTCATCTTGTTTATTCAATAACTGATTTTACATTTTGGGTCACACAAAAAATATGTACTTATATCTATTAAATAATATTTTATTTTTTTGGGACCGGACTCAAAAACCTTAAAAGATCGTAACCCTCATAAAAATACAATATGATTATTTAACCACTAACTATATATTTTCTGAAGTTCCTAGTATTATACGTATTATTATATATTATATATTATATTATTATATGTATTATATACAGGTACAGTTAATTATTGTTAAATTGTAATGGGAAATATTATTCAAAATAAATACGATTAATGTTAATTTATATAAAATATTCGTCTATGATGGCAGTAATGTCATTCCCTTGACATGCAAGTTGACTCATCATTTCTATAATAATAAATAGTATACTTTAATTATTAGATATGTATAATAAAATAATTTAAGCAACGACTTTTGATTGGAAAGAAAACTGGTGTTTTTTTTTAATTACTTTATTAATTAATAATATTTTTTATTAACATAAAAAAGTTAGTTGAGAATTTCGTCAGAATTCCAATTACATTATATTTAATTATTATTATATTACTATTCATAACTGTTATTATAGTAATTACCTACCTATATATATTGTAAAAGTTCATTTATTTCTTAAGAAAGGAATACGTTTTTCATTTTACTTACTCTTTTTTTCCAATGGCCGTTGCGGCCGTAGATATACTTTTAATAAAACAAAAAAAGTGTTATTTATTTAAAGTATAATTAAATATGTATAAAATATATTATATAAAATAAATAGGTATAATAGACATCATAATATCGATTTTCTGATTGAATAATAAATTGGTTATTACTCATTAATCATTATTGAGTTACCAACAATATGTATTCATCATCTTAAACAATGAATTAATGGTATTCACAAAACTAAGTAAAATATTTTTCTTGTCAATTTTTTTATTTAAATACAAACCAGTATAAAATTATAAAATATTAGTTGCATTTTGAGAATACATTATGTTTATTCAAATGTCGGTAGTTTAGTTTGTTTTTTTATAAATATATTTATAGTCGGTATACACAGAAAATATACATATACTATATACACACACTACACTTAATATTTAACCAACTTCGATTAGAGTATTTTTATTTATCATGTTAAATTCATTCTGATTAATTTGCTAAAGTTAAAATATTTTTAGAGTATTTATTTCCTATATCTACGTGGCTACATCTACTTGCAATACACAAAAAGCGTTACTCATTGTAAAATATTAAATATGTATAGTTAATTCCCAGGTTGTTTGACAAGTATTTTAAGTTTTGAATGCAAATTAAAATAGTTTTATTTTGATCGAAATACATCATTCTGATACTTCAGAACTTTTTTTTTCAAAACCTTTTTTTTAAACCTTTAATAGTAAATATATAAAAATAAATGTTAATAATTGCATGTAAGTTTACTATGATGCATTATTCACATAATCACATAAAACGAATTGCAATCAGTATAAAATCGTTTATTTAAAAGTAAAAATATCAACAAACGCGAACCTAAATAAGTTTAAAGAGTACTACTATTTCTCTGAAAGGAGTTTTATTGTAATTTTTGCGTGTTTATGTATTATATACAGTTAATTATGAAATAAAAAGTTACTTTAAGTTGATACCTTATATTAGCCTAGTGGTCCTTATTAGTTTAGTGCTACGTAGACCTATATTTAACAACGTGTTTAAGAGTGAAAAAATTTAATTTAAAAAGTGGACGAATTGATTTCGAAATATATTATTCAAATAACTGAAGTATATTACTGACAATAGGTAGTAATATTGTGCACGGTTCGATTCGATTCCGGGTTTTTAAATTTCCTACCCATTTTGGGAAACCCTTAGGCTTACGGCAACTACGGTACCTATATTATATGAAACACACACATACACACAAATGTGTACATACAACCGACAACCCCTCGGATATATAGTTTCATTCGGCTGAGCAGCATTTGCTGGCGGGTGAGAAGTAGTCGGCATGGTGTGCGATGGTGGGGTGGAGGTACATTATATATATATATATATACACATGTATAGGAAGGAGAGGTGCACGAGTAGAATTAGATAGCACCCCCTCAGCTGCGCACGATTTAATCGAAGAGAAATGATCCCTGAGTGCCGCTGATACGGTTCCAGCAATTACTGCCAACTGGCTGGGAGGGCGGGGATGGCTCGGCGGCAGCAGTCGTTGTACATAATATAAAGGTATACGATATATACACACATATAAGTATAGGTATGTACTATGTATACAGCGATGAGGCTGAGAAATCACTCGACGGGTTGGTAATAGTGTTAACGTCCCTTCGGTGACCAACATCGGTATATAAACCCACGCATATAAGAAGAGAAAACGAAGGTTTCGTAGAAAAGTGTTTTATTTTTATTTTCAAACCACACGTACAATATACATGGGTAGGTACACGATATTACGATAATAATATGGTATATTATTTAAACTCAACCGAGTATCGTGCGTTTGATAATAATGTAAATCGGCGGCGTACCGTCAAGGTAACGCGGGCGCGCCAGAAGAGATTACTCTCTGTGAAATGCGTTTCCGCAATAATAACATACAATAATAATAATTATTATATTTTTTATAATATATTATTAATGAAAAATCTGGTATTGTTGTAATGTACCTGAATTATTGGAAAAGAAACAGGCGTGGGAAATAACTTACTCGATCCAATCGCTATTACACGATAATGGACCGGAAACTGTCGCAAAACGATTTAAATCGTTAATTTTCAACAAAATCTGGGAAGACGCTGTACGTGCTTTTAGTCCGTTTAACTATTATTGTATACTTTACCAAATTTAAAGGGCCGTACTACCCGCTTTATGTTGACTGTCAGACATTCAGATTACGTTGTAATACATAGTAAATATACGCCGGGAAAAATAATTAAAATAACGAAGCCAGCTCGTCGTTTTGACTTCGGCAAATAATATCTTACAGTTGTTATTTAATATTTTCCTTCGTTTCCATCACGCATTCGTCACTAACAGTTCTTTAAAATTCAATTGTATATGTGTCTCCTATTGAGAAATGCTCATTTTCGTTCTATATTATATCATAAAGTTTAATGGACGAATTTTGGAATTATATTTTGAAGGTCTCAGCTCCCCCTTCAAAATATTGTGGCATTCCAAAAATTGACGTCATCCAATTGCGTTCTTAAAGGGTAACTTATTATACTATTCAACCATTTTCAAGGGAAAACGCGAGTTGGGTCCCGAGATATTTGATCCCTTAAAAAAAACACGAGTTGGGTCCGCGGTATTATTTTAAAATACTCGAATTGGGTCCGCGGTATTATTTTAAAATACTCGAATTGGGTCCGCGGTATTATTTTATAATTCTCGACTTAGGTCCGCGGTATTATTTTATAATACTCGAATTGGGTCCGCGGTAATATATATATATATTATTATTATTATTATATTATTTTAATAAGATATTAACACGTATAATATTGACAGCACGTGTCAAGGTTAGAAGTGTCCATCTGCAAAATTAAATGCTAGTATCAGTGCAGCTCACCCTAACATTTTTGTTTTAGTAGAAATGTTACTTGGGATTCAGAGTGAAATCTATGTATCACTTCGGAGCTCAGCCACACAGCCAATCAAAAAAACCGTAGAAAAAGAAAATTTTTTAAGAGAAAAGATGCTTTCTTTTACTAGTGGAGAATTGATGCGGTTACATTTTGTAAAAGAAGTGTCATTTAAATTTATTCCTTAGCTTATATTTATTTTAGTACAAATATTTATTACTTATTTTTTATTTTCTAAAATTAATCTAATTACTTAATAATAATTTTAATATTTTAATAATTTTTACATCAGACCTTAACATAACAAAAAACAAAATTTTTGGGAGACATTCTAGCCAACCTCCACGTGGTGTCTCCTGGGTAACGCAAATAGGCTAGTCCCAACTCATGTACTCTATAAAATATATCGGGACCCAACTCGTGTACTCTATAAAATATACCGGGACCCAACTCGTGTACTCTATAAAATATACCGGGACCCAACTCGTGTATTACATAAAGTATACCGGGACCCAACTCGTGTATTACATAAAGTATACCGGGACCCAACTCATGCTGTTTTTGAAATCTGGGACCCAACTCGAGTTTGTCCTTTTCAAGTGAATCCATACTTTTGATGAATAACATGACTTATTTAGTTTAAACGGGAAAACGTCATATTTTCAAACAAATGCGTTGCCCTATTGTAATATTATATAACGTAGGTATATTTAAATAAAAAATAACACGCGAATAAAACGAAATATACATTATTTTATTGTCATATTCTGAGTAAAACTCAGTTTACTGTATATATTTCCATTGTAATATTTTATAATTTGACAATGTAATTCTACCAAAAAAATTCCTAACCTCGTATATGTACCATTAGTATTTAATTTACAATATACGAAGGTATTACGTATAGTAAATATACTATGTATAATGTATTTTTAGTTTAGACCCTTTTTCTTAAAAAAAACAATTATTGCTTTCAACTGATTCACTCGCACCAAAAAATAAATAAAATAAAAAGTAGGTAACATTATAAATATTGATAAAAACTTCTTAATTTCTGTAATAAATAAGTAACTGTTAATATATTAGTTATATAAAAAAATGTACATTAAAATTAACTAACTAAATTATACTTGATAAAATAATATATTTGATTTTTGTAAAAAACAGTAAATTATATTGTTTTAATACATAAATATTATTTAAAAAGTTAGTTATTTTACGTTTTAAAGAAAAACATTATTATTTTTTTTATTTATCTTGGTGTTTAATTAATTATATCAACACAAGTGCCTACCTTATCCCTAATTGAAGTTGTATACTTGTATACAAAGTTAAAATAATATAAAATAAATATACCACGCATGAATCAACTACATAAAAAGTGTATATTGAACATTTCGTAGTAACTTGTATTAAAAGCTAATAGGTACTCCAATAGTTTTTAATTAAAATTGAATCTAAACTTATAAAATATGCCAAAATATTTCCAAATCATACAAATATAACAACACAAATATTGATTTTGTATAATATATTGAAACGGAATAATTAAACCTTGGTATAGTCGTAGTAAATATACGATTTAAGTGTTTTAGTACTTAAAATATTGTTAAGTTCCCGTACATAAATTATGAATAAATTATACGACTTACAGTTCAAACATAAGTGTATATATGGACAGGATATGATCTCGGGGCCAGTATATATACTGGTTAACGAAATTCTAGGAATATGCTATAGTTTTTTTTCTCTAAATTTTAATACCTGTACATGAAATATAATTATACTAAAATAATGTAAATTGTATATCTAATACACACTACGCGTACACCATTAAAATATATTATACCCACGTCATTAGAGAGCTACGAGATATGGCCATACACACTACGAGTTTGTTGACTACTCGTTTTCAGTTGAATCGTATATACATAATATAATATATGTAAACTAGAATCAATAAACATTAAACGGCTAGAGTTTACATTTTTTACGATAAAAAAAGAAATAATTGGGTAACACGGGAAGCGACTAGAATAATGTATTATTATATTTTAGGCATCGTAATTAATGATTAAAGTCGTATGAAAAAAAAATAAATAGGTATCACAATGCTTATACGCACAAGACGTATATACGATATACTTTATATTCGTTTTGACTTTTGATACATTTATTTATAGAATGAGAATAGAAGCAAAAAATCACTAAACATTTTTACAGTAAGTGTACCTATACCTACACGAGAGTAATAATATGTTTTAAATTTTTTCTTATATACAATCGAATTATCTATATTCGCTATTCGGTATCAATTTTAGTACTTGACGTTAATTTAATATTGTTTCATAATTTTTATTTAATTTTCTCCTTGCAAAATTATAGTGAAAATAAATGAGTAAATAAAATAGTAAATTTAATATTTAATATCGAGATAGTTGCTAGCAAATCCCAAAACTGAAGAACAAAATATAGTGAATTCTGAAATTCATAGGAAAAGAATGTTTGATACCTACCACTGGAAATATTTGGAAAGTTCCGGTTCTAGCTCGATAAACATATACATGTTATCAAATTTCGTTTGTAAATACTATATATAGTTACAATATTATTGTAAACTAATTTAAATAAATTAAATTGTATTCATATAGGGAATTTCGAAAAAAAAGAAAACGATCAAATATTTCATTTTATTTTATTATTTTAATAACCATAAGATGTTTAGACGGTGTAAATAGTAGTAATTTTAGAAATGTGTCCCTTCACATTTCTCTTTTTCTGTGTATAATATGTCTACCTTTTTATAAATCTTATGATGTTTTTACATAAAATAGTTCAACGAAAAACGGAAGTATAAGAGATATAAGTCACAAATAAGCAAGTAATGTTTATTTATAAACATTGAATGCACATCATCGATGACATAACACTTTGTCTGGAAGAATATTTATTTTTTATGATTCTCGTAAATGACAATAAAATCCAAAACACAATGTTCAATTTGCATGTGAAATGCCAAAAGTACACAATAAATCTTAGCGGAATGCCGTGCATTGCACGTGTAACGTTTTTTGTCGTTGAATTATTCGTATACGATATTCTCTCGTATACAATAATATTGATATATTATATCAAAATAAACCATCGCACGTTATTTTATATACACACGCATCCAAGTATAACGTATTGGGAGAAGCATCAGAAATCGAAAATCTATCGATTTAGACTTATGCATTTTATTTTCCAATATTTCACGTGTAGTAACAATAACGTATAGATGTTTAATAATCATTATTTTTTTCGCTCTTTTTTGTATAGGTTACATGAATCTTATTATTTTATTTTAACGCAATTAAAATATAGTTTGAGTAACGTTTATAATTTCACAGGTCCATTAAACCTGCATCATCTCAAGGTCAAAATGTAAATTTTTAAATTATTTCCAGAAATATATAAGTAATTTTTATGTAACTATTTATGTTGTATGAATGTAATATATAAAATAAAATATTTACTCGTAAAGTCGTAACCAGAAATTGAGAAATGTATAAAGCTTATAATATTATATTACTATTATTATTATTATTATTATTGAGTGAGCTAATAAGTGTTTTATTTTTTAACTGTATACCACGGTGCGTTCAAAGACATTTGGCTTATCGTGTCGGGTGTTATGCTTTGAAAAAAAATAGTAATAAATCGATCGTTAAAAAATACAAAATAAAAATAAGTAATAACAAGTAAAATAATGAAAACATAAACGTTTCACAGATCAAAATAGTAATAACAACACGAGAATAAACTGCCGAAAAATATCGAGAAGTCGGGAAGATAAAAATGATGGTAAATTTTTGTATTGTTTTTTTTTTTGTCATTTTTTTCTCACACATTTCGAGATCCACGATGTCGTTATTATATTATAGTTGTGGGCCACGGTGGTTTGGCGGCGGCGGCGGAGAATTTCTTTCGGTGTAAAATTGTTGTCGTAAAACCGTTCACCATCAGCTGTATAATACACACACACGCATACACACATACAAGTGTGTGTGTTTGAGTGTTCGTGTATATATATATATATATATATTATATTATATGCACGTGAGAACCGGTTGTTGACCTACGCACTGCGTAGGGGGCGGTCGACCATCTATCGTGGTCGTTGTATATAATATATTATATTGGTACATAGTTTTTACACATATATTTATTATATATGCTAACTGAACGATACTAATATTATTATTTCACCGATCATAAAAATATAATATATCACAATCACTGCTCGATCCGTAGACGAGAAAAGTGTAAAGAACGGTCGCTGCAGTATATATAGATATATTTATTTGTATAATATTTTTTGACTACAATCGTATAATAGTAATAATAATAATAATAATAATAATAATATAATACAATATATAACTATTATGACATTCATAATAATAATATAATAAGCAATGTAATAATATTGTTTTTATGTTTTATTTTACGATTACGGTCCGCCGAAACGTGAAACGCGTCCGTGACCTCACGTCGGATGTCGCAACATGACCGTCCGACATTGGAAAATAAACACTGAATATAGGTGCATAGTAATATCGATAAGTCGAGTCGTCCTGAATAATCCGTATCGGTATAGTGTCGTTTTAATCTCATATTCCTATAATGAACATGGTCATGGCTGTTGGGAAGGGGGGGGGGCGGAATCTAGGGACTCAACCACTTTTAAAATGTCTCTTTTAATGAAGAAATTGCGTATTATAATGACGAAGACACGATATTTTAGATTCTGAATGGGGCGTTAAAATTCAATGTATTTCTGTTCGAATGGATTTTACAAATATTATATTTTCCTGTTTTATAAGCTACTATATACAAGGTTAAAACTTAATATCAAAATATGTATTAATATCTCTGGGAAAATGAATAATATATTTTATTTTTTTGTGTTTTAAGAACTACTATATTATGTACTTTGAATGTGGATTGTCAAAAATTATTTATTAGTTTAAAATTCACATACCTAGGTATTCAAAGTATTAGGCTCTGCTACTTAGAACGTCTGTCTTATACTTTTTGCTAACCATACATTCTACAAAAAAAAAATTGATAGATACGAGTACGGCTCAAGATATTTTTTTGGATTTACAAATATTTACGAACCAGGTAATATCTAAAAAGTAATAACTTGTATGAGAAGGTATTATTATTATATTAAACTAATTTTAAAATAAACACTGATAATTATTTTATGTTTTAGTCTTTGTTGATTAAAAATGAGTGATTGACAGGGATGAATGTATAACAATATATTATATAATAAATTATATGGTTTAAATAAGTATAAGTGGGGCATATGTTATATGGACCATGATTATAATATTATGCACCACGTGCATTGAGTCTTTCACGTTATTCGGTGGGAAGGAAGTAAGTAACTACTAATTATGCATACAGCGTGGAATACAGGTTGTGGGATACCTATAACCGATGAGTTTGGTCAAAAACGACACTATTATTTTATATGCATTTAATTTTTTTACACAATTATTATCAGTATTAAAAACGAATAAAACAAGACATCCTGCTCGCATCTACAAATAGGTACTATTACGCCACACTGACCGCTTGCCATATTATAATTTACCTATACTTCGCGATCGTATTTTTCGTAAATTTCCGGATCTACAGTCGTAGGTACATCGAAATGACGGCTCGTGATCGAGTATAATATTATAACAATAAATATACTTATATATAGCATGGCAGTTCAAATGGTATATATTATTATAATTTATAATAATACGTCGCTGATGCACGTGTGTAGTTGTCGTGACCTCGCGGCAGGACCGATATCAAACAGGCCGTAGTCGGCACCGATCATTATACATATATTATATTATATCATGTTTATTATACAGTGAGAGTTATTGACCTTTTTAATTGGTTCGAGACGTTCACGGTGACATTTCGCGATCTCAATATTGATAATATTATGACGTATTTATATTGTATATACATTATACACATAGTACATACACAGACGCGCCGCCAGAACACGTGCAACAAACGATTAACAGTGATTAATAATCACTGATTATTATAATAATGATAAGTAATAAATAACCGTACACCGACGATCGACATACAATTATTTGATGTACACTTTTAAATTATTTAAACTTAAAATTTTACAAAATATCGTTGTAATAATATGTATTACTGTATACCATAGAACTAATCCTATAGAATTTGAACTCGTATATATTACGGTAATCTTTATAACAAGCGTTATGTGTATAATCAGTTTATGTATTATTATTAATTTTAGTTTGTACGTTTTTAATATTATAATGATATTATACACCAACATTATTTCGTTGTACCTATACCTATATAATAATATTACCTACCCTGGTTTCGGATCATATTATTATTGTTTCAGCGTTATTTTATACAGTTTAAACGATTTATTAAGTCTCGGCTGCAGATTTTAAACGCGTTATTGAAAACGTTCAGCTCATCACTTATTCAAACGAATTTCTTTTCGCACCCTCCGTGGGTTTGTGGCCAACAGTGCATGTGTGTGCGTATAATATATATAGGTATATATATATATATAATATAATCTTATAATATTCACGTCCCGTTGCAGATATTGAGAATACGCTCGCAGCGTGATTTAGCTATACCATAAAAATAGATCTGTATCTCCGTTAAACGATTACGCGTTTCCCCTCTTTCTTTTATCAGTCCGTTTTCTGGCTCCAGCAAAGGTTTAACGCGAATACGCGCCTTAAGGTCTCGCACTATTTACGATTTGGAATGACTTTTATTTCAAACGTTTTCCTCTATCTGTTCTCATGTATACCCTTCGAAATTGAAACTTATGTTACGCGGAAACAACGAATATACGCAGGATTTCTGCATATCATTTTCATTTTGCCAGAACCACCGACTTGAACCAAAAGACGACCTAATCTCGAATTGGTTCGTGGAGCAGACGTATATTGCACGTTTGAATTTAAAACCACAATAGCTATAATTTTCCGCAAAAACGATACGTTCCTCGTCCCAACGATAAATCCTGAATAATGCACATAATATTGTTATAAGTTATAACTTTAAGGTTTATCGTATACAACGACGCCTGGCCATTATAATAATATATTATCATAAAGTTTGAAAATGTTCGGTCAATGTAGTTGTCGTGAAAAGGTCTCTTATTGTATGGTCGTGAGTTTAGCCTTGAGACCAGTTAGTTATTGACATGTTTCTAGCCAAACAATTTTGTCGACCGGTTCATTTTTTTCTTCATATTATACTTACATGTACCAACTATTTATACATAACTTATCGTGTAGATGTTTATTACTAATATAAATATAATATTTTTTTTTGAATTATTGCGTTTGACTAATTTTGTTGAATATTTCTACCAAATATACATACAAGACGCGACACCTACGCCGAACTAATTTATTAAATTACATCAAGCAAACCCACCGACTAAAATATTATTATCTCCTTGATCACGTATAAATCACTCTTTTTCCCAAAGAATCATCGTAAATATTGTAGAAAAAACATATTAAATATTTAAATTGACCGTGCTTCTAATTTCTGGTTTAAATCTACTCTTATCGTAAGTTAAGAAGAAAGTAAAAAAAAAAACATACCTACTTTGCTTCAACATTTTGATATAATAGGTGTTTTTCAAAAAGTAAATATTCGATGCCTTGAAAAAATTATAAAATGGACAAATATTGAAAATAATATAAATATTTACTTACAGCAAATAAATTATTATAAATTATTTTCTTACATAGGTAATAGCCGTGCTTCCACATACGACATACATTTTTGGTAACGTGGCACAAGTTTTTTCAAAAAATACTTTTCAGTAACAAGGTGAAGTATAACTTTTACGAAACCAGTCGATAACTTCAATGGTGACTTCAGTTTCTTTCCTAAACGATTTTCATCCCAGAAAAGTTTTCATACTAGAAAATGGCTAACAGTTAGGATATCTCCTTTTTCCTGGTATATAGATGGAAGTTTAATTCACTTCGTATAGGTATGACGCAGCCACGCAGGAAACATATAGAATCCAGCTAGTTTATTTAAACGTGAATATTTTATTTCATCGATCTTATCGATACATAGGTACATTATAGAGTGTTAATTTAAAGGTATTGATTAATAAATACATATATCTACTTAGATATTATATATTAGAGGTAATACATTTATGGGGTTTGGCAAGCCCGCCAAAGTCTGTTTGACAAATTTAAAAGTTCAATAGTTTTATTTATTCCATAATTATTTCTTGCATTTTATAAAAAAAAAATAGTAATAACATTTTTTATTAATCACTAAACAATAAAATTATAAATTATAAAATGTTGAAAGTTTGGAACACATTCATGTACATTTTTAACATTGAAAAAGTGGCTCATTTAATCATAGACACACTCAATATTCGGGTCAACATATATAGTAAGTTGTGAAAGTTTATTTTCCAATTTACCATACTGATATAGATAAAAGTAATGCTGCTTGTGTTTCAATAAACCTAAAAAAATACTCACCTAATTAAAAAAATGTTACGCCATATTTTATAAAACTTAGATTACAAAATGTAGACACTCGACCCGAAAATGTTCGATTATAACACTGTTATATATTATCAAAATTATTAAAACAAATTTATCTCTATATTATATGACTACATCGATAATCGATTGAAACGATGTTCCAGTGTACATATATATTTGTGTTTATAACACCTTTAAAGGCTATTACGATTATTTTCAATAAAAGTACACTGCACATTATCAGAGTAAAATAAACAAAAACCATAGAGATAATGATTTCCAGGTTAGGTCCGCATAACTGTAACACAGCAAGCTCACATACAGAAATGCCAACAACGGGCTACAACTGTCTGTTAAACGCAGACTTTAAACGGCTTTTCGAAAACCATCGCAATTATATATTATATATTATTATTATTATTATTACTATGGGGAAAAAATAATTCTAAAACTGTTATCGATGAAGTATGCAGGTTAAAGACTTTACGGCGTTCCTGTGAAAATGTATTATTATTTAAAAAATATTATTTATATTGGATTTGAACTCGAGCGTTTTTGCTGCAACCGAAAACAGAGTATACTAAACCACTTTTGCGTTTCATACTCCAATGCACAGTAATTCCTTATCACTGCATTGAACTCGGAGTCAAATAACGAGTTGTCGTATAAACTTGTTTCACTCTTTTATTAGGTACTTTTTTTATTTTTGTTTCTCTCATATTTCTCTCTCCCTCTCTTATTCTTGTCTACATACATATTATATACATGTGATATAACCATACGTACATCATCGGAAGAGATAGAAATAAAAAGAAGAATCAAACGTAATTCGCTGAAATGATGTATAGGTATATCATATATGTATAACTGAGAACGTAGCCAAGTGGAAACTTCTATTAGGCATCAATTGTTTCCCAAATACATATAGATCCTGGGGAACTCTACTACCGCACTGGCGCGAGCGCGGGTGCGTGTGTGTGTGTGTGTGTGTGTGTGTGTGTGAGTGAGTGAGGGAGAGAGAGAGAGAGAGAGAGAGAGTATGAGTGTATAGTGTAGTGTTTACACGTCATTCTCTATATTTGGGTTTATCATTTCAGACAATATTTACACGACAGGTAACATTTCAAGTCTTGAAAACTGCAGGTGTCTTCATCATTGCCCTATACAATAATAACAATAGTAATATATATCAATAATACGATTCTAAACATTTCTTCCCTTCAGTTGTCGTTAATAATTGTCAAAGCAAATAATGTTTTCATTTATTTATTTTTATTTATCGAAATCCTTAAGGAATCAGTATGAGTGCCAAGATGAGAGCGGAATTCCTTTTATAAGTATTTTTTTTTTTCCTGAACGTTTTTAGATGCAATATAGCGTGAACGTTGTGATTGTAGGTTTTAGGAATTTATTATTTTTCTTAAGGTACTTAATATTTTGAAGACTGTAATTTTGTTCAGATTGGGGATTTTGGCATCGCCCCATAATTGGTACCCGTAGGTTCATATTGGTTTTTGAAGGGATTTGTATTAGGTACTAGGTATATAATATTATAATATTGTAGCGTTCAAAGAAAATAAATAACGGGAATGTAATTAATTATTTTATTTATATGGTGATTTCAGAAAAATATCTATTATCACCATAAAAGTATTCATCCAAATTATATAGATTTTCTGAACTAGAATTAATAGTTGTATTCAACAATAATTCAATATAATAAAATTAGATATAAGAAGCCAAGAACTATGTTAATTTTAAGCAATTTTAATTTAACTATTATTATCAGGCAATGAGTAAATTACATTAATTGTTTTTGTAAAAGGTAACAATTATTGTAACGACACATGCAATATAATGCAGCTCGTATAGGATTTTTGCTTAAAAATGTATATTAAAAATATATAAAAATATATAGGATATTAACAAAAAATATAAAAAAATAATCAAAGCAACAGATGTATATCTTAGTTAGGTACATGAATTATAATCATATTAATATGCCTATACTTTATATATATATATATACAAAGTAAATGTGTGTAACGGAAAGACCTGACAAAAATTGTGAAAATTATATAGTTAGTAAATAATTTACGAAATATATACATGTCAAGAAATTCCCAAAAATAATTTTTAAAAAAAATTTATTATGTTCTAAATTAATTTACTCAGCTTAATATTGATATTTAAAAAAATTCTAAAAAATAAACTACTTGACTTAAATATTTTACATTATTTTTAAGACTTTATTATTAAAATTGTTCCAATAATCAGATTTACAAATTGAATATTTTGAATTTCTCCAAAAAAAGTTTAATTAAATTTTTATTTTTTATTTTCAATATTAATATTTTTTTATATTATACGTGTAACCCAAATAGCTAAAAATTATATATATAAAAAAAAAAATTTTGATTAGAAAAAAGAGATATTTCATCTGTCAGGTTTTCCTGTTATATCCTGTACAAACATACTGTATAGCATAATTTAAATAATAATATAGGTACATACTATGTAAATTTAAGGATATGGTACTGAGTAACTAGAGCTCGACACGTTATACTAAAAAAAAATGTTGGAAGAGCAATGAACTTTGATAGAAAAATAATTAAATTTAAATTACCTATCTGCCATTTGTGTAATGTGTATTTAATGATTGAATATTTTGTGAAAAACAAAACATATATATCAGTTGGTAGGTAGGAACCAAAAAAAAATTATGTCAAGTTTGGTTTTCACTTATATTTTCTGTGCAATTGTGTTATACTTTTTGACTAGTGATTCATCAAATTACGTGATTACATTCAGTTTTCTTGATAAGTGAATGTGACTGTACACGAAAGCAACCGCGACGACTGTGACGGTTCCCAAGTTGAGTCATACCATTGATCTTATAATATTATAGTATTATACTATTACTATAGTATATTATAAAACCAATGGTCATACTCATGTCTCATCGTAGAGGCAGGTATTTTCCATATAGGTACATATTATAATATAATAATATATACTGTTTATTGGTATTCGAGTAGTGAACAATTTTAACCGGAAGTCCTGAAAAATAGAGAAAATGTAATTTTACTATTTTATTTTTTACAAATTAACCATATCACATAATGCTAACATAAGATAATTACATACTATGAGTCTGAATGATAAATATATACTTGAACGTATGTGTTATACCTATATATTAATACTGTTAAGTAAAACTGTAAAAAGGAATAATAAAACATTTTGACCATTTTTGAGTATTACCCACACCAACTTTTTGAGAAAAAAATGGATTACATAATATGATATAGTTTTCATTACCAACATAATAAAAAATTGTACCTTTTATTAATTTTTTTTTTTTTTTGGTAAATTAGTTATAAAATATAAAACACCTGTCATTATAATGTTTTGTTAATACCTATGTTATTTTCGTTTCTCTTTTACCCATCATGTGTTATTGGGTATTAAGTACCAATATACTGATATTAGATTGATTAAACTTATATTGAGTGATAATAATATTCTCACATGATATTATTATATGTAGCGGTATTTTAAATTCGCCACTCAAATAATGGAAAATATTTTTGACGTTGAGCCGTTGAACTGCAAACGCCTAATTCTGAGAAAATACAATGATCAACACTCAACAGTAATTAAAGTTAAACTGTGGTAATTATTGTACGCATTTAATATAATGATAAAAACTATTTATTATTCCATCACGTGAAATAAGTAGGTACTATATACTTACTTTAAGTATAAACACGCGTGTTCGCACCGAGTTCATCTAATGCTGTCCATGTAGGTAGGTACATAGATACTCGGGCACTCAGCTATAATGATCATGAAAAAATTACATAACAACCATATTTTGTTGATTCATACCTAACTAATTACTTCTTGTTAACAATTAACTGCAATAATTTATAAATTATATTAGAATTTATAATTCATCTATTATTATAAATTAATGATGTTGTTAGGTTAAGTACACGATGCACACCGTTTGCACATAGTTTTGTTATAATTCTAATCAAAAGTATAATTTATTTAAATAACAATGATGTACCTATAATATATTATGTATGTATTATTTTTTTAATTAAAAATGTAACAATACCTAGTTACATTACTCAAATTATTTTAAGCAAGTTATAGTATGCAAGTATAGTATGGCGATTAAGTACCTATTATGTTCATATCCCAATTTGTTTATATACTACCACCACCTATATGTTGGCATAAACATATTCTAATTTTAATTAAATTCAAAGAACAGATGAGTTACATAATCGACTATCACCACCAAATGTTAAATTTATGGAAAATATACCTATAAGTTTTTAGGAAGTTTAACCACCAATTTTCCGTACCAAAGACTGTTTAATAGCCTAGGATCGTTTTACTGCGGGAAGTAAAGGTGAATATTTATACAAGTATAATGTTTTCTCTGAGGCGTATATTTTAAATGTAATATTACACAACACCCTCCAGCACAATGCATTTGACTGATTTAGGTGGTCTACAAAAAATACATTTTTTGTAATAAATGTATACAATTGGAAAAACAATCATTGGTATTTTATTTTATTCTTTCAAGAAATTAAAATTTAGAGTATAAGTCAATATAAGTAACCTCTAAAGAACCAAAACAATACAAAGGGGTAAAATTATTTGGGATTTTAATTTAAATGTTACCTAGCAACGTAAAAGCGTGATAAAAATTAAAAGGTTTCTTAAGAGCTTGTAAACCAAAAACTCAAAGGGGGAAAATGAAATATTACGCCCTCGTGGTTCGAATGGATTTTTATCGGTCTCAGAGTTTTATGTGAATATTTATTTTTTAATAAATTACAATGTACAGTATACAACCACTATATTATTATTCCCGTTTTTGTATTTTTTAATAAACCTGAATAAATTCAAGTAGCACAAAAACCACTTGGACAGACATATTTTTTCCTCCGACATTTTTGACGTAGTGCAGAAAAAGCAGCTCAATTTGAAAAACCAGCGACTGTTAACAAAATAATGTTAAAACGTAAATAATTTTTTTTTTCTAATATTTTAATTTAATACAGCGCCCACAAAAGTGAATTAGTGTGTAATAATAATTATTATAATTTATAATGTAGATATCTATGGCAGATAAGCAAATAAAAGTAAAACAGTTGATCATAATAGTTTATAGTATTATACCTTATAAAGTTATTAGATAAAATATCATACTTAATTTTATAAATGAGGAAATGGACTTTCGTTGCACGACCCGAGTAAAACACAATATAATCGTGGATAACGAATATATTTTAATCATCAAATTTAAAAACTCAACCATCAAAATAATTATTATAATAATTATAACGATAAGGATAAAGCATAAGTATATTGTATGGTATTGTAATTCGAACAAGGCGCATACGGCTGCATAACCTGACTCATCGCCGGATCCTTCTATCCACTAATTACTAATATACGTTGTACTTGTATTATAATGAACCTCAAGCCTAGCAACAGTGGCATAATATAATGATATAATGTTTATATTGTTTTATTTTTTTCCATTTAAAACAGATGTATGTACAAACACACACACACAACTTATTTATTATTATGTATAAGAGTTTTGTATATTTTTATGTTCCACTGCACACATGGTTGGATACTGAAAAAAACGACTAAATATACATAATATGTATATATACCAGGTCTTCCAAATCGTATGTCACAATAAAGATCACTCTTTAAATTTTATTTTATCAATTGTACATTTTTAAAATAACGCCAGCAAATAATACGCATAAGTATTCTGTTATTTTTAAGCATATATTATATACTTGAAATAATTAAATATTGCCAAAAGAACAAAAACACAACAAAATATACTGGTTGAAAGACTAAGAAAGTGAGAAATGTCAATAGCATTTAATCAATCGTATAAAAAAACTGATACAATATCATCTATAATTATTATACCATATTATATCAATGTACAAATAACAAATACTAGTTGATTGGTGCATGAAATAAAAGTCAGTCATGGTTAAACTTTGATCGATGAATTTCTAAGTAATCAGAACCCAAGAAAATACGTGACAACGTTTGGAACGGGTTAAAAAAACTACCAGTGTCCTCGTGGGTGTGTATTGTATTGTATTGCATTGTTGTTTATTTCTTCAAAAGGGTAATAGGCCCCACTGAACAGGTTCGTACGACGTGCGACTACATTTGCTACAAGTCGTTTGTCAATAATAGAATTTTGACGACGACATTTCTCAAAACCTACTATTTAGAAGACCAATTTCTTCATTTTTTAAGTTTGTTCATGGCTGGGATTTACAGAGCAAAATCCATAAAATAACATTAAGTACAATAATTATTCACGAGGCAATGAATTAAATGAGACATCTACCAGATTAATGTAAGCATTTATTTCTAAGTTCATTTTGAAATTAATAACAATCACATAGATCATTATATATGTATAAAAGTAAATTAATTGAGTAATAGCTATTTTAAACTAGAAGAAAAGTTAAAAAAAAAATTGAAAATATTTTAACCGAAGCAAAATAGAAACTATACTAATTACACCAAATTTTTCACACATACCTACCTAATATTTGGTATCCCGTTGACGATAAGTAAGAATAGTAGAAATATTCAGAATTAGAATCCACGGGAATCGGCTATTACATTATACTAAATGCAAAGTGTATGGCTGAGGCTTATTGAATCAATAAATAGAGGTATACTCAACCGATTTTGACGATCAAAGAAGGTTTGGATAATAAATTGAACCAGCCATTTTAGGGTGGCTTAACCGCTATTAATAATATAAAAATCATAACCGCATATTCGTTTATTTCTACTCGCAATTGGTTCACGTAAAAAAGAAATTATTCATTAGTAGTAATACGTTATAACTATTCACTGCAGGTGGAATGCTCATCTCCGTGATTCATTTATCCACGGCTAACGTCAGATTATAGAGCTAGTATATATTATAATATAATATAGTACAGTGAAACCTGAATGGCTGTATATAACTGATAGTCACGGAACGGACCACTAAAAGACAGTGTCCGTTATAGACAGGCCTGACAGGGTTCTACCTATTACGTTGGAATACCTTTATTTTTGCCGGACATTATCATATTGTTCGTTCAAGAGAGGTGTCCGCTATATAATTATATATTATACAGGAGTCCATTAAGACAACGGTTTCATTGTGCACATATGAGTAGTTAAAAAATAAAATAATAACAATGACCCTATCGTTATTAATTATTATGTATAACACCTTCAATGATGGTCGCGTAAGCCAATGGCAGTAAAAAAAAAGAAAAAAGAGAAAATATCGACTCCAATCGCAACTCACAGCATTCGTTTTTTTAAACTTTTTACGAAGTCACCCACGGGTCACGTGGTAGTTGACACTGAACTATAAATAATATTCAAATTTATATTATATCAATGCATGTATTACTATATAGTGACATGTCTGACATGTGTACCTATTTATACTGCAGAATCAGCTGCACCACCCACACGTTCGCTGCGGGTAGTATGTCACTTCAGGCACTCACGATCCAATGGCCATGTTGTTGGGTAACACGGGGAGCGGGATTAGAATCGATGGGCATGTATACGAAAAAAAAGCGATCGCATACCTGCAGCGTGTAAGACCACAAGCTATTATTATTTATTATATTACACGTGCTAAACGTTACGTTTTTGCAGGTGGACTATTATCATAAGTCGGTAAAAAAAATATAGAATCACATTTCAACTATATCAAGCGTGTGTGTGTGTGTATCATCACTCCGGACCAATAACATAAATTCATTATGACAACCATAAATAATTAAAACAGTAGGTTTGGGAAAAAAATTAATTGTATTTTATACAGTGGCTTTGGCGTATATTTTTAAATAATATTATTATAGATACACTCCTCCACCCGGTCATCCACATTAATAACCTGTTATCGGTTTGGATATATTTGTCCAGGAAAGGTTTAAAAGTGATTTAGACGGGAGTATGGGACTATTGGTTCATATAGATATTGTATTATTATATAATATATTATATTCTGCAGGATAAAACGGTTTGTTTGCTCTTTATTGTCCAAAAATGGTTAATCCCAGTTTTTAGCCGAACGTGCTATTACGCGGGATTTTGAAATAAGCCTTTTAATATTTAACGATACTGCAGCATTACTGTACATGTGCGCACGATATTTATTATATTATACCCACAGTGTCAATGAAAAAATAAATTACTTATTAGTTTATGACTGAGTACCATGTATGGATGTGTGTTTTTATGAAAACGTATGTATTATATTATTTTAATACCTATTATTAAAGTTATGATTCAATGACAATGAGCATACTAACTGTATTTAAATTTCCATTGATATGCATATTGTATTTAATGCAGAGATATCTATATAATGCTTATATGGTTTATTTTTTTTATAAAGTTTGAATCTTGATCTAAAATACCTATTTTGTAAATATTTTTAAACTTTTTAGGTGTATAGAAACATATTAATGTTAGGAAATTATAATGCACTATGCTATAATAAAATAAAATAATAAATAAATTTCCGAATTGATAGACAAAGAAATTTCTCAAAAATATAAAGCACCTTTTTATGTTATATTAGTATATTAATATACAGGGTTCAACAGAAAGACCCGAGTATCTAAAGGATGAAATAACTCTTGTTCATTTCTATTCTTAAAACTGAAAATAAAAATTTTATTTAAATTTTATTGGAAAAATGTAGGTAACATGGCCAATACGTAAAAATTTGATAATAAGAAAAATGTTGATGGTAAAACATTTATCAAAGTCAAGTAGTTAATTATTTAAAATTTTTTAAAATATCAATATTTTTTTGAGTAAATTAATTTAGTATGTAATGACTTTTTTCAAAATATTATTTATTTCTTAACATGAGAATATTTTTTTAATTATTTATTAACCATACAATTTTCAAAATTGTTGTCTTAAATTTAAGTATCATCATTTTTTTTTTTTTTTTTTTTTGTCAGGGCTGTAAGGCTGTTACATTCTGTATAGTACCTATACCATTAATTAAAGTTAATTTAAACGAAATAAAATACTGCCAATAATCGAATTCCCAAACCTACGCGTTTACAAATAAAATCTTTACCCAGGTACTCTAGCTTTACCCTAGCGTATACGTATTAATAGCTTTATGTATAGTAATAACTATTTGTTTGAAGTTTGAAGAAAATTAATTAAACATTTTGCTCCATCACGATATTATATGCACGAGCCCCCCGGCCACTGGTCAAGTAACACTCACCCTGACCCTATACATATATATTTCCATTTTCACATCGTGTTGCACTCTTGTGCAATGAACTATATATATTGTGGGTGGAATATTTAAATATAGTATTTTCAATGAACCTTTCGCGGAATTTCAAGGAAATCGATTCTATATGATGACTGATGAGTTTTTGAAACCATATAGCTCACTAAGGGACATAAACAAACTATCCTACTTTTAGGCATTTATAATATTATAGTAATATGTGCACTTATAGTTTTAAGTTTAAGTGTAGGTACACTCAACTCAACGTTATATTATAATAGCGCAACGTTTATATTGTTTTAATTTTTTTCAAAACTGAATTTATATTATACGTAATTAAGGTGGCCCTCGAAAAGTATTACGTGAATTAAAAATTCATACTGTGTCTTCATTACTTCCCGACAACATTAAATAGGTTGTAGGTAGTATAGGTACGTACATAATTCCTCCAATTCCGAGTGTATGAAAACACATGATGCCATTACACGTATGTATATCTATATAATAACAAACACATTGTAATTATTGTTATTAATTTTTTTCTTTATAGTGCAATTGTTTTAACACGTAAATATAGTGTTAATAACGATAAATATGAAACAACGCCTGTAAGGAGAATCATCGAGCATAAAATTTAAACACTTATAATGCTATTAAAAGTAAATCAAATATCGCTGGGCGCGGTAGTTTTAAGACACAATAACAAGAAGCGTGTACTAAATGAACTTTTATCTAACCATATAATCGTACGTCGTGTTAATAGTATACGGTGTTTTTTCGTGTTTATTCGAATAGTACATTCCTTTCATCGAGTAAAATAATTATTTTCAAACATGTGCAGCAGGAACAGTGTACAATATTTTCCAATATATAATTCAAAAAGCAATCAAGACTGAAAACTTATGTTGTCCTTATAAGTTCTACTTATATCAAAATATATGCGGACGCGTGTTTTAAATATGCGATCAATAATATAGTTTTAGTTTATTGTTATCTCCATAAACATTTTATTTTATGGTTTCAATACAAGTAGTTTGAAACTTAACACTGTTGAATAAGTTAATACCTTAAACTTTTGCAAACATAGGTAGGTACAAAATATGAACTGCTATATAGAGGTATGTACATTGAAAAGTGTCATGTTGTTCAAATATGCCTACTAGTATATAGTGCTAGATAAGAATACCTATATATACATAATGCAAATAAAATTAATCCTCTCAAATATTAAAAATACCATTTTCACAAATTATAAGGAAACGTCCTATTTCACAATAAGCAAATGTCAGCAATACATGTTATTTTCAGAAAATTGTCAAATCTTGATAGCCTTACTGATGAATTAAGTTATTATAATCATTTTACGTTGTCTCAACAAAATAATTTTTATTTGTAAACTGCATAATATGTTTTTTTTTACAAATTACGTGGATGTATTTCAGAATTTCATCTGCATTACAGTTAGGTATTATTTACTATAGCTCATTGAAATCCGGCCAAATTTCTCTTAAAGAGTTGTCAATATGTAGCTTCATGTTTAATTATAATTGCATGATATTATGTTGTATATTTTATTTAAAATTCCAGTAACACAGGGTCTATACAAATTTCAAAAATTAGTCCTGGTAAGTAAATATAATAAGCTGAGTAATTATCACTATTTGTTCATCGTAGACCGTAGTGCACGACAATGTTTTATTTTATTAATAAACACTTAGGGCCAATGATAAATTATTGAAATTAAAAACTATTTTAAGCAGGTTCTGGCTATTTTTAATAAACAATTTAAAATTGTAAGTGGGTATTTAGGACAAAAAATTACCAAGGTTTTTTATTTATACAATAAAAAAGTGCTTTTGTGTACCTTTTACATAATATATAGAGCTCTTGTCTGCAGACATTTTTAACTTTCAATATTGAAAATTAAAATATTATCAAAAGTAATAAAACTTGAAAGTATAATTATATATAGGTGTCTAAAAGTTGTATAAAAGTTGTAAAATCTGATATTATAGTAAAAAATTATAATTATATTTTAATTTTAAATGTTTTATACATTTTAATATGTACAATGTCGCATAATGTTTAAATGCGTACCGTCTTGCATTTATATTTAAGGTTGGGTATAGTTTAAAATTAAAATATAAAACTAAAACTGGAGAAGTCGTTTAGCTGTGTAGTGTGATCGAGTGGTCTTATCGTCATTGAGTAGGTCACTGTAATCGAGGTGTTAAATTTGAATTCAATGATAAATCATTGTATATGAAAAGCTATTCTGAACGGGACCGTATGTCGGTTTATATTTCTTAAGAGATTGACTATACTATTGTCTATTATTAATACAATAGATTAAACTAATTTTTCCAGATACAAATCTTATATATTTAATTATAATACATATATCTATTATCTCATTATAATATTGTGTCATATAATATTACTTGCTGATATTAACTCTTATAAGTCACTGTCAAATTGATGTAGAACAGTGTGAATAGGTTTGTGGTATACACTTAACATTAGTATATTTAATAATAAGGTACCAATATTTTTTAAAATTGTATTGTGCATGTAAACAATAAATAGTATAATATAATAATATATAGGTAATACGTATAGTACCTATATTTTTCCCAATTACTAAGAAAAGTAATAGGAACCTTACTAGTAGCCCTCCAAAGTTCCAATTGGATCCACAGATCCATTTTTCTATAAAAAGTTCTTCACATACAAAAATAAAAAATTTAAAAATAAACATCTTATAATACTTAGTTCAACCAATTCGCATTTATGGATCCGCTCATAACCTATGATAATCAATAATTGCAGTTTGTATTATATTGATTCAATTTTAAATATTTATTAGATTTTGCCAAGACAAAACATATTCAGACACAATTTCATTTAAAAAGTATCAATAATCACTTGGTTACAATAATATTATGTTTGTACTTAATTTAAAACTAGCGAAATGACTAATGAGTAATCAAACTGTCATAGTAAATTTACCGAAAAAGTGTATGAAAGTATTTATTAATTTTATTTAGAATTAAAAATAAACAAAAATATTGTCAAGTAATATTATACTATTTAATTATTTTGCTTAAGAAAATATATGTATATCGTATATATCTGTGTATATATGTAGGTATAGGTATATTATGTATAAACAACTTTATTAAATATGACATATAGTAGACTGCTCACCATGTGAGTTGCCAATTGGATACAGTTTACTTCTCAGTACAATGTGTATATAGCTATTTTTAAGAGAATATATAATATTAAATAGTAATAAATAAAACTAAGGAATACATAACAAATAGAACAAAACATAGATTATAACTGTTCTAAGCAGTATAAGAAAAAAGAAATAACTTTATGAAAACTCGGTTAAAACTTGTGATTCGATAAGGAACCAGAGTTTTGGTTATGATTTGAGTTTAGTTTAGTAATTTATATAACTACAAGGTGTGAACATGTGACTAACACCGCATCACACATATTATATGCTTATATGGGATGAAATATAAAGAGTTGAATAATTATCCCGTTTACTATATTATACTGTACTTGTAATCCTGTACCTAGTATATATATATTATTTTTCCGATGAGTATATTATGATACGTAACACTATTCGAAGTTTGAACATTAATTATTATATTGTATAATATTATACGTCATACTTACCAATATACACAATATATAATGTAGGTATAATTATTGTGTACATTATATATTGTGCGTCGCTCTTAACCAGAAGTATATTTAGGTATAGAGTACACCTGATACTAATTGTTATGAATATTATATATAGTAAATATTAATACCTATATAATATGCTTAATGCTTATATTATATCATATATTTGCCATTCGTAATTCTGTATTCGGAGTAATTTTCAAAAATAAAGAATATTATACTAAAGAATTTCTATACTCTTTCCTGTTGTTTTTTTCAACTGGCCATCGTTATTGCTTATCAATGTCCCCTCGATGCTCCCGTGTCACACCGGCCATTGCGTCGGCGGTATCCGATGGTTATCGTCACCGGTGGTCCCGGGACGTTATACTATAAGGATAGTTATATACATTTGGGCCACGTCAGAGGGTCTTTGCAGAGCTGCAACATAATATAGAGAACTATATACCATCCCCGGTCTGATAATATAATAGCAACCAAATATATACGGTGGTAAATAGCTGCAGCCCCCAAGCGTGATATACTATATGCTATAAATAATGTGCAGTGTATACAGGGTGTTTTTTTTACCGTGTACCATATAATATACTTTATAATGCATGTATAAGCTGGTACAATATGATATATACCTATACATAATGTATTATTTTATATTTATTTACATTATACTTTACTTTTTACCTAATTTTACGAGCAGATTTTCTATTTCATGGTAAAAGCCCTAACCACAATAATCATTCTGAGTTATACTGTATAATTTTGATTGATCAATCGATAAGAGTCGGTATTTGGGCATTTACCGAGGGCAATTGGTAAAAACCTATAGGTTTAACCAGTAAATCATGTATTGCTGGTATTCGTATATTTACCATAACATTATGTTATAATATACTACTTATATTCGAGTTGAAAAAATAAAACGGGAAAATCGAATAATATGACGTTTAAATAGTGTGTTGCCAGAAGTATGATAAACCACTCTGTATACACCCATTTGTGTGATGTATACATGTACAATTTATTATACACACATCAGTACTTACATCACGTATACGTAGGTAAATATACCCGTAGTGATCGGTTAACACTGCAGATATACATGCGATGATATAAAGTAATAATATATACATACATAAGTACACATATAGCTGGTATACCTATATATATAATATATACATAAACGAGATAAAGTGAAATAATACAACATAATAAATACTCGTCTGATATTATACGATAGTACGTATATCCATTGAGCAGGATTAAACAGACTATATGTTCAAATAGTTTGAAAAAGAGGCACCTTTGACGTTATATAGCTAGGACATGTTATTTGAACAAAATCAAAAATTCCGTTACTGGAAAATGAATCCTAATATTCTCTGTTAATTGTAAATGTTAATCTCTTTGGCTGTACGTTTCGGTACAAAGCAGATTACGTACCTACAATGCACACAATATATAAAATATTATAGCAGATGTTATATGTGCGCAAAAAAGAACCTATCGCTAGAAAATCACTGTACAAAGTATTTATTTAATATTGCAAAAAGGTCACTTTGAAACTCAGATGTTGTTAAGATATAGGTATAGGACGGTAGGCAATGAAGTATGGGTAAACGTCTCGTAGTACCTATAGTATGCAGTGTTAAGTTCTGACTTATAAAGTGGTTTTAATTGAGTTTTTTTTTCTTGATAAATTAAATGCTTTCGAGACGATAGATATATCACCGCATATTCAAATAACGCGCCATAATTAGTTAATCTATTAAAATATAGATACTATAATATACTAAATGCAACATTTTGAAACTTATATAATATACCTATCTACGTTTTTGGAATACTTGTAATGGATCATTGAATGATTTTACACACTTGCAACAGTAGGTATTGGTACTATTTTAGTAGGTAACCTGCAGGTAACCTACAGAGTATAGTGTACTATATAACCATGTACAATTATTGCAATTTTGTATTCACCGTAGTACCAACTAAAAATGTTTCGGTATACACGAGAGAAGAGTTACAAAACACCTCATCTAAGTTCCAAGGTCAACATTTTGACTTGAAAATTGTTTGATATCATGTTAATTATTACGCATAACAAAATTTAACTACTCTGTAAAGTATAGTGTTCAGTGTGTACCTACAATCAGTTCCACTATTCCATTCCTATAAGTGGTTAAAATGTCGACTTAGTTTAATACAGAATACATACAGGTAAGGCAGATGGTATATCGAGGACCAGATTACTCGATGTGTATTTAACGATAGGTAGAACAATAATATATACTCGTTGATCCCTACAATATAGAGCTTAATTATATATATTTAATATGCAAAAGTGCACATTATACATATCCCACGCACAGCAAATTAAAACCAAAACGATACCTATTATAATCAACCTGGAGATCCGTGACAAAAATATTGTAGGACCTATTACATAATAATAATATTATCATGTATAGGCGTGTCGAATTTATACGAATAATGCATTTTATATTATAATATAGATACTTGCTAATAACTAACCGACCTAACAGCTAACTCTAATAATAATAATATATCAAACTAATGGTATACGTTATACGTGCATACATGGGTATAACTATCGTTCATCCGTCCATTTTCTACATGCAGATATAATCGGCTATAATATTATATATTAATATTATACATATTTTATACTTGTACTATTAGTATTAGTGGCATCGAAACGTATACATCGATAATTATAGGCGTTTATTATTATGGCCATCGCGTACTGTGAAAATGTCAATACACTTAACAGAACAACCACAGCGGTACACAATATAATATACGATATACACAATAAACGATTGCAATATAATATTATTTATTATTAATTATGTTTAGCAATGATAATAATATGACGATAACAATATGCCCGTGTTTTTAATATTCGTATTCATTGGCGGTCTTTATAGTTCGTACGCCCAAAAATCGAATCCCGGACATAATAATATATCCACAGCGACCATAAAATGTGACGTTGTTCGACTGGCCGGATTAAAGAAGGATAGCAGGGCAGCAATTGGGTAACTGGAGCAGCTAATCGACGATCATCCGAAAACAGGTTTTTTTTATTATAAATTCGTATGATTAGGCAGATGCCCATTATAATAATAAATATTATAATATCGTTATTGTGGGGACATATCGTGGGCTTAAGGGCCTTGATAATAAACGATGATCAAAGTATTTATTAGTTTATAAGGATTATGTTAATTAAAATTCAAAAATGTCGATATAATATAATATTATTAAACATTCATTTAATTTGTCAATACCCATGATATCATGATATGGGTCAATATTTAATAATGACCTAATGTAATAATTATGATATAATAATTAATAAAAATATAACCAAACGCAATAATTTATTAATCACGGACAATAACATTTGTAATCACGGAGTATGATTAAATAATTTCACAAACTATATTTTTTTCATTATTAAATTTTATAGTTACAAACATTTGATGGATGTTAATATACAATATATTTATAGTATATATAAATGATTAAATTACAGACGAACCTGTATGTTTTTAAACTTTAATCGTATAGAATACTGTTTTGCCCCAACACTGAGCATAGGTACAACGGCTGAGGCCTGAGTTGTACGCGTCTTGTTCAACTTATACTATTATATTATAGCCTATGCTCTATAGATCATATTATTTTATTTTAAACATAATGTTTCTCCGTGCAGCACTGCTACGCCGAATTTCGAGTCGATGGATTTATAAACAGCTACCAACATGAATATAATAGATATATACATAATATTATATAGATATGTACAGTGAATGTAGTACCGTACTAGCGCAAGGTCAGCTATTATTGGGACAGAGATACCATCACTATATATATTGTTGTATTATATATACATACATATTATTTAAATTTTATCGCATACACATCACGCTTAACGCGTATATTAATAGAGTTCGGTATAAAATTATGCTATTTACGCGACGTATTTAATACATATTATTATTTACATTGTTGCAGTGCACACAAATGCTACGTGGTGTACCTATATACCAGCTGCTGGCTCGGCGTCATTTTTATTATTATTGAACATCATTATTATTTGTATTACCTATATCATCATCATCCACCTGATCATCGTAAGTCGTTTCGCTAAAACCACCGTGGTTGCCGTCTGACGTGTAGGTATATCTTTAATATGCCTAATGTCTACGCATATAGGAGCCGTATAATAGGTATACGATATATCCAATGTTCCGTAGGTAGGTACAGACAAGGCTGGGCAAGTTAATGATATTTTTTAACTGAATTAAGTTAAGAGATAAAGAAATCAATTTATTTAAGTTATTTATTTGTTTTTAAATGTATATACATATATATTATTATATATTATATCTGTATGGTATAAAAAATAAACTATTTTTTTAAATAATTCTGACCAGTGGCAACAAGAAGTACATTATTGAGAATTATATTTTTAATTTTCTATTTGGTATTTATCATCAATAACCAATGTATTATATTTATATTATTTAATTATTTATAAATTAATTTAACATTATATATCAATACAAAGTTAGAACAATTAAATACAAAAAGTTAAATTAACTTAGGATAATCTTATCGTTTCAACTCGCTTAGGTCCAGCATTGGGTATAGTTATATAACATTATCTATATACTTTTTACACATATTATGTAATTTGCGTGTTATTAGCGCCGCAACCAGCCGGTGTGGATAGGTTTTTCGTCGCGTACCGGTTGCCAAACATACAACAGGTCCAAGAGATCGCACTATCTAAAGAGATGTTTCGACATAGTGGTAGCTCATCGGCGCAACTAGGGGGGAGGGCTAGGATTTAGCCCCCCCAAAAGTAACCCTTATTGATTTAGATATAAACCATCTATGGGTTATTTTAAATAAATAGTTTTGTTATATGGACTGTGGCCCCCCTCACCAGAATTTTAATCTTATAGTTTTACCTATGAGGTAGCTGCATACCTTTGCACGTAACAAAATTAGTAAACACCTAAAGAGGTGAAACCTCTGGTGGTTGTGGAACTTAGGAACAATTTCACTGTGGATTGGGATTAATTTAAATTTTGTTATTTCTTGGAAACTGTGTAGATATAATCTGCTATACATTTTTTGAAATATTAGTGACTTGGCCGTAGTCTATGTTGATGCTTGCTGCACACCCAAAGTTTCTGTAATAGTTTCCGCCCTTGTTGCGTTTAATAATGATAATATATTTTATAAATCAAGTATAGGTATAGGTACCCACTGTATAACCACTGATTCGACTACTTTATACTTAGGCATATAACATATTATATTACGTATATGTTATATTCGATATAATATATCACGTACAATATTATTATAATCACGCTCGCCCTTATATTATACAGTATACTGTACTCATCTTTTTTTTCCCCGTTTTCGAACCGACGACGCCGCGGGAACTGCTTTCGCAATACTTCCGCGGAAATACTGTACTCATCTATACCGCACGGATACAACTATTATAACTGCGCTGCTATACACATATTACAACTATATACGACTGTTGTCACGCGCGACTATATTTCGTACGCAAGCTGTTAATTATTATTATATTATTATCATTAAAATAATAATATATTATTATTTCATACCTCCATGTTATTATACTAATATTATTATAACTCTGTCGTCACTCGTCGTCGTAGCCAGCGCGTGGGCTCGACCGCGCGGACGTGCTGCATTTGTAGTCGGAGGAGAACGACAGCTATACACCGTAAAGCCGAGGCCTCGTCGTCTACACAAACACAATACAAACACGCACACACGCAAACACGCGCGCGCACAACACCGCCAGTATATACGTGTAGGCGAACCAGTGCGGTCTTTATTATTATTAACGTGGTTTATAATACACGACGATACGCGCACGCACACTCACGCGAGCCCGAGATAACGTCTTCAGATAAACGCACGTCGGCCCACAGGGGTCTTGGAGCGGATTTACGTCGTATCGATTACCGCCATGCAAAATGCGCCGGTATCCCGTCGCGTTTAAAAACTTCCTCTCTTCTTTACAATACGCACTATATATTATAGTATTATATATACATATTATATCCCCGTCCCTCTATGCCACTGCTTACCTGTGTGTGTATAATATATAATAATAATAATACAATACATACAACATAATATCTAATATAGCGCGTAATAACATCAGCAGCAGCACTAGCAGTTCCATCAGAATATTCCACCGCAATCATATTATTATCATTATTATTACTACCCATTTCTTTCCCTCTCGTCGTCGCTTATAAAAAATACCACAACGGCGGTATAGACACCACGGTTCATTATATACGTTCGAAAACGAGCGAATTTACACAGTGTTGGAAACTTGGAAGCGACCTTTATTTCACGGGTGCCTCCTACATGTAGTCGACGCGGTCTTGCAGCTAATAACGATTTTTTTTCATTTTATTACCTTTCATTTTTACTGTGATCCGCACCTGTTTAATATTTACTTACCTACTGATAACAAGAATGAGAAGGTTTTATATTATACGTCTCCAAATAGGTTTTCGTTAAAATATGGTTATATTGTTAAACGCGTAAAGCATTCAGATAATTAATAACTTTGAGATTTCCATGAACAAAAATAATAGTCAAATACTTATTTAGTAGTTATTTATTTTTAGTTGTATTTATTTCATAATTTAAATTAATATAATGGGAATATATTATATTGTCCAAGGTACAAATGTATAAATCTCTTTTTATACCTATACATTTATTATTAACAACAATTTTTATTCTTTTAGTTATTTTATTCATTTTTAATGATAGGTTAAATAATAATTATTTATTAGATAAGACATAATTGTTAAATGTTACGGACTTTATACGAGTAAATAAATTACATACAAATTCATACTAAAAAAATGCACACTGATTATTAGCAAAAAAAAAAAGGATTTATAAAACCGTATGTGGGGGTGCTTGGATAACGAACGTGTATAAACTTACCATTTCTTTGCAAATTAGAAATTATACCTTCACAAATGATGCGTAGTATAGAATGCAAGTGTATGTAAATTGCCGTTGAATTATATTATATTAGATGAATCTGGGAACAAATATCCAAGTCAAAGCTATAATACGAAATTTGTTTTTTTGGTTCTGGAATTCTGGTTCTCTGTCCCGCCACAAAATACTTAATTAGTAATTCAGTGTTGTCAAGCAGTCGCTATGAACCGCAATTGGGACGTTAAAATCTACTCCTTACATAGGTACCTTGCTTTAAATCTGGAGACCTCCTGTTCTTCAATTATCATTAGATATATCGCGGGATGACTGGACAATTTATCCCAAAATGTTCTTCCTCGTCAATATCTCCTGTAATCGATTTAATGATATTTTTAACTCGGTTAACGCTAAATTAAGATTTGTTCACTGATTTATTTTGGTATTACTCTCATAATTCAGTCACTCTTCATGATCCTTTAAAATTTATTTTATTATTTAGGTATAAAAATTTGTTTTAGAATTTGTAATGCAATTATAAAAAAAAATGTAGTGCATTATTCAGAATTTGTTAAGTATTTTTTGGAGTTTTTTTTTAGGGCCCAGGCTTTAGTATTGTGTAATTTACAAAAATAATAATTATTAACAGTTTTAATTTCTTCTGTGTTTATACCTACTAAAGAGGTATACGTTTTAGACGATTAAATATTATATCAGAAGTCTTAAGTTTTTATCAGTTTAATCTTTTAACTGTGATAATAGATATCCATTGACCATTGATTTTAATTTTAAAATCTTAAAATATTTTATAGCCAAGTGCTCATAAGAATTTAATAGTTATTTATAAAAAAGTCTTTGGAGGATATATCCCCATGCCCCCCTCCCTCATAATTACGTCACTAAATTCAAATGAATTACGTTCACTGCATCCATCTACAACCAATAATATTTTTAGACAATTTTAATTCGAGTACTTTAGTTTTTATTTTCCCTGATGTATCTATTTTGCCCTCAGAGGTGGGTTATACTTCTTTTCTTCACGAATAGCATGCACAATCATCTGCCAATTTATCGTCATATATATCTTCTTTCGTCTCAAAATGCTGGGTTATTCTACAACTTATTCCTGCCGTATTAATTCTTTACCTTTTGGTGACTTCCTTATTATTTCCAATTATCAAGTCAGCCTTCTAAGTTCTAGATGAGGCTATTAGTCACGTTGTAATTTCAAAATACTCCAGGTTACGCAATGGCCATAAATATGCTACCGTATCACTCCTACAAATTGGGGCTCAGTATTGGTCCATAAACTGTATCTTCCCTAACTGTGCCCACACGTATAACAATATACCTAAATTACCTACCTATTTTCCTCTATTGGCATCAACTTTATCTATAATAACGCCCTTGTGGCTTGTACCTTATAATGTCATCACTCGTCATAATTAAAGCCATCCTAAATTGTATTCTTTAGATTAGTTAAATGTTGCTACAAGAGCTTTGCATGTGATCTGTTCGTTACTGTTATTAGTATTATCATTATTTCTTATTTAAGCATGATTTGATATTGATTATTTATCATTATTTATTACTTTAAAATCTCATTAAATAATAATAAAAAAAAAGTATAAAAATCATATAAACCTGTGTGCATAATCTCAGAATTATGTTTGATTTGCATGCAACAGCTGATAATTAGTGAGTCTCTCTATACTAATAGATCATAAGGATAAAGTTTTCCTTTTGGCACACTTGCTTATATTTTTTGTTTGTTTATTTTAAATTTATGATAGGTACCTAAATAACAATATGAAGAAAAAATATATATTAATCCACGTATAAAACTAGTTACTACTTATCACAATATTATATTTTATATATCTACTCTCCGAGTGATATTTTTAATGTTATTTTGGATCGTATACGTTTTACCGTAAGAAAAAATACTCATACTTCATGCAGTAAGTGAAAATTATATATTAGGTACCATATCTTCGTCACTATTTATACCAAAAATATTAAACTATATACTAACAAACCGTAATGGTACGCTGACTAATTTACCCAACTACAGCTGTTTAAGCCAATATTCTCAATCATAAATAATAATATAGTACCTTCCTAATACTAAAACTATAATTTGCGAACCGCTATGAAAGAACCACACACATCTGCAGTTTTATTATAAATGTGAGTATTATTCCTACGTATTATAAGGTATTGCACCAAGAGTTAATAGTTTAAATGTATTAATAATTAAACATACAAATTCGTTTTAATCGGTTCAGATTAGATAATATAATTGTATTTAGATAATGTTAAACGGGTCAAGTTGATTGTATGCAGCTATACATAAAACGCGCTGTGTTTATACTGATTGTGGTACCTAGAACACAAATGGTAGATTTTTTCAAAATAACAACTTATGCTATGACTCACACTTAAGTAGCCGTCCCTTTTTAATGATAAAATTATACATTTCGGTTAAATAAATTTTAATATTTTTAATATGTATTTTATGTTTATTATTAAAGTTTTACAATGAAATTAGCAATAAACATGAGTAAACACTATTATTAACTACATTCACAAAATAATTTTAATTGCTAAATACGTCTTATATATGTATTTTATAAGTTTGTACTTTTATAGGAAAATAGTTTTTGAGAAAATCTACGTACCTATCAGTATACTGATTTATTTCGATTCAAAGTAAGAATCACAGTACAAAATAATAAAATAATATTTTTCAGTTTTAAATTGTTTTGTAATTACTAATTAGTTATTCTATTGATAGATATGATAATATTATGTAGGTACATGATACATCCATTAAACCTACATAATATTGCCATTTGAATTATACATTAATAATTTTATATACGACCTTTGTCCTTTATAGCTTATATGATTTTAGGTACACGATCTCGTACACATATTTTATTGCGTTCCATAAATATACAGTGAATAGTTTTTATTGTTTAACTATTTAGTGTTGAAAATAAAAACATTGAAATACGCATTTTCAACATTACTTATGTAAATTAACCGTTTTAATTATTATATATTGTACAATATGTCAATTATAATCTCTAATTAATAATTAGTACACATTATATCTTTTGTTCTGGCGCACTATTAGTTTTGGTATTACCTACGTTTTCAAATTTTCTATTTCAAAAACTACTGTCCCAAATACATAAAATTTTCATTGAGGTCTTCAATATTTCACACATGATCTAACAAATGTTTCATTACAGATTAAATATAGGAATGGGTGACTATATGGAATAATTAGTCCCAAAGTAATAATACTTTTTTATATGTATTTCCGAAATCTGAGTTTAGTGTTACTTAGTTATAAATACCGTATTATAAATTACACCTGAAATTGATAAAATATGGTCATTTGTCAAAACGTTTATCAATCTAGAGAGCCTATATATACAAATACAACTGATTAGGTATACCATAAAAAAACTGTTAGTTAATGCTTCTATTGTAGGTTATTTTACATACCTATCTGAAATTATTGAGAAAATGTTTCACTATCATACAACAATAAATATGTTATTAATATAATGATATAATACGATGAGATAAAGGAAGAGAATGGCGGGTCATCGAGGAAATTACTATATAAGATATAGGTATGTCAAGAATATGAGACAGGAAATGGTTAACCAGGGTCTATTATAATATATTTAGCTAAATAGGTATTTATATATTGAAGTTTATAATGTTTATGTTAATATTCATAACAGTGAACACGGAATACCGCCTTACGGCCATTATCGCTCGTAGATATGAAAGATTGAGGGCAAGAGATATAGCATTGGATGATTGTCAAACTCCCATAAAAAGTATTAAATGAAAAATTCTCAAGTTTCTCTACTAACCTAACAGATTTAAAAAGGATATATAAGTAGGTACCTACCATTGCCGGCCGTGCATTTTCTGAATAGAGATGTTATGTTATTGTAAGCTTACCTTTACGACCTCAACGTTGATTACTTAAATAAGAATAAGACAAATTGTGTACGATATCCCATATAAAAGTCAAGCACACCATGATAATATACTATATTTTTACATAATATCATATAATACCTATTTAGAATAAATATAATATTTTGATCAAATAATCTCATAATAATATTAAATAAATCATATTATATTGTATTATAATGCAATACAAAGGTGCATAATTATGGATTAATTACAATCATAAACAAAACAAATAATTTTCTTATTATTATAATTAAAATGATACACATTTAATCGTATCTTACTTAAATTGGCTCAATTATTATGTTTGCTATATTTTAAAATAATTTAATTTGTATAAAAAGTAAGTAACCAAAATAATATACAGGACATCACAATGGAAAAGTTGTACAAACAAATTAAAAATATATGTTGTCGATTTAGTATAAGAGAACAATGTAAAAGATTAAAAACCAATTAAAAAGTAATTAAAGTTCATTATATTTTATTATACAAATTACAAATGTTTTTTTCAGTGGTGTATATTATAATTAATAAAAATGTACTATTTTGATGTTCATTAAAAAAGTGTTAAAATTATAAATTGCTGTACAACTTAAACAAAGACTTGAGTCTGTATAGTAATATATACACTGGTATGACTCTTACGGTAACGTAAATCGAGCAGTTGGTGTAATATGAATTTATGATTGTATGATAACCAATAACTGATAAGGGCTGTCAAATAATATAAACGATGGTTAAATTCGGTGGGAACCTAAAATAAATTACACAACGGGAGTCCAGTGGATAGACCATGAGAAAATATCCATATGATATTATACCCTTGTCCTGCACCCTTGGCTAAGCCACTGACAAATGGTCAATGCATTAGATATATATACATGTCATGATATTTTATACTTTTAAATCGGTATTTTACCGTTGGTGACTATCTATTATACGTTAGGTATATTATAATATATAATTCACAATTTGTATTCTATGTATAACACTGCTTGTATATTATTTATAATATATTATTTCATAGCCAGTCGGTCAAAGTTATGGAAACAAGCACCAGTTGTTTTTCTCGAAGAATACCTAAAATACTTTTTAAGTTCTAACAATTAATTTACTCAAATTAAGGTGAGGATATTTAAACACAACTTGCTACAGAGATCAGTTATGCATTAATAGAGCAGATAAAAATACGGAGTGACGAGTGTAATAGACCAGGCTAAATAATAATAATAATATACAATTGTATAATACAACACGGTGATCAGTGTTGATCCCATTGAAATATCCCGGTTTGCTTCTTGGCGATGTGATTTAATGTTATCGAAAATATTTTGGCTTGCGTGGTTTTCCTATATAAAATTTAAGAAAACCGACTTTCAGACAAAAAAGTCATAGTGAAAGTCTGCAGTATATTATAAATATATACATATTATTTACATTTATATTTTATATATTTACTGAATATATTATGTTTAATGTCACTTTTGGAATTACCACTGACCCATCTCTTTCCATTTTATGGGACTTAAATATTTTAACCTCCTTGAATAAAAATTGTCATTCTATCATAGTATCAAATAAATGATCACGAAAATGTGAAAATAATGGAGTATTTTATACCTTTACGAATAACTTAAATCGAATAATATTATACAGCAGTGTATTAACACTATCATTATGTATATTATAGATATTATATATAATACATATATTATTTATTATATTATAAGATAAGCCTTCGCCTGTTATATTATTATTGTCATTTTATTTTTAATTACCGGGCCATCTTGACCACGAACTGAGATTTTTTTTATATAAACGTGGTATAATATTATATAGAATTACTGTTATAGTGTCATATATTATAATATATTGCGTAATCGATAGATAAAATTGTAGTCACGACAGTATTATGGAACAAAATAAATGTGTAATATTAAATACTTGATCGACTATCGAGTTATACCTTAGTTTAGATCAGTTATAACATTTTAAATTTCACAATTTTATCGAAAAGATTGATTTTTTAGCCCCTTAAATAATGTTATTAGAGATCGAACGACACAATTCGCCATACGCGTTTTTGTTTATTTATAAGATATTTGGTTTGCTGTATTCGTCCGTAACTGCACTATAACACCATGATATTAAAGTATAAATAAATTGTGATAGCATTTTTTGACGGTATATAATATACATAATCGAATTGAACGTGGTAATAACAATAACAATAATAAAATCCCTAATATTGTAGAGACGCTCTAATGCCTCTAAATTCATTCATTGGGTCTATATATAATGTTATTCCCATCAGACGGGCATTCGGGCACATGGCTCACTCGCCAATTATCATGCAATATTATTATTATTAGTTATTCGGCCGATGACACACGATACGAGCGTGTGAAAGAGAACGGTGCACATGTGTTCCCCTCGGAATATGTATATTATTATATATATTTCTTCGCGTCGATTTTTTCCGCGGCTTACGCAATTATCGAAATGCAATAAAATAATATATTATAAGTTTTGAAAAGGCCGTCATCGGGATTTAAGTGCGACCGCGGTCAAGGCTCGTTAAAAACATTTCGGCTTGTTAAACTCGAATAGACGCCGCACGCGCGCCCCACCGTTTACGCGATGTGATTTTTTTATTACTATTATTATTCACTTTTTCATCGTCATCGGAGTCTAACTATTATTATCGTCATCGTCATCGCAGTGTTGTTACGAGCATTTTGTATGTTATTGTAAGAGTATCTATATGAACGCGAACGGGCCAAGTGGAAATTCAAATCAAAAACGTCTTAGGTGCGCGCCGCAGGGTGTATTACAAATAATAATAATAATATATTATGCATAGTATAACAAACAATGTAGATGCATAATAGGTATACGGCAAGTAATATTATATCATATTATTATCATAATAATATGTGAGCACATCGGGATCGGACCGGAAAAAGCGACGCTATCTCACCGTTTTCGGCCCGTTTGATAAAAACAATACGACACCCTTTTACGTATATATAGTATACTTGTGTGTGTGTGTGCATGTTACACTTGAACCGTTTCACCACAAGCGATTGTCACCAGTTGGGTTGGTATCACGATCATTTATTCTAATAATGCAGAAAAGCTTTTTTTTTCCACAAATTTAAAACTCAAAATGTGCATGTAGGTAAGTTGGGAATATCTTTGAAAGTGATCTAATTTTTAACGGGTGATGCAGCTTCTGAGGTCAAAACCAAGGCCCTGCGAACATGTCACTCTGCAGTCTGTCGATTTAATATTGGACGTATCGCGTGTGTTGATATTTAATATATTTCAAACGTAAACGTCTAATTAAAATCGTATGTTTTATTTTCAGTCCAAATACAGAGTTCACGCGCCGAAGCGACAACTGCAGTTGTAACACGGGATTCAAAACAAATGACATCGCAGAAAAAAAGGGTTGAAACCATATTCTCAGATAACATTTACAACTTAAAACGTACAGATTTCAGATTTGAAAGTTACTTTATGAATGTTATTTTATTCGTTATAAATTGGACGTAATGTTTAATAACAATGATATTATCACTACAAATCGCGCCGATTGTGCGTAGAGTGCACTGCGGTATACGTTGGTTCAAATCACTCGACATAGTCGTTTGAACGGCGGTTGGTTATAGTTTCAGTGTGTTGCGAGAAAACTTCTACCTAACAAAATAATATTCCAAACTTATATAATGATACTATGTATGTACCCGCGAGCGCACTTCGCATTTCGCTTATTTTAATGTAGAGCAGCAGCGTGCAGCGTCCAAGTGCAGTAAACTGTTGCCAGTTACACGCGTAATACCAGCAGTTACCGGAGGAGGTAAGAACCAACGTTGAACCAATTTTCCCCTTGCCCGGCCCTGTGATATGCGCCGTCGTGTATTAAAATCAGATAGTAATATTATGTGATGTGAGACATTATACGCGTAACTATATGTATATTATGTATCTATACGTTTATTTTATATTTCTCTACAGTCCATACGAATAGGGTTAAAAAAATAACATTGTATAGCCGTCCGTTGGTACTTAATGATATTGCGTTATTGACCTTTGGCCCAGTTATTAAATAGGTGCGTGCGGGTGTGTGTGTGTGTGTGTGTGTGTGTGTGTGTGTGTGTGTGTGTGAACATATTTTTATATTACACCAACTATATATTTTATGTACGTGGTATTGTAATATTATTATTTCGTATAGTGTATGTGTGCACTGTGCACGGTGGTGGCTGTGTGCTATAGTGATTTGTGTTGGTTTTAATTGCGGCTGTCACGACCGCGCGTAAACACCTATGCCTATTATTATTACACACACACACACCCTTTCTCGCGCGCGCGTCCATTTACGAACGCCAACGTATATATACCCACCGTTATCGTGCGTTTAAAATCTCTGTATTTTATTTTTTTTTACCTCTATGGCTCGTTCAACGCGTATATACAATTATCTTATATTATCCATCTTTTTCCATCGTATACGGACCTTCCCCTGCCCCATCACTGCAGCGTCAGTTGCCTCCTCATCCGCGAACGAGCGTTTTCAATCGGTTTCGTATTACCAGCTCCGTGCGTCGCCGCCGCTGGTTTGTTAGATATATAGGTACAAATAGACGACCGTTTCACCGTTTTAACGGTAAATCGGACCAAAAGGGATTTCTAATAATAATCGGAAGAGGCATAAATGTATAATATTATGACGAAGATCATAATATAGGTATTATATATACGTCCTCGGACCTCGGTCCTCACGATACAAGCCATTCAACAATACATATTATTATAATATAATAATATTATATTTTTATATATAGCACGATTTACGCATAGGTATTCCTTATTATGCAGCTGCACAATGTCGGGCTCTAGGTATAATAATATGATATAATATATTTGCCAAATTATAATTATAATGTGGACCGTGATATGCACTTATATAATGTATATTTTTGTTTTTGGTTGGTATATGATATAACATCACATTTTGAGCTAAAACTATAATAAGACATACCTAGTTTATAATTTGTATTCGCAGAGTAATGCTTGTTTTTTCTTATAAAGGTATGATAAGTATTTTAGTGATTCACTCTTTCAACCAATATGTTCATAATTTATATTACTCAGATAGTCAGATGATTTGTAAATTATTTATATATATATACATTTAGTCATTAGGCATACATATAACTATAATAACTAATGGCCAACGCAATAAACTGCAATTCTTCCCATCACAGATTAGTTAACAATAATTTATGACTTATGAGTATTATTTTCCTCGCACAGTAGCACATAATATGATTTTATTCCAATATTTTTAGCAGTAGTATTGTTAGTATTTGTAATCGATGGTACAGATTCATAAAATAATTGTGTCGGGTACGTTAATTTCATATATTATTATGTATACAATTAAAATGTATATTTGTAATTTAATGACGAAAAATAATTTTGGAGTGTCGTTTGTGAACCGCGGCCACCAAGCTTTTCCTTGGTGATACAGCCTTGGGGTCACATCGTAACAATGAAACACACACACCTACTCACGTGCGTTCGTAATGTTTATTTTGATGGGGATGTCTAATTAAATTTTAACGACAAAAAATAGTGTTTGCAGGTAGAATCATTTATACAATATATTTATTATAATAGGTAAAGTAATTGTGTAAGTTAAAAATATTATATATTGTTGATCAGCGTTGTCGTTGCATGCAATGTTTTTCTATCATTGTTTCAAGTTATTATAGTATAGGTATACTGTCTTCTCGTTAACGATATTAAAAAGTTAACTTTCCTATGTTTTCGGTTTGAAAACTTACCAACTGTATAATATACGGTCTCAATTGGATCATCCAATCGATTTCTGTATTTTCAAATGTAACTACGATCTACTTATCTAGGTACTGTTGATTTTTGATATATTCGAATTCCATATAATATTATATTTGGATGTTATATCATTAACATTTACATAAACTCATAATTTGTACATAATACTACAACTCATTATTGATGTATACATATCATACAGAATATACTTAGGTACTGTGTATTATTCTATCGTCGTCGACTTAGGAACTAAAAATAAAATATTTAAAAAGTCATATTTACATTCATCAGATTCTGAGTATAGAACATAAGCCACAGCCTGCAGTTTCATGTATTATGCAAATATTATATGATGATCAATATAGGTATACACTTTATAAGCCATGCAACTATAATGCATAGTGAGAATTGGGCAAATTGTAATCTGATTAATGACATTTAAAATGTATGATCGTTAATCTCTATAAAAATTAATGTGATCGATAATGACAATAATAAATAATTTTAAATGATTGAAGTGGTAATAATTTAACCATAGTTTTGATTACGATTGCAAAATGTGTTAATTTTTAATCATGATTAATATTTATTATTACAATTAACAAAATTTAAATGTTGTGTATTTCGATTTCTCTAACGTCACTACGTGTTGCATAATAAATTACAGAAATATTTATGTTTATAAGCATATGCGTATAAGTAATGCGTATACTAACCCGAATTTCGGTAGTAAAAATCTAGTTATTTATTATTTTTGTTTTGATTTTCGTAAATAATTTTCTGAAATACCGTTAAGTTTAGGTATATTATATACAAATACGATACCTACGTAATATTAGCATAATTGTGTATGCATTCGACTTAAATGCATAAATAATAAAAAATACGAGTATGTGTTACACACTGTTGAACAAATTATAATTGTGCATATATTATTATTATTATGTGTATGTATATATATAAAGTCAAACAGCTCGCGTGTCATGATTACAATTTAAAATGACGATAATATACCTACCTATGCATTTCGGGGTTACACTGTCGCGGCATATACAATTTAATAAAAAATAATAAAATACATAATACTATAATAGTATGTACAGCAAATTAATATAATTTGAATATAATATACGAAACGATCAACAGTTTTTGGATCGGTAGGTACGTGCAAGCCACATTAAATTGCATAATATTATTATAACATGGTGCGGGCGGTCATAATTTATTTTGTTTCTATTTATTTTCGGACCGAACATGAAAACGTCCGTGCGGTTTTCAGTGGGTAACCGCATATGCATATTATAATATTATTGGTAGGTAGTGTGATGCGTAATGTAGTTTCTTTACGAGAATGTCTCTAAAACTGCTAACAAATAAATATACAGATATAGTTGTAGGTACCTACACCGTTTCCTACAATGTCATCAGCCTAAAAGCAGCGAACCTGTTCGTATGCTTTTAAACGGGCGATGATGCTTGTTTCCAACGGATATGTAATGAATAATGATATCGTTGTATTTAGTTATACGGGTCAAAAGATAAATAAAAAATGTAAAATGAAAATAAAATAAAAACGATTTATGAACACACTGGATCCGGTGGAGCCTGACAACAATGAGTACCGATACGACAACGAACGGCAGAAGGGACGCGTCACGAGAGGTTATGATATCAAATGCATCACGACCTAGTCGAGACAATCGCGTGCGTGTGTGATAAAAAAAAAAACCCAGAAAAAAAACAATAGCCCACGACCGACGACGTCCGATATATTATAATAATATAATATAATATACTAATGGGGTTAATACACTCGGCCGGTGGCGGCGATCGTGTCGAGTGTTTTATAATGCGTATAATATAATACACAGAGTACCTATATGCCGTATGGTAAGTTCGGAAGCCTCTGCCCTTAACACGAAAAATCGTTAAGTTGTCATTTTCAGTATAGTGTTACTGCAGACGACTACAAACGATTTATTTAATTGTTGTATTTTAAGTAAAATATAACAATAGTATACTAATATACATATTATACGTCGTATAGTGTGTTGTAGCAACTAGCAGTTCAACGGCAACTGACTGACTGACTGACTGACGGGTAACAGACGACGCGTACTTACCTGTATAATATACAAAAATACATAGGTAGGTAGTCATAGTTTTGTCAATACGATACAATATTTTGCCCACACGACGCACGATTTGCTATTTACTCTGAGAGTTTATTTTAGGTTTAATAAAATGTTTGTTCTCGTTCACTCGATAGCGTATCTAAAATATGTAATTAATTCAATTTTAAATTATAATAATATCGTACGATATATTGACTGTACAATATATTAATATAATTATTATTCAATCTTCCGAGCAGAAAGTTGGAATGCCGAATGACCCAGTCTTCATACACGTGTCCCCACGCATTAAAGTACACTCGGCTATAATAGATTTTTTCTTCAATAATATGTTTATATGTTACATACGGTTTATTATCGGCATATGGGTCGCGATCGGTAAAAAGCGTCATTAGTTTTTTTTTTTTTTTTTGAAATACTTCTTCGATGACAAATCTGTATTGATCGTGCTATACGGAGGAAAAAAACACTCGAAAGTTTTTATCACGACGTTAATACATATACATTAAACGATTAAACGATTTTTTTTTTATAGTATGTAATGAAAAATGATACTTATATTATGGTCATAAAAAAATTATATAGGTAGGTACATATAGGTACATTATATGTCAATCAAAACACGTAATTTCTGTAAACTATACATTATAATATAGCTTATTGTATCCAACCATATTATGTAATTTATCGTGAATATACTGAACGCGGCGGTATATTGAGCGCTGAAGATGAGACTTGGAAGTTACCTAGAAGTAGAGAGCATAGAAAGTCACTTTCAAAACTTAAAATATTTTACCTTAGCATTGCTTTTCATAGTAAGTGGATTGAAATAATTATTATTGTTATTACATGCATGAAGAAACGAGAATGTGTTTTTCTTCAAATACTATGTAAGCGACTTCAGTGTGACTACATAATATATAATATTTTTGTATTATAATTTATTATTATAATTTATTTTGAATGATTGCAATTTAACAGTTTAATGATTGGCATTTGACTCAACTGTAAAAATATAGTATCAAATAAAAAAGTTCATTCGAAATGTAACTTATCAAGTTACGTTAACATAATGTAATGTAAAAATAATTCTTGGTGTATTAATTAATATTCTCATTCGTTTTTATAGATTTTCTCTTACTAGAAATTTATTTCCATTCCATAAAACATTTGGATTGGAAAAAAAAACACTTTTATTTCGAAATGACGAAAAGTAAATAAAAATTTTATATTTTATCATACCCATTTAATAAGAAATTATATGAATTGTATATTATGTCAGTTCTCTATTTATATTTTCTGGGATGGAAAAACTTGAAGACTAAAATGGTATAGCTATATTTCACTTTAATAAATAAATAGTTAGTATACTTTCAGAGTTATGATTGAAAGTGGGCGGTTGATTGGTAGAAAAATGCTCTAAACTATAGTATAACTAATAATTCGATAGTACCTAGTATATTTAATATTATTTACATAAAAAAAGTAGATTAGTGAAATAAGGATATTTGAAAACATTTGATTATACGTGGTACTTGGTAGGATACTTACCAAAAATTTTATGTTCATTGGTTTTACTCATTAATTTTTTATACACGATAATACGATATCCATTCAATCTATATACTTTCCAAACCACGTAATAAAGGTACTTAATTAAACGTCTTAGTAGGTACATACTTTTATACGTTTTACGATTAGGTATTTATACCTACACCTAACCCATATATATGTATATATATAAATAAATACAAACGCCATGTTAAATCGTTGGTACTAATTCGATCGCTTTAATAAAGGGTGGAAAAATAAAAACGGAAACCACTTAAGACCATATCAATAGACAATTATGACATCATAGTCAAACACCAGCTTAAAAATTAATCTAAACAGCATTGTCATCCTGGCGTCGATTTAATACAGTCGGGGAGTGACGACGTATATTATCAAACATTTTTAATTTACACGTAGGTACGTTTTGAATATAATTTCCGGTCGTAAAATGAACATTATTTCGTATACCTACATGTGAAACATATACAACGTAATAATATATATTATTACATTGGACACACGTGGAATTTGGATTGCGGTCAAACCGACGCGTCCTCCACTCATCAATATATTGCTCACTCGTATGCATACGCGACGTCCCCGCCACCCCATCACACTGCGTAGAAAAAGAAATAATAATATCAGGTCCAAAATCATATTGTATAGTCACATACGCCGTATATATAATCAGGGCTTGTTTTACAGTTGTTTGGACATGTGTGTATTTCCATACCTACTTGTATATAAGGAGGACCCCGTTAAAATGAAAAGTATACTCATCATCGTCGCTGTATATATAAATGATAAAAAAAATGAAGAGCTCAAACGAAGCCAGCAGTATTTATTCTTTTAACGTTTTCAATTATACATAAACTTTTATTTCTATATAGATAGCTTTAACAATTCATTAATAATAATAATATTGTCGTATGAATATGTCGTGCTTCAGTTATTTCACTTTCAGCCGCGTCAAGTAACGTGATATATCGTCCAATTTTGTCCTGGCTTGAAAAATATTTAAGCTATGGAAAGGGTGGCGGGCGAGGGCAGTTGACTGGGCCGTATATTCGCTTAAGTCGGGCCCTGCATGGCTGCATATAATATAACATTGCGGTACGTTTCGCTCACGGTTTTCGGAGCGTGTTTACTGTTTAATAATTAACGCGTTCAACTATATAGGTGCCTATACCCACGATTGCACGAGGTGAATAAAAAAAATAAATAAAACATGACTGCAGTATGTATACTGCAGCAGGCAATAGGCATATAATATGCGTATTATGCTAAACGGCTTCCGTTAATTTCCGACGACTATTATTAAACAACATCACACGGTGTCGATATTTACAAAATTACCACCGCGACTAGTCCGGCGGATGTCAGAGACATATTATTATATTATCTACAGGTACGATCGCTCACAGTGGCATATACATATTTATAATATAATAATAATATACACGATACGTGTGTGATGTGCGTTTGCCAACGAATGTACATCACACACAACATACAATTATAATATATATAGGCGAGTCATAATACCCATGTCCCAAATATACGTGTAGCAATCGGCCTCGTGAAACCAAATCCGTTTCATGACTCCTCGAGTGTGCAGACCAATTTGATTTAGCATATTTTTACATAATTGGAAAACGGTGAGCATAATTAATATAAATACCTATATATTAATGCTTTTTGTCAATTTCCGTATTCGTGTTTATTATTGTTATTATTATTTGTTTGTTTATTTTTTTTTTTATATTCCGTACATTGCGTGTGATTTGCCATAATCAGTTAAAAGGGGGGTTTAGGGTGTCATGAATGAGTACGAAATTGACTACAAACTGTTTAGGTATACAATTTTACATATATTTTTCACTGCAGTGTATATATATATTATTATGATGTTTACTTGGGACAAATTTTAGATGATTAAAAAATATTTATTCATAATATTTCAATTGAAATTCCGAGAATTTTGTAATCGTTTAAATGTTGATATATATTTTAACATGCATAAAAAAACACTGCACATAATCAACATTCGTGGAATAGGTCGGAATTAATAACTAAAAATACAGGGGGGAATATATTTATACGGTAGTCGTAGTCCGATCGTGTTTCAAACGATATTCTAGTAATTAACTAATATAAATTATTATATTGTGCGTATTATGATGTGATTATTGTTAATAATAATGGTTCTGGTGTTGATTTTTGATTTAAATTCATTCCGGCTTTTGGTTTTGAAGTACTCAGTAAAGACAATTTCTCCATAAATGGTCTGCAACCTCGGCCTACGATATAATTTATTGCATTGTTTATTTCGGTGTATTATTATTTTTTGTATGTATTATGCAAAATTTAAAAAGGAAATTATATGTCTTTGAAGGATAAAAACCTGTTTGTATGCAAAACACCCACTTAAGAAAAGTATTATCTGAGAAGCTTTTCCTACAAACTAGTTTATTAGTCTTTTAGGCTAATAAACCAATTAACTAGGCACTATAAACAAAAAATGAACAATTGTTTTTAAAAGTAGGTACATAATTATGTTGAATCAAAAGTTTTTATTTAAATATATGCATATTAATTTAAAATATTATTATTGATATTTATTTCATAAATACACCTTACCTTATTTAATTACATACTAATAATATAATAATTATTTATCAAAATATATTCCATAATATTATGATATATTCAAAAAATATTATATCGCAGCACTTGAAATTTTTATGAAATGCTTATTTTATCATTCTCTATACATAATAAAATGTTCAATTATTGTATTGCTAAAGATTGAAAATTGAACACACAGATATAAAAATAGTTCATACAATCATACTGTAAACTAAAATTATAAAAATTATAAATACAGTCATTTTTTACATACATTTGAAGTTTAAATTTGTACGAAATAACATACTAAAACCAAGAATAACGGTTTTAGTTATTTTATAATAATTTAAAAATATTAGTCATGGGTATTGATATGAAACTTTTAGAGTACCTATATTATTATATTCTATACACACAATGTAATTTTCAAACTTATTTGTTTTACAATAAATGAATTTAACCTACTGTTGTCCGAACTCCTAATGCCTAATAGTAAAATAAATTACTTTAACTACAATAGTATCATAAAATATACTTAGTAATATTATAGGCTGACAGATCAGAATCGTTTTTTGTAAACAATGTTAATGTATCATTATATCATTTAAATTTAACACGTCCATTATAGTGACTCCCTAGACGCTTGATGTAGGTAATGACCTAGAGCAGAGCATTACCAACTAACTCGCTTTTTTAAAAAAATAATGTTTTAATTGGTTACAACTATATGTGGTTATTTTTTTCTTAAACTTTTTTCCGATTAAGTATGAAATATATTCATTACTACTTTATATTCTAACTACCTACCTTCTACAATGTCAATTTTTTTTTCAAAGAAGAATTTCATTATACGTTTATATGATAAATGGCTGATGAGGATTATTCTTGATATGAATTTGAGTAGTTTGAGGATGTTGTTTGGAGTGTTAATAATGTTTTGAATAACAATTAGGTTTCTCATCAAGACTTCACTTGAGAAAATGTGAATAAATGATTATTAGATTATGTATGGTAATCACAAGGGATTTACAATTATATTAAGTATATTATATTATATTATTATATTGTAATAGTAAGAATCACTACTGCTACTAATTGTCTAAAAAGTAGGTCAATGGCAATATTTATTTGATTCTGAAGTAAACTCTAGTTATTATCATTATGCATATTTTGTGAGATATTTTTCAATTATACGGTTTTTCAAAAGTTAAATAAGTGGTGTTACTGTGTATAAATAGGTCACCTATAAAGAATTATTAATAATATTTATTCGTCAATTTACCATTTTATGTATTTGAATATTTTATGTATTATTTGCTTATAACATTATAAAAAAAATTAGGTACTGATGATTTATAAATACATAGCATAGGGTTGTTTTCATTTATGTTCTTTATAGATATTTCAAATTAATATTTTAAACCAAAGTGACTTAACTTACATCTTAAAACAATTTAACAATACAGTTGAAAACTAATGAACTAACTACTGAGGAATATATTGCGTATATATTTTTAATACTAATAAGACATATTATGTTATATTGTAAAGTTAATATTAAAAAAATTAAGACAAATATCATATGTTTTTAGGTATCGCAATTCATCTTATATGTATTTGTATGACCTTTGGGATGTTAAGACAATTATATACTATTTTGTTTGTCTATACGACTAGTCTTCTGGTAGCTTGTAATTATATTTACACATTTATAGACCATAATATAGTACAGATAAAAGAAGACACGTGTTCAAGTTACCTTATCAGTAATGGAATGATTGACATATATACATATTTATTTATATGTGTGTGTGTGTGTGTGTGTGAGAGAGAGAGAGAGAGAGATATGACTGAGTGAGGGTGACATTGTGAATTGTATACACGAATATATTTCTAATAGAAATATAGTGCAAATCATGAGCGTTTAAGTGAATAACAACAATATAATTTACGTAATAATAATATATAAGTTTGATTCATAGGTACAATTAAATATAATTTGATTTACTATACTTATCATACATAATTTTTTTTATAAATTGATTTACGTCAATATTATATAAGTATGTATTGTACTTAGATCGATATTTGATACAGTAAAAAATATATTTTGCTTTTCAAACAATTTATTTCGTCCAATTATTTACTTCTATATTATTATAACATTTATAACACATTTATTATAACCATCTTCACTTTCATGATTTGCAAAAATTTTTGGTTTAGTTTTCTTCTTTGCGTATCTACCGATTCTTGATTTTAATCAAATCATAAAGCTTTTCATAAAGCGTGTATTTTACATTTTTTTTACCATCTCTTGGAGTAATTTTTGTTGGATGCTAATTTAAAGTCAGAAAACTTAAATCTTATGAACTACGTGACGTTGATCAAAGATTTTCATAAAAAAATACATTGTACAATACTATAATATACATAGTTGTTCATCAAACATTCAAACAGCATGACGATGGAACTATTTAAAAAAATAAATGTATTATATAAGTATTATACAGAAAAATGAGGGTTGATTTTAATGATGATTTTATGTCACCTATTCAATATTTATAATGTATTATTATTGCTTGTATTTTTTAATTTATTATGGTCATGATATCTTTATTTCTATTTTGTTTGAACTACCTATTTAATTATAAATAATAATATAAAAAACCTGTTTGATTTATTATTCTATTAATTGACAGGTTAAAATATTGTAATAAATTATTCATATGTTTCTAAAACTATATCACCGTGCTATTATTTGTATTAAATTTTAAATTGTTAAAAATCTCCCTTTATAGATCACGACTCTGTGAAAATTAATTGTTTTCGTTTCCTAGGTACATCAATTAACTCGTAAAGTTTGACATAATGTACATCACTACATCATGCATCTATTTAAAAATCGTACTTATATCGTAGGCTTTTATAATATGGAAATCGACATTCACAAAACCAATATTATAATACATTTTGTGTTATAGACTATAGTTATATGAATTATGAGTATATTATCTTACAGTATTGATGCTGTTGTAAAACATATTAATAACAGTGTTATAATATATTATTATAAATGTATAACCGTAAACTAACGAGTGTTGGTGTGCGCACTGAGAGAGAAAAACACCACGGCCGAATTATTAGCAGACACGAGGAAAATGCAATTATTGTGATATAAAATATAAATAAAGTAAACGTTACTCATAGGTAGGCGATGCATTCTCTCGACTTACGCAGGTAATTGATATCTGATTGCACTCGGATAGGGACTTTGACATGAATCGGTATATTATTCAAATCTTCCTACGCATCGCGTAAAACATTGCAGGCTTGGCACGGAAAAAATTCAAAACTTTGTGAGAATATGTTCAATGTTTATGTATTGATAAAACAATAATAAAAACACAGCTTGACTAGTGTGCTGTGTTTCGCGGGACCTAAAAATTAGTAATGACAATCAGTAATAAATAATAATGCAATATAATAATCTTCCACTGGCGATCTCGAAAGAATTTTCTTATAATTGTAATCCTCTTTAAAACATTTCTCTTTCCAGTACTACAGTATAAACTATAAAGTTACTTTTGTTGGAATATATAGGTACCCATTACATTCTTGTGACTATTATTTTACACTTATGGACTTAAGGACCGTTTAAACTGCAACAAGAACTCAGTGTTAACCTTATTCTATGAATAATAATTTTTGAATTACAATAAATTGACTAAAATCGTTCGATAAAATTTGCATCTTTTCGTTTAAATATTTAATTTCAATAAAAAAAATATTTTTGATATTTATGAATGCTGTTACAGTAATGTTTCAATTGGTTTAAACAAATTTGTAGAAGTTTGAAATTTAAGCGTTTAAAGGTATAAACATTAAACAGTATAAGTCTATGAATATTAATTTTCGATGTTTTCCATTGTTGTAAGAACAAATTATAATGAAACTATGTATTGCATTTTCACGCTTTTTGACTTATAGAAAAAAATTTTTACCAAATATAAATCTAAAAATCTGAAAAAATATATGAAAAATTTAAAATATCTATTATAAATAACTCAAAAACCGCCAATATATTTTGAAAGTTTTATAATATTATTATGGCTATAAAACTATAATCTAAATATTTATTATTTAGAGAAAATGTCAAGTCATTGTGGTTATTAATTTTTTATAACGATACGAAATTTAAATCGATAAGTGAATAGTGATTGATTTATATTTGAATTTAAAACAATAAAAATATTGCAAAAATTGCAAAAATTGCAAAAATTGCAAAAATTGCAAAAATATGAAATGAAAGTTATAATTAATAAATAAATTACCATTTAAGGTGTTATACTATGGAATGACCATGATATATTAATAATATTATATATTATGCCCTAATTACTATATTTGGAAGAATTGACAATACATATTTTGTTCATTTGATCCTGTTTAATATTTCTCAAATCCTCTAGATACACCCTGTGTAACATTATAATATCTCTCTTTACAATTACAATATTGTTACGCGTGCATTAATGACGACAACAATGACGATAACAACGATGACATCGACATCGACATTGACGACGATGATTATGATGATTATGATAACGGTTATGACGATGACGACGACGATGATGATGATGATGATGGTACGACGTTTCACAGGTGTGTGGGCTTTACGCAATTCGAATTCGCGAACTCGTCCTTGTCGCACCTCTCGTCCGCAGCAACCGCGGTGTGACACACGTGGACCACGCGTAACGCAAACCATAATAATATTACAATATTATTGTTTATCATATACGTCTCGGTCGGCTTTTATGGTCTTTGTTTACGCCGTTTACATCACGATATGAGGAATATAATATGTATAATATAATCGTCTCCATCGAACGTGTACAAGTTCACACATATCTGTAAGTCAGATTATATTATGGTGATGATAATAAAATATTACGATTCGGGAAACGCTCAGAATCGCGACATTGCCTTTTTCGGCGAACATGCATTCGGCCTACCAGCCAGTCGCCATGAAGTCTCTTCCCGTCGGACACACGTAACTATAATAATATAATATTATTATAAAATCATATAGGTAGGTAAAATACGAAATTACGCAACGGTTTTATGTTACAACATAATTATTATGACGACCACCGGGTCTATTGTGTATCTAGATATGCCTAATATACGAACATAGTAATTATTATTGTACGATCGTACGTACAGCTGCTGTCGATCGCGTTCGGTATTGATTATAATTTATAATTATTTTTTGGCTTGCGTTATTGTTGTTCCTCTCTTACGCGTGACGAGCGGCATCGCTACGTAGACACAGTGACCTCGGACATTATTCGCACGCATTTTTTTGTTTGTGTGGTTCTTCAGTAGGTACCTTTTATATTCGAGGAATTATAATTAATTGTACAAACATGAAGCGAATGTGAAATTGACCCACCCCCAAACCAAAATGTAATTTATCAAATGCACTGTACCTACCAGCTATTGGCTGGTTTTCAAAAAAATGTTTTCAAGCTTATTCGTATAATGTTAAAATTAAAATTGTTCGTTTTACCATCATGCAGCGATAAGTAACGATATGCCTATAGCTATTGCGATTTGAGACATTCTCATGTAAATCTCTATTTAAATGTCTGACGGGCGCCGGGTGAACTTTTGTGTAATTTTAGTGTTTACTATTATTAAAAAGGGTAGAAAATATGGTTTTAAAAACTTTGTTATGCATTTTTTCTGTAAAATAGGTAAAAATATTCCTTAATTACTGCGAATACATTATAACGGATATCGGACGCTCTTGAGAAATGAAAATGTATCAATTATAAACAGCTATTTATGTACTTTGAGGAAATGTATAATAGGTACTATCAGCTAGTATATTCTTCTAATATGATATTTATTAATGCATTTGTAATTAATTCTCTCAGTTTTCCATTTTGAGATAAGGAGTATTAAATAATGGGATAATTTGGATTTTTCTTTGACAGTTTGGTGGTATCTGGATAAGTTTCGTACAGATATCTGCATATGCCACGATTCATTATTGTACAAATGTACAATACAATACCTACAATCTACATATTGTATAGGTATTTTATTACTGAAATGTGTTCGATTATTATAATATTTAGTATTTAGCTCAATATACTGCCCTGTACACATATATTATTATTTATTACATAAATTATCATTAAGTAAACAAGCCTAAACAACAATCATAGACACACCACGCGCGTATGATTTTTTCATGGGTTTATAGAATAATTGTTTACTAGACATGGTTCTTCTTAGACTTATACACTGTACAGTCATAATATAATATAGGATAGCTATTGATTAAAGTTAAAGTTTTTGTAATTTTAGTTTTTTTTTTTTCAAACGTGGTTTATATTTTTATACAATGCATATTGCATATATTAGTATATTACCTGTAATTAATAGAAAATTTAAAATAATATTTGTAAATAAATAAAACATTTTAAATATTATATTATGTTATGTATATTTATTTTATACCCAACGCCTCGTGTATAGAGTATAGACTATAATACTGCTATATAGTATATACCTATGTATTGAATAATACAATTTAATTTTTATAATTTAAATAATTGTTTATTAAATAAACTGTACAAGTTATACTGGCTAGTTGAAAGACGGTATACAGTAGACCGAGCAAACAAACGGCTTCTATACTATATACGTGGCTATATTATCATCATTTGTAGTTTGTACCTACTTATGGGGTCGTGCCACAGAATACAACATCGCGCAGTCATTCATCGTTTTTAAAAAAAATGCCCTTCGTACCATTGTCACAGCATACTGGTTCAACAGGAATGAAGTTATCCATCGAGGAAGAAATCAAAAAGTTTGCCAACAAAGAAACAAACATGTGAAAATACTAGAGCTACACACCAACGCAACTGCCAAACAACTTCTTAACAACTCTCAAGATATTTCACGCCTCTAACGCTTGGAGCCTTACGTTAGTTTAAGTTACTTATAGGCTACCTCATGGGAGGTATAACCCCAAACATGTTCATGTATACATATATATTTGAATATTTATATATATTATACATTACATTTCTGCACCCATTATATGTATTTTATTTATAGTCTATAGAAATGCATTCGGCAGTTTACAAAAAAAAATATTTAGTATCAAATAAACTTGCAGATGTTAGGCTACGAGACTGCTGAAAATTGCTTGATACATAGGTTTATTGCAAAAATGTGCGTATCATATTCTGGAGATCATTGTCACTCAAAAATGGTGATGAATTGACTGTGCACAGTCTCCGTGGAGTAGTAAAACCGGACCGTCCGGGTGTAAAATTAATCACGCGCTGCATCTACGAAGTGTAGGTAATGCTTCATGTTACTAATTAACCCTCTCATACCAAATATTGATAAATTGTAACAAAAACGTGAAGATTATAATATTAAAGTTTTTTTTTTTTTTAATACTACACCTAGGGGGGTTACGGGAGGGAAGAGTTCATCTTTCGCGCACTACTCAGTGTTTTCAACGGACCTCACAACATTATGTGATCGGTGGCTAGCGTGCGTGCGTGCGTGCACTTATATCAACACACGCGCGACTCAGTTTCACACGAAAGCTGACCGATTATTGAATAACCGTAATTGTAGATCATTGTAATTATTGACACGTTAGTATATATTATATCATAATAAATAATAACGATTAGATTTTATTTACAGAAACGTGAAATTTGGTTCTCACGATCGTCGTATTTATATTATGATAATACTATTATTATTATTACTATTATTAATAATACACAATATTATTATTAAACCGTCGCGCGCAACAACCGGTAGCCACCGCCTCGTGTCAGGCACGACGCTTATTATTATTATTATTTTTATTATTATTATTATCATTATTCAGTAGCCCCCGACGACGACTACGACGACGAAGCCACCGCCGCCGCCGAATCGTTTCGCTTGCCAAAGGGCGTGCACGTTTTGGTTCGCGTTTCCGCGACGCGTTTCCGTCCAAAAAATAAATTTCAAATCGCATATTATAATAATATTATCGTATGACCTTCGGCGATACAACAAAAAAAAACAATCCATGTTACCGCGTGTACTGCGGGTATATTATAAATTATAATAGTATAATATATTTCATATTATTATAGTAATTAACCGATCGTTTTTCGTTTTCATTCTCACGCGTGTCCAAATGAACACAGTAGTTCACCTACACGGCTATACCTACCTAATAGTGTAGTATAATATAAGCATATTATATCCCTCGTCGCAGCCTATTTCTAAACTTGCCAACCACCTATTTTAATAATTTTATATTATTTCAGGTTCTATGATTTGATCAAATTGTTAACAATAATTTTTTTCTGCAGATATTATTTCCACACGTAAAATAAAATATTTAAATTATTTTAAATCCACTGTATTGAGTCGATTGAGACTTGTGAGGTATATTATAAATTTACACCACTGTATAGGTAGGTACGCTTGTCAAATATAATATAATATATTATAATATCGGAGGGCAAGATCGTATATAGTTTGTTGATCGCGAGTTGCATAATCAAAATATAATATTTTCTATATACATATATATGCTGTTATATTATAGTGGTTCTCGGCTATAAAAAATATTTTTATTTTGTGTTTTTTTTATGTCTTATCCAAGACTTGTATTATATGTTGTTGATATCGTTAGGGCTATAGCAGGATGACATTAACGGATTTATGTTCAAATAATTCGCACATTTCTCGTGGGAAATGGACAACGTTTAATAGCTTCACTATATGGAATTATATTTAGAAAACGCGGGTGTGGATTTATGCGCTAAACCACAAGAATGTGTTTACAAAACTAAAATAGTGCTCACCTTAATTGTTTTTTCGCTTATATAAATATTAAGTATGAAACATGAGCTGTAGTTGAATTTGATTACAAATTAATTTCGTATGAAATAAGTGAATATAATTCTAAATAATTATTCAAATTCAATTGATATTTTATTATAAATGTATAACCTTATACTTAGATCGGTATGGATAACACAATTGATGTAACTGTTTTATTTGTTTGCATATAGTTAATTTTTTTTTCAACTTTGATCCACAAACACAGAAATCAGTAAATATTTATACGAAGTACGACAACAATAGTTATTGATAACTGATAAGTATATATAGTTCGCATCTTTTACATGACATTGTGAAATAAAAATTATTTACTATTGAGTTACCGTTAATTCAAAACTATTATTACGACATTTAACGACCGTTACTTATCAATAATATAGGTATACCTACCTATTGGCTATTACCTAATTTAATAACCAACAGAATAATAAAATCACAGTAAGAAGTATTATGTCAGATATTATTTACAATTTTTTTTTTTTTTGGAATTAGCGTTTGGTGAAAACTTCAAGTATCAAAGGTAATACCAAAATTAGTTTTGGAGTAAGACCAAAAAAACAAAACTGATTTTTTCAAATACCTACTGCTTTTGCGTAAAAATTCACGTTTTTTCCTAAACTTTTTTGTTGCTTTGAAAAATACTGTACTTCCAAAACATCAACTGGATCCAATTTTTCAAGAATCCAATAATTTTAATAAATTGTCCTAAAAGGTGATAAAGGATAGAAAATAACAGTCACACACTTTACTTTGTTCAGAATCTAAAATAGCTTCTTGTCGTTAGTAATCAGAAAATGTATAGGTTTCCATGTTTAAATTACTTTAAAATATCAATAGGATCATCGTTTATAAGTGGATATAACAATAAATCAACTATTAAGACTAAAAGCTGACCTGATTATCAGGTTATCATAATATCAATATGCATATAATATTACTTAAATAATTAGAAATCTATAGAAATGATTTCTACACTCTAATGTATATTTTGTGTCATTGAATATATTTTTATGACTGAAGTTTTGATTCGTTTATCGTTCACGGTATTAATAATAGTAGCCACGATTGGAATACTAATTTGAGTTTTTTATTTTTTTTTTTAATTCACAACAATTATTGTAACTATTGTTAGTATTGCATGTAATGGCGAATTGTACATTTATAGCGTTAAGACAAATAGTATAATAATAAATATACAGGCATACTCATAATATACGAACTATATTATATATAAATACTATATTATATTTTTGAAACTTTATAGTATTCTGTATTAGGTATACTTAATTTTAAATGTAATACACGTGCCACGTGCTAATCATTAAATAGTTGTTATCAGTACCTACTACAACTTTAAGAAAAATATTTTATCATACCTAAACACATCTGTTTAGTATGTTCATTGTATTATCAATGTATCATTTGTATTAAAATTATGGTAATTAGACCAAAAAGAATTATATTTTTTCTAAATATATAGATTTATAAATTATGAAAATGTAATATTGTATACCTATATACAATTTTTATTATAATTTTTGCAAGATAGTATTTAATATATACATAAAAAACCAAGGCAGTCGCTCTGTTGCACTGCAGTATGTATTAAGTTTAGTGTACTTCGTCATTTAGTAGTTGACTGTAATAGATATGTTAAAATGGAATTCAACAATAAATCATTTCTACGAAAAGCGATACTGTGCGGGGATGGTTTGACTAGAATTCGAACATTTTTTTATATATTATCACAATTTATAATACAATATACGTTTATAGGTATACAATGCTGTCGTTTGTCAGATTCGAGTATTCAACACTTCGTCGAGTCACCGTCGATCCTGCGCATGTCATTTCATAAATACAAATTGAATATATGGTAATTGGTATTTAAGTATTTTTGGTATAAAGTGTATTATTTTTAAAATGAAAAAAAAAGTACATAAAATACGAGTATCAATAATAATATTATGAGTTTCACTTATGCTTCGTGGTTTTTGTCTTCTATAGTCAATTGAGTTAGGTATACTATAATTTATTTTCTTGAACTAATATTAATATTCATCCTTAAGATATACGGATAAAGTTATAAGATGAAAACGTAAATGCATTATACTAAACGTCACACGATTAAAACAAGTTTATCATTTTATACATGGGTCATCGATGAAGGTCTTTAAAAAACTATGTTTAATATTAGTGTATTTTGTAAAAAAAAAACTAAATTAAGCATGAAGTACAAAATATGTGGTTTTATATAATATATCTGGCAACTATCTTTTAAATATACGCCATACAGTTTAATAGTATAATCTCCCTAAAGCGATACCAGTTTCGTTTGGCCCTAAATATATTATTATTATTATTATAAGTGTGCTGGTCGAATTATGAGCAAATCGTGAGTATTCCGCTGTCTTTTTATTCACTTGAGAAAACTAATGTTATTCTTTAAGTATCATATAGCAAGAAGATAAGCAATAATTTGTTAACAAATCAGTGCATGGAAGATTTTTAAAAATGATTATTAGATTACCTAGTTTATAAGTTCAGTAGTTTATTAATATACTTGATATACTTATTTTTATGACATAGTTAATAATTATCAATTGGATCATGTTAACAACAACTAGTTCAACGACGTGTATAAACTATAAAGTTAATTTTAAGAAAACAAAAACAAAAAGATATTTAGAAATATTTAAATATATTTTGAAAGTGATTTTATAATTATTATTAGGTACAAACAAATATAATATAAAAACATTTTAAAATCACTTTAAAAATTAATCTTTATTTTTTTGTTTTTTACCTTTAAGTTAATATATTATTTTAAAATTCATTACCACATCAATCAAACATTTTTAAAGAATAGAGCCTATATGTTTTTTTTCAGACTTATCTTCGAAATCCTTCTAGGCCTGAAATTATTAATAATGAATAGTAAAAAACCAGGTTTATATGATTTTAAATTGTTCTGTGTTTTATAATAATATATGGCATATGCCTCAGGGATAAGGGCTTGTCCTCCAACTATTTATAAGCATTATTAAACGCACAGCAAAACCGGTGTTAAAAAAAAAAAAAACAGATATGAGTTTAAGCTTTATAGGAAAAGTTAACTCGGCACAATATACAATACTCATATCATTTGATATCTAATTTAAATACTTTGCCTCGGGAAGTGTTATTGAAAGGTAAAACAATTTTTATGAAATACAAATATGTAAATAGTTAATAATTACTATATACAATAGCATTATTTGAGTTAATCTTATTAAATTCGTTAATGTTTAAAAACGTTTGTAAAAATAACAAACGATATTTTATGGTTTTGTTTTTACTATATCTGTCAGTGTTAAACGCATACAACTATACAGTATATTAATTCAGCAGGTACTGTAATATATTTTATTGTTAATAAGGAAATTACTACATTCGTATTCGTGTAAAAATAATTATGTTTTGAGTTTTTTATTACAACGCAATATTATTATATTTTATTTGTAGCTCTTTATTTTTACGAATTAAGGGCTCTTCATATTAACGGAAGCCATTAAATGTTTTTGGATGGATTTATGATTCGATTTCCCCGCTACGCCTAGATGAATACTCTAATTAAAATTAATAGAGACTACTTCAAAACGAGTTTAAACAAACGAAATATAAATATAAAACAATACAAATTAATGTTGTAATCGGTTAGATTATAAAATATGGTTCATAGTATCTAATAAATAATAATAATAGAAAAAATAATTCTAAAATCACACATAAATAATAAATTATAGTCAATGATAATAGTTTATTTTTTCTCTCATTTATTTTCAATGCACGTGGGATTTGGAAATGGTACAATACAAAGTTTTGAAACTGATTTAGATAACTTAAACATGGATTTCAATTATTAAAAACGAGATTTTATTTCAAAAATATTTTCCCTAGTATGTATTTTTTCAAACCTGTAGAAGTTCGGACATCAATAAAATGAAAACTGGTGGATCAATTTTGAATTTCTCTGCCATGTTATTTCAACAGACATTCGGCAGGATCATATAAAATACAAGAAATAGACGAATTCTCTTATTTTAAAGATTGTATCTATATTTCAATAAGGCATTAAATTTGATTGAAAAATTCTGATCATGTAATACAAAAGCTTTTTTCTACGACTAAGAAAATTGAACTTCCTACACATATATAATATATTATACGATATACGAAAATATTTGCAGATGTTTTGAACAAGTGAACAACGTTGTCAACTATGCCCGGATTATATATATATATATTATAATATATATACAGTATAATTGGAGTAATATGATGAAACAAAATCAACGATTTTCTCTATGCTCATAATATAAGTACTGACAAAATTCGAAATATTTAATAATGGGATTGTTATTGATGTACAATATAGAATTTCCTATATATTATAGTATATTACACGTTAAAAATGTTTTTCATTCTTTTAATGAAATTGATTCAATATTACACTTTATGGATACCTCAATAATTTTACTCTTTCTAAAATAATTATAAGTCTTTCACTTATATACAAAGTCGGGCTTAATCATCTAGATTTGAGTGCGTATTTGCTTACCTAGATACTTGCCATAAAAATTCGTTTTGAAACAGAAAACCAGCAATTAGTTAGGTGAAATAATATTAATTAAGAGTAGATAAATAGATCATAATAATATCATGATATATCATAATTTTTACTATTCATACAACAATATTTTGTTTTGTTGGGCTTTAACTAGAGAAAGTGTAATTTTTGTGATACAAAAGATCTTGTCTGTGTATATAACGACGGTTGTTCGTGTATATTATAATGAGTGATACACTCATGGAGAGATGAATTTCACGTGGTAATATCGTTTTTATTATACCTACCGTATTATTATTTAAATATTTTGGTGATAGAAGTCACAAACTTGCTTAAAAAACGGATATAAGATACACATACAATTTTTTTTATTATACACTTACTAACATATTAATACTACAACATGTATCATATACTATATATAGCATATATATATTTATACAGCATACACAATGTTTGTGTACGTAGCATTGATTAAAATCATTCTATAAAATATGCATTCTAAACCGGCTTTTATCAAATATCGAGAGTGTAGGTAATCATTCGGTATTTTTTGGATAACATAATAATATATTGGTGTTATTTTTATACTATATATTATATTCTAAGGCTGTACATAAATTATCCTTAATTTTTAAATTATTTCCAGTATGATATATGTTTAGCCAAAAGTATATAACTAAATAGTTTCATAATACGTTATAGTATTGTATTGTTATGTCGAAATTATTACTAAGATTTAAGTTTTTCAATATAATTTTGTAAATTTCAATAGTGGTATTAAAAGCCAATTTCGCTGCTGCAAAATAGTATTGGAGTTATATTAGAAATCAGATTTTTATAGAGAATTATATTTTTGTTTACCTTATAACTTAAATTATTACCTTTTATAACTATTAATTATGGTTAAATAAATAATAACCTAGGAGTTGGTTGTACCCGATTGTGTAGTTTCGGCATAGCATACCTGCAAAAAATGTCCAGCAGTGCCTAATTTGTGTCGTTAACTTTAATATTACAGTGAATTTACCTATTATCAAACTTAAAGGTAAAAACATTATGTGTCCTTTCGTTAGCTTTTACGATATTTTAGTTTTTAGGAAGTTTATGGAAAATGTTAAATATTATAATAATTTAGCCTATATAGGTACAGTGTACCTGGTACACACTTATTAGTTATTACTGGCTTAACAGTTAAAATATCGTACAAACCTAACGAAAGAACACAAATAATATTCTTACCTTAAAGTTTAATAATAGTTTAGATCACTCTAATATTTAAGCTAGCAAAACAAAATTTGAACTGCTGAGCGTAAATTGTTGTACGTTATATTGATATATGTTAGTGATTTGAAAATAACACAACGTGGGTACGATGTTCTCTTAATAAGATAAATAAATAGGTATTTACTTATAGATTCAAATATGATGGCTGGAATCTTTATTGATTTTCCCTTGATATAAATGTCATATTTTCTTCGAAAACTGTTTTCCAGGTGCTCCAAAACTTTTAGAAAACTCAGAAGTCTTCCGAAAGCCATAATTTTCGAGAAAATGTATATAAAAAAAAATACAACAACGAAATGTTCATTGAATATGTGTATATAACGCTTCAATTAGTTATGACACTTCACTATCAATTTTAATTTTTTAATTTTAGAGTTGGATGTCATAAATATCATCAAACGATGTGATAAAAATAAAAAATACATTTATAGAGAAATTTAGTTTTTGCTGTGGTCCAACATTTTAGGAAATATTGAAATCTTAATAAACTTATGGCTTAGTCAATAAATATTTATTATGAAAATATTATTTATCTGTATATGCGATTTGAAATAGTATTTTGACCTGTCAAATAAAATTTCTCACATTGTGATATTTTAGTAGCAATTTATTTGTATTAATTCACTTCAATGTTATTTCTGTAATTATTTTGTATAGGAAAATTCTTTACAAATATTGAGTGTTAACTGCAGAGTTCGATGTTAATTTTTATGTAATGTTATGTATTGGTAATTACCGTTTAATAAAACCTAATTATATAATATTCAATATTTTCCAAGCACCATCATACCGTTGATAAAATAAAACGAAATTGTGATAAATGATAAATCTAATTCTCACTCCTGATAATGCTATAAATGTTATATATTTATATGTAGGTAGGTTCCCGTTTATTTATTGCTTATTTGTGTATTAATTCTTCGTAACATCGTTACATTTACCACGATATTCATACTATTATATTATTATTTTATATTTATTTATAAGCGTTATAAGTATAACATAAATTCCATAATCCTTGTAAATTCTTGTATCAAGACTGATGGAATTTCGCTCAAACATTTTAAATAACGTGTTTCATGTTTCCATGAAATAAAACAAGAGTTTCAAAAAAAAAAAATCACTAAAACCTCTAGACAGCAATTTGTTTGATAAAAAACAGTTAAAATATTCCAGAAAAGAATATGATTTTTCCGTGTGTAATCAATATTTATGTCAATCAAATTTAAGTAGAAAATATGTGTTATGGTATTTTTTTGTTCATATAGGTACATTAAGTTCTCTCATTAATAAATTGAGTACAAAATAATCATATAGAATATAGATACATCGTTGTAGTATTATAATTTATTTGTGTATAATAAGTATTAAAAAAACATAATAAAAAAGTATCTAATATATGCATAATGCATATTATTATATAATTTAAATACGCCTATATAGTATTATAATAATATATACCTATACTTAAATAATTATTTTCAGCTTATTTATTATTCACAGCGAATATTATAAACCATTTTTTTTCTTATTTGCCAAGTGCGTTTGATGTAGGTACCTAACGTTTTAAAAAGTTTGCATAATGATAGTATTTTTAAATTAAAACTTTATACCACTAGAAAAAGAGAAAAACTAAAAACGAACCCTACTCGCGGTTACAAAAAAAAAACTATTAAATTATATTATATTCGAAAATACTGTATTATTGAAATTGAATAGATACAATACATCATTTATATCATAATAATATATGGTTCGTGGTCAAATTAAGAACATTTCTCATAGACCATAATATTATTATATCAATTCTATAATTGTATTAACTATATTGTTCATCATTACATTTTTATTTCAAATCCTAGCGTTGGTTAAAATGGTTAAATGTTTAATGTTTCTATCTCTGTCACGTATCCATCATGCATATGTGTTGAATCCAGTGTTCTCCATTTATTGATCACATAAGACGTTCTTGGTCTACACTTCCTGTATTCCAATCAATGTTTCCTTCGATTATATTATTGTCGTTACCCGAGTATTATTTCTTATTATTAAATGTCTAATTCACTTCTTACTTCTTTCCCTAAACGTGTTCCATATTATTGACTTCTGTGTGTTTATCTTATGAAGAACATCCTCATTTTCAAGTTAATACGATTTTCAGAGCTATGCTCCAGCATTAAATTTCAAAGGCTTCAATTTCAGCTTTCTCGGTCTTAAGAGTTGTCGACGTTTCAGCTCCGTTCAGTGATGGAGTGTTTATGAGCTGTTCATTGAGCTCCGTGGCAAGGGCTTTGATAACACCTTAATTTATTATTTATAATTCATCTTATACATAAAGGTAGTCTTATACTTTTATATAGTTATCATAAAGACCACGTGTTGATATTATTATTCTACTTCAATTAAATCGTTTCATCAAAACATATCATGATAGCAATGTTTTATTACGCGTATTTTACACACATAATATTATAAATTCTAGTGTCAATAACAATATTGAATACTCTATACCTACCGTTGTTTGAATACGTCCACGCGCAACTATTTAGGATAATATATAGTCTGATAAAATATCAAGTATACGCAAGCTTATACAGGTTGGTTATATTAGAAACGCGAAACACAGCTAATTGTGAGAGATAGGTGTCAATTATATTGGTCAATTTCCAAAAATAATTTAAAGACATGTTGTCGGAGCGGTTGGTAGATTTACTTATTACTACCACGTTCATTAAACCGTGCTATACGAACATACTAATATAATATAATATAATACAATTGTATTGTTTATCATACACTCAAATTCTGCACTGTTATACGCGAACGTTGTATAAAACTGAGTGAAATAAATTAGACAGGTACACCGGCAGTGTTGTAATGATTTTAAGTATTTATTTTATTTTTTTAATTTCTATTATTATTTTCACATCTCGGGTTACACGGACACGGTTTAAACAATAAATTCAGGCGTAGTTACTAAACATCATAATATATTATGGTATCGTGTTCTTTTTACATACACATGCCTATACATATTAGTATACATACATAATAATAATATATACAATAACATAATAAATTTTGTTTTCCTTTTACGCACATTAAGTAAATATTATATTATTATACATTTATACTACACGGACGCGTGTGTAACTTCACACTCCAGAACAAGATATTTCTGGAAATCTCGTATAATAACGCTTGCTAATGACGACAGTAATTATTGCGTGAATATGATTATAATAAATCATACGGGACCAAAGATAAAGAATTATATAATATACTACATATACCTAATATGTCTGCATCCGTGAACGAGTCAAGTCGGTATTATAGCGGTATCCATACAGTAACACAACGATACCTATGTATTTGTAATAATATTATAGGTACCAACAAAAATTTTAACTGACTATTTATGTTGATAAAATATAGTCGATAACTTTGCTTAGATTAAAGTAAGAAGAGATGGAAAAATGAAGTACCTACAAAGCATCGGTTTTTGACAAAATGTCATAATAATTGATTTTTTTTTTAAAGCTTTAGAAGTTCAAATTTTGATGAAATTGTATAGTCAATAAACATAAAGTACCTATTTTTCTCAAATGGTTTCAGTTATTTGTTGTAATTCAAAACATTTTAATTGTGGAATTGACATTTTACGACCAACCTGTTTACTCCACATGGTGCCATGTTTCCATACCACAATATATTTTATGGCAGGTATTTATAACTTATACGTCAATGTTGACTTTTAAGTGCTTTATGTATTCAATATTTTAAAAAAAAAATATCCTTCTGGATTAATAAAATTATATAAAATTATAAAATTATAACAAACAAAATATATTATATTGTTTCCTTTTCTCGGAATCATTTTTATATAATTACAACGGCTTATCATTTATTTCAAATTTAACACGTAAATTATTGTCATTAGTGACACACTCAATAACAATAAGGTGCAATACCGCACTAGATACCTTCTATACAGCAAATCGAATTCCCAATTTTTTTTTTAAAAGATAGAATCTATACGCAATAAAATGTCAAATGACGATAAAAACGTTATCTCATCCTCAATATTATGATTTCCCATTTTCTAGTTAGAAGTTGTAACTAAAATTTAACCTTATTTGTACATTATAGTATTATATAATATATTACGCAATATAATTATTTCGAATACGATACTACGAATTATTAGAGTTGACATGTCTATAATACACCCACGACCCACCGTCCACCGATCACTACTTCTCAATTTATACTTGGAGATTTCACTTGTAGCGTTATTAAAGATCTCTATGCTCAATATTTTTTTAACATATATATATATTTTTTGGTCGGAAAAAACATTTTTTTCTAAAATTATTTTTTTTTATGACCGTTACAGTTGCTATATCAACCAAATAACAATAAAAAAACAAAAATATATTAATTAAAAAAATGTTCTGTACAAATTAATAAATAACACTATTATTTTCCCGTGCAACTGGGAATGTATAATGGTTTTCTTTTTACAAATTTTGTGCACTAGAACAATGTAAACATAACATAGTTTTCACGATTTTATTGTTTTCGGTCTCGATCGCGTTCTTAGTGTTATAACACGTACGTTTTGGCCAGCAAACCAGCTATGGGTTTTTGTTTACTGTTTGCGTTTAACATAAACCGTATTATTATTTATTATATGCTTTTATATAATATTTTGGAGATACTCCTTTAAACCTTATGTCAACAGATTTGGACTATTTTTTTTAAAAATATTTATTTTCACAACGCCGTGGCTCTTTCTAATTATGGTAATGACGTCGGTTTATTTGGATATGCCTATGCGGGTAGTTAAAATAACATAATAATGTTTATGGCCGTCGATCAATGTGTGTATGCATGTATGTTTCAAGTCTTTTATGATCCCATTGAAAATGTTAATTTCGTTCATCATTTAATGTTAATCCTATTGATTTGGTGTCCCCAGATGTTCGTGGAATGGATTAAAAAAAAACATCATTAAATATAATATGTACATGCGCAGTTTTATTACAGCATCATAATAATATAAAGGCCGATTTTAACTGTACACCTATAATGATGCGAAATTATGTAAAGCGACCCATTTCTAATTCTATCGTTTGGATCCAAACGACTTCGCTGAAAGTCCTGTTCTCAATGCGCATTTATAATGTATACATTATACATAATACATAATACTCTCTCTCACACACACACACACACACACACATACACACACATACATACACACATACTTATAATATTAACGTACCTACCTATAATATTTTCATGACGTCTAAATCAAATAAGCACAGTTAAATCTAAAGACGTCGCATAATAAAAAAAAATAAAAATAACACACAGACCTATACTGCGCATTATATATTATTATATTATGTGCATGAACATAACCGGACGCGAACTGTGATGCTTTAGAACGCGTTTATACGCCTACCTATCTACTTATCCTTGTTTACTTAACGCGAATAAGTAATAATCAACCTCGCATTTATACGATATAATAATATTATTGCCCGTTTATGCAGCGATAAAATCGTCGTTGAAGTATATAATATAGGTACGTAATATAGGAACCAATAGCTCCGAATTCTCATCGTAGTAAAAACTGTATACCTATACATCGGAGCCGGAATACACGCCATCATTGGCGCCTTAATGTCATATATTTAATTTGTATTATAAATATTTATAATAACGTATATACATTATACATGATACAACATAGTTTTTCAGACAGATGAAATCGGCACTAGTAGGTACCTACCAATTTATTACGCATCAGACTCAAACATACCGATACAAAAGCTTAAACGTATATAATACTAGTAGAAGTCAACACGAGCTGACATGGCCCAGTTAATTTTTATTTACCACCGTCCCGAGATTTCCGTCGTCATAAAAAACCCAGTTTAAACACATTCTTCAAAATTAAGGATTTTCATGCAATTATTATTTTATTGTAAATAATTTATTATACCTCGATTATTATATTATGATCATCGTATATAATATACTCACAGGTTAGAATTAATATGGCCCACATTTTTTAAAATGTCTCAGAAAATCTAAAATAAAATACGACAACATAATGTTACGCGTTTGTTTTCGAACGTAGGGACATATATTTTTGAGCCAAAAGTCCCCTCAAGCTCTCCTCCGATATTTTATCCAGGAAGATATATTTTAATATATTCTGTCGATTATATTGTATTATAGACACGATCTAACGAGCTTATTTATTTTTTTCATCACGTCTTCGAGAAAGTCAGAGGGACCATTAATACAACAAATGATAATATTACAATAAATGCGTGTCCGTCGTATGCGCGATTGACTTCGTTTTGCCGCCGCCCGTGACCCGTGTCGGTCGGAACTCATCCCGCGATTGTGGAGGTGAATCGCGTGACACAAACCGTAAAAACTTCGTGACTCATGGCGGCGACGAACGCGAACGCCGACCGTAATTGACCGTAAACCTGACTCACAATGACCTGCGATCGTATATACACTGTAGCGGACACGACACCGAGGCCTCTTGTCACAATATGTGTTGCGTACCTATAAACCCATACAAATACTTTATGCGTATGTGTAATGTATATAATATATGCCTATATTATGTCCATGTATTTTATATAATATAATGATATGGGGAAAAGTATAGCTGGTTCAAGGTGTCCGTGAAAAATGACCAAAATGCCCATTATTATTCATATTGTATTTTCAGGATATAATTAATATCCAAAAGTAAAAGTAACCAAATTATCTATGTAAGTTATAGGTACTTATAGGTACCTACGTGTAACATTGTACGAACCTTATACTTACAGAACTTAAACTGTACATAGGTATGTTATGACTTATGATTGTAAGCCGAGGTATTCGTGAAATCGCCCAGTCATCACACATCATGGAACACCAGTTTAAAAAAAAGTCTTTAACAATTGTATTATATGTTTCGGCGTGGCCGTGGTCAATAAAAGAAAAACATGACTAATAATTAAATATACTTAAATTTACAGTACCTAGAGCACGATGTACCTACAATTTAAATGCAATGCAATACACATCATTTCACCTCAACTGAACATCAACTATGAAATAATATAAACGGTAAAATATCAAAAATTAAACATTAAGATAAAATTATTTTTGGCAGTCACCAGTTCACCACATACTAAAATAAAACGTATAATGTAATAATATCGCTGTCATAAATATATAATTATATATTTATATGTGTGTAACTGTCAAATTGTTGACCATCAACTTATTCAATAAATAAAGAGCACAGGCCACGAAAACTCAATAACTAAGAAACCTATAGTAAGCAATTTAATGATTGAAGGGGAATGAAGCAGTTATATAATATTTTTTGATATAAGGCATAATCCAATTAAAAATTAAAACGTGTTTAAGTAATACAATATTGAGCAAATTTAAATTTCCTATAAGATAAAAATGTTTTTATAATAAAGTACAATTTAAGTAATGTTTGTTAATTTATTTTACATTTTTTTACTTTTTTATAAATTAAAAAAAATGATTTTCTATCCACATCGAAACCTCAATATTTAAAAAAATATTTTTGACTTTTCACTATCATATTATATATAGATAAGTTATATTACTGCGTACAATAATGTTACATGGACTTCGGTCGACTTAACGAAATATGCTTACTATATATAACCAATATCTTCATAACATCTAATATTATACGCAGACGGTAGACTCATAGTATTATGGAATCAACATATAATATTGTTATCTTTATTCTTGATTGTGATTCTCATTTAGTTTTTCCATACTGGAAAATTACATAATAAAGTACGAAACTGTGAAAGTGCGATGGAGCGAGATTCATTCGTCTAATAATAATGACGTATTTAAAGAAGTCTGGAGGAATCGAGGAGACTTGGGCCGTGAATGTGATAATGGTCGACATAGGCATTCGTTATTACTATCATCATCATCACTATTATTATTATTGTTATTATTATTATTATTATTATTATAGCCGTCTTGGCGTCTTCCTATAGTTGACCGTTCGTGCGATGTGAGCGCCAAGCGGTGCGGAGAATGATAACGCGTTTAAGTACCGTTCGACAAAATAGACGAGCCAAATGTAATATATAGGTACATGTATATTGTATATATATATATATATATAATGTATATTGTATATATATTATATATGTATATATTGAACATGACTCTCCGTCGCACGACTGATAGTGAATGTGTTATCAGTCGTCCGTCGGGCGCCCGTCAAGGTTTTTCGGCGGTTAGTGACCTCCCTTCGACTAAAAAACAATCCGGCAATATTAATAAATTATTATTATGTGTATCGTCGTCAGACGACTTTATATAATATACTAAATACTATAATATATAATATAAACGGCACTAGTATATACTGCACACACACACACACACACACACACACACATTATATTATGATAATATAATATTCTCTGGCGACGATGACGACGACGGTAGAACCGGTTAACGGGTCTTCGGTCCAAGACCGGGCAAAGTACACACACACACACCGAGTGCTGTTTGTGCGCTAAGGTGGACTTGAGAGGAAAGATGAGGGGAAACAATAATAAAAAAAAAAAAACACAGCGTACCTATTTACCCGCACCGTCGCGACGAGCCGGTGACACCGAGCGGCAGCTCTCGCGTGTAACGCGATAACAGGTCGCGAGAGTTGATATATATTTTTTTTTATTTCATGTATTTCACACACACGTGATGTTGGGATGAATTTAACGGGCCACCGCGCATGGTCTTATTCTCGTCGTCGTAGTTAGTCGTTATTATTTTTGAATTTCGTTTTGTTCCGATAACAGTATAATAATACATGTATGCAGGTGTATTTTTTGTCGCAAGCCAGATAACTGCAGTTTTTATCTGCCTACATGTGATTTTTGATAGTTACACACAAAATATGTCTTCGGCGGTATCATCGATTTTTTTTATTGTGACTGTGACGCACGACAAGTATTTCGTGGGTGCAGATGACGACGGATCCCCTCGAAATAAGCTTTCATCACGGGAAAAAGCCACCGTCGCACGCGTCGACGCGATTTTCAAACATAGGTACTCGCGGTGTATACCTACACGTGTTATAGGTATAGGTTCACGCATGTGTGCCCAATGTTACTGTCACACAACATTGTGTTATATTATTATAAACTGTTATTATATCACCGTCGTCCGTCCGCCGCGATAAGTATAGGTACCTCCTGTATATATACAATATTATGATATATTATTATAACAAGTGCACTGTCGTGCGTCTTATGAAATACCGTATCATATCTTATAACTTATTCGTAGTTGACTTATGTGTCCAATAATAATACATGATAAATGATAATATTATTATATTATATTCTGCGGTCGAGTTTTAAAATGTCACAGTCACCCGTGCCGGGGACCTACCCTAAAGCCACGAGTGTATATTTTATAATACGCGTTTTCGGTGTAATATATAACATTTTATTTATCTAATATAATAATATCGTATTGCGATACTCGTTATTTTGTTCGTGTTACGACTCGTTGGAAAATGTTTAAAAAACGCCACCCCCTCAGACGACTTTTAACTCGACCATTTTTTTTTTTACTGTTGCATATAAATCATAATACGAATCGTTTCGGCGTAAACCACTGATGTAGACCGCGAGAGGCGAGGCGATTCCCGTTGCACCAGTGTATATTTTATTTGCACATCATATTAATATTATTATTTATGTATAATATAACATACATACTCTGAAATCTATGCATATCGCATATCATTTCATCACCACACACATCCATGTCCTATATTTTTAATAAAATATAATTTTTTATGCAACAAATATTATCTTTGTTTCTCACAATTATATATTATAAAATCTTCACACTACACACAACCTGCGCATAAATATTGGTACTTCCAATAACTCGCATCTAAAGAACGATCACTATAATTTTAGTTTTATAGTAATTTTATCAAATCTTAGGTGTTTTAAATTATAAAATATTGTAAGTTACTCTGATTTCAGTTTAATTTTTATAATATAATCCCATTTTTCAGTTTAATAATAATTTAATGTCTATAATATTATATATATTAAGTATTTTTGTTTTATGATTCGTCGGTAAACTATTTGGATGCAGATTCAAAATGTACACTTATTTAATCAATGTACGCACCTATACTATATTTATAAATAAAAAAATAAAATATTACATATTAGATACAATAAAGTACTTAAGTACCTACATATATTGATTATTGATATAAATAAAAGTTTAAAATAGCCATGAAAAAAATGTAGATATTTTAGATTTTAATTTAGCCATTAGATAATCTACAGTTCATGCATATATGGTTAAGTGTATATAACGTTCATTGATATTCATTTGAATCTTGAGAGACTTCAAAGGATGCAAAACTAAATTTATTTGAGATTTTGAGAAAAATAAAAATTACAATAGTTTTTTGTGTACATTATTTTATATATATTATATAAATCAAAGAATATTACTGAGGTGTAGACAAATTTTTTTGAATTGAACAAAAACATAATTTATCGATAGTTGTTGTAATACCGATAATATTGTATAATTTAAATGTATAAAGGTAGGTTCGAATCCTATAAATAATCGTTTCACCGTATCGCGGAGATATAGGTAGGTACCTACACCGACTTCGTTCTATTCGTATTTGAAAAAAATATCGTTTTAATGTTTTTTTCGTGATTTATACTTCTGAAACATTTTTTAATGTTAAATCCATCTACCGCATTTTTTTGTCGTGAAGGTAAAAAAAGAACTGACTCAATAATGTTGTCTAACCAAGTGAAGAACATATAATAAATTGCATACACGCGGCTGTTATATTATGTTTCGATTTTTTCGCTTGTTACGAACTCGTTTTGCCTATTTAAGAAACATGAAACATTACACAGAGTTATACACAGCGCGTATTGTATTGGTTTTTTCACAAGCATTATTTCCGGAGCTTTTTTCAGATCGAGCGCTCTCCGTATATCGTTGACGTTTATACCTATTGGAACACTATACTTATGTGACCAATCTTAATACCATTTACTGTTTTGATACCAGTTTGTTGACGAAAAAATCATCTACAATGATCATATATGAATCGTATGATGTACGCTATACTTGTTTAAGTGAATAAATTAATTATTACTAATGATGATATTAATAATAATAATAATTTCACATTTTTAATATACAAAAACGACATTATTATATTATCATGTGGTAAAAATTAACGCCTCGATCAATAAAAATGTGCACGTTTAATTACAACACACAACTTACAATTAATAATGTGTACTGAATAAACATATCCATTCATTTTCCTGTATGTAGGATTTCCAAATCGTTTTATATTTTTGCAAAATGGTTACACAATAGACTATATTCGGTGTTTACGGTTTATTGTCCAACGATGTCTGTATTATTATTATGGTTATGATTATAATAGCTGTAAAGTTTATGCTTGTCGTTAGATATATTAACCATATCCCTAAAATATAATAGTAGAAAGTAGGAATAAATAACAATAATTTTAACCTAATATAATATTACATTAGGTACCTATGTATCATGTATATCAAATACGTAAATAATATTTAAAAATAATAACTGTATTAGGTATTATTAAAAATTAATCTATATGTTCTAATATGATGATTTTATTTTAAACTTCTTTTGAGACAGTTTAATATGATGACCAACTTTAATACAGCTTCCTAAAAAATGTAAATGTCACTTCAATAGTGCTTCAGGTTTGTAATACTTGCAAAATTCACAGTAATTTTTTTAAAACATTTCTAAATAAGTTACGTTTTCAGCCAAATAATTTTATAAAACAACATCAGCGTATTGAGTGAAAAAACATCTTATAGTTTGTTTATACGGATACCTATCATACCGTTATTACTATTTATAATTGTTCGTCTCAAACACACTTGTCCGGTCCAGATGTCTCTGTAAAACCACCTAAAACTCTGATCTACTGAACAATCAAAAAATGTCCACTTTAAATTGAATCATAATAATTATTCATATCGCAGCAGCTGATATCCTAATAATGTGTATAATTTACACGCACATAATTTGCAGCCGTGTTTGCGTTCAAAGCTTTATTAACGCGTTTAGATGGCAAACAACCCCGCTTACTGCTATTGTGCCCTCCGATTCAATTTGGGCCGGCAGAGAGCAATCGAAGCACACAATCAAATCGGTGGCTATTTAGGTCGATTGTGATTGAAGGGTGTATTATAATATATATAGAGTTACCAATTTACACAACTTTGTATCTATAAGCTTACACATGACCGAATTATTGGCTTGTAAATATGTATACAAACGACAATGTGCGTCCAAATTATTACCCAGAATATAATCTTGCATATATGTCGTTTGGTATATCAAAGGGTTAGCCTATATGCTGAACTCGTGGGGGTTAAATAACTGCACAGACGTACGTCTCAGTAAATAGCTGAACCCCGGCGGTGTACATTATTTATGCGTTATTTCATATTAATTGAATTTCGTGAATTTCACGGAGAACTTTCTTAGTATGTCCACTTGATCTATTATGATCGCACGCAGTGTTGAATGTATCCTGTGGTATATTATTATATTATAATAGAGATGATAGTAGATAGGTTCATCACTTCACATTACACAGTAGGTATAATATAATATATACAATATACACATTATAATATTATTTACGTGCGCGTGCCATGTTGTTGTAACGTCTGGATTTCGTACTCGAAACGTCGGTATATATTATGCATACACCTCGTAGAAATAATATGGTCCTGGATCTCCCACGAGGATTTAATAGTTTAAAGTGATGTGGTGTAATAGAGGTTGCATCATATATTAATCCCCGCACCACTTGAAAAAAGTAAATCTTTGTAGGACAAACCTGCATATGGGAAATTAATCTATATTTTGGTGCACATATTTTACGCACAGCAGTGGTGGATATATAAAGACCAAGTACAAGCCCTCCTGAAGCCTCCCTCAAGATACTGTTTCAATGGTTTATTTCTCGTATGTAGGTATTAGTTAATTAACAAAAATATGTAATATACTTTATGATGGTACCAACAATATCAACTTGATATGGTTTGTTATTATTATTACTTTTTAAAGCTTCAACTATTTAATTTATATCTATATATATATATATTATATATGCCACATATACTTCCAATATATAAAGCCTGGTAAATTTATACCGATCAATATATTTTTACCAAAAAACTAGTGAATCAAACATTATTACGGTTTTAATATTTATAACATAGCAGTAGATAGTATGGTTGATATATGGTTATATGAAACTTAAAGTTTTTACTGAGGATAATACAGATGTTGATAATTATGTATTTAGATTTTAGAGTTTTTGTTTATCTTCAACACATAATAATATATTCATATCAAACTTCCTTAACTATATGTATATAATATACTAAACGAGTTCCAAACTAACCTATCGGTTATCGGTATATTATATAAAATCATTCTAAAATCATAATAGGCTTATTTATTAAAGTTTTTTTTAAATGGATACCATCACATTATAGAAGTGGTGAAGATATGTGTTCTTATGGCTAGGTACATTACTGAAGATATTCAAATTTATTTAAATTGTACAATTCTAGTTATTATTTATAACAAGGCACATATATATGTTTCTAGCTCACCCCTTTTATAATTTCTAGATCTACCCTGACGCATACACAGTGGTTCGGCGTAATGTAAATCATGAAGAACGCCATAAAGGATGTCAAAATGCTTTTAATTAATATAAGTCATACATTTTACATAATATAGTATGATGTATATTATAATTGTTTGATATTGTAGAGTGTGTGCAGTATGCACATTAGGTATATGTATATAGTGTTTCATGAAAATTCTTACGAAGTTTTAGACGTCTGTGGTGGAGAGTGGTGAAAGCCATCACCAAGGGAGCCTTTGATCAAAGCTTCATCGTCTACCCTCCATGGTGGAAAAAAAAACTTAAGGAAATAAATTATGTTACGATGTAAAAAGATTATTTCAACTTTATAATATTTATTCGACAAAAACTCGATAACATATTTTTAGTGCCATTACACGTGCCGCATTTGGTTCCGGGTCGAATTATTATTATTATTTTTATTTGCAAAAAGTATAATAGCTATATGTTATAATAGTATATGTATAAACGGGCGGTACATATATAGTACTATAATATACACATTTTACACGCACACACGTGAGCTGTTGAATAAAATACATTGCAAACAATTCTTCTCCGAACTGCGATTCGGTGACGGTTGAAAGGATGGGTACCCGAAAACATTAGGGACGGCGTTGACACGGACGGGAATAATAACAATAATGATAATAATACGAGTATATAATATAAGCCCGTCAATCAAAAACATTTATGTTTATTATTTATTTTCATCGCGATTCCCTTGTATCTGTCTTTTGTTCGTCGCATTCAAAAAGGGCCGCCTGTCCTGCGAAAATTCAGGTAGGTGAAGCGTAAACTGTATACCAACTGCCAATTATTATTTTAATATAATGTAATTTTTGAAAATATTTATCAAAGATTACACAATATGTAAATATTATTTTTACAATAAGAGTATAGCCGTATAGGCATGCGAAGATAAGATTTATGCATGAAATGCTTAATGCTTTAGTCATAGACCCAGTGGTCGAACTCCATAAGAAAATATAAACGAAAAAACGAAAAACGAAAAAAATTTTACATGAACATAAATACCATCAGCAAAAAACAACACACTCTGAAAACGCAACCACCCTCATCTGCTGGAGATTTACTAAATATAAATATTATACAAAAACAAAAACTACCATTTACATACAGGGGTGGATCTAAGAATGAAATTCAGGGTGGGCTAGATAACCTATTCGGATAACTGTATAAATAATATAAATATAAATTAAATTCTCGTACATAAGTACCTCTAAAAAATCATAAACCAGTATTGTTAAACCTTAGATGCAACTCAAAATACACATAGTATTATACTTAATACTCATATTAGGTACTCATTTTTGTAAACGAACTAATATAGACTTGAAATAATCTCTGCAATAGAATCAAAATAATTGTCTTCAGTCCTCATTGCTACACAGCTCGTTATGTATTTTCAACGAATGACATAGTGACATAATATGACATGTTCATTCCATCAGCATTTACGATAAATTCGTTATTATGTTTCTGGATAGACTATAAGATCGAGCAAACTACGTATGTCCACGTACATGGAAGCTGTTATTTCGTAAATGAAAATGTTTACCTAGTAAGGGTATAGGTTTCCTAGCAGAAAATATTACACGAAGGTGTGCCGTATCGGTTTGATAACGTTTTTTTTTTCAGATCGATTAAATACCAAATAATTTATTATGATTGTGCTTACCTACTACTGAATGGGGTGTGATCAAAAACTTAGTCTTTTAAAATTAAAAAAATCCAGTCAATTACTTTTAAAATGTATTGTTTAATTTCATATTTACCATTTTAAGTATTTTAACCATAACCTACAGTACCCTTTAATCAGAATTAAAAATATAAACTTTACCTATAGAAAAAATAGACTAAATCCTGTATAGGTACAGTCATTTTTCTACCGCAAGCCTATGAAGCCATTCAAATCTCATCATAACTGCTCGCTTGCATTTGACCCTATTCGAAGCAATCCTATTTAAAGTAGTACAGGTATTTATATCGTCATTAGGAAAAAATTACATTTTTATGTGTCGTCATATGGATGATGGCTACTTTTTTCATAAATTTCTGGTTATGCCAGATATTATAATTTCACATAAATTGCTTATAGTAAAACTAAATTTTCAGGTCGAATAAAATAAAGTTAGAAATATATAGATTATACGTTGGCGTGAGATGTGTATATACTATTATTATTGTCGTCACCGCTTCCGTGGGAGTAGGAAAAGCGGTGGGACCGCTTTGGAATCTCGTGAATTAGAACTCATTCATTAATATCCGACTGAGTTCTATAAAAGTCGGTCGTTTGACAAAATGTATTATATTATGTATATTACGACTATATCGTTACATCAGTGCACCGAACGTATAATAATAATAATAATAATAGAGAATACTGTCGCCGTCGGTCGTAACACGTCTTTTGGACTTTTGAAAAGACCACCTGGACTCGACGACGTCGACGAGGGGTTGACATAACCCGCGCCACTCGCTTATATATAATATTTTCTATTATTATTATATACATGTACAAGAAAGTGTGTGTATAATAACAGCAGTGCCGCGTGTACACGCGTATTTATCGTCTTCGCTGCAAAGGCCCTCCGCTCCGGTTTTGCAACCGACTTTTACATCCCCTCCTGATGGGTGACGGAGAGGACCGCTCACCCTCCGTCGCTCCCCTTTACCGGATACTTTTTTTTCTCGTGTGCACATTATTGTACACGTACATATTGCAGTACCTATATCTATATATATAAATAATATGCGTAATGATATTGTAGGTATAAACGCTGCACTTATACATATACACTGTACCGGGCTGTATAATAGTCGTCGGTCGCAGTTGTCGCTCTCGTCGTTATATAATATAATATTATTACTGTTATGAAACCGGCTGCCACGCCCCCTCCAACGCTCCCTCGCCCCTTATGCCGGCGGGTACCTATGTCTTTTTTTCCAGTCCCCACGTGCACACGTGCGACGTGCCCCGTTGCAATTCAACACGCGGTCGCAAGCCAAATGTACGTGTGCGCGTTCCATTTTCACCGACCCAGTGGGTTTGTATTTCGTCGGGTCCACTGCCGCCCAGTGGCAGATGAGGAGGGTTTTGCGCGTGAAAAACCACTGCAAGAGTCGACCGTACATACCCGTGTGTATGTGAAGTATCACTAATCGCTATTGAAATGTTTAATATTGAATTTTTTCCTAGTCACGCGTGTAAGTCCACTGCACGTCTTATCGTATGAGTGCGATGAGTATAGTACTTTTTGTTTATTTAAATTAGATCTTACAGCTTAAACAGAACGTGTTATTATAAAATAATTTCATTCTGCATAACATTATTTGCAGGTTCGAACGGAAAATAAAATCTATAACTCACGTTTTTAGGACGTTTAGAGGTATAAAAAATACCATAGCATGCTACTCGATATTTTCCCTCTACAAGGAAAACCTACAAATATGTTTTTGTTAATAAGTCTGTAGTGATGTTCTTATAGAATATAATTATAATACTATCTTTACTTGTCTCACCTCTTTCACACTAATCATTTTTCCGAACTTTACAATTTTTTTCAATTTTGTAAGAATAAGTAGCATTAGTGGTTAAATTGTTTGTAGAAATCAGAATTTGTGTATTTTTATATATCTGTCTAAAAGCCAATTTTAAGCGTAATTTGTATTACCACAAGTATGCGTATTGTTATATTATTCGTATAGGTTTATGAAATTGATTTCATATTTTATATTCTTGATAGTATTGCTAATAACTATTACTTGTTGATTTTTAATCAATTTGATTTATGTTTTTGATTTAATGCTTTTTCTGATAAATGTATATATATTTTTTAATTATACGATAATATTATCATTGAACAATATGTCATGTTCATTTGTGAATTATAATTGTGCCTATTTTATACTTTTATACTAAACAACTTTGTTATTAGGTTGACGATAAAATATTCCTTTTTTGACAACATTAAAAGGGTTTAAAAAAGTTTACATATTTTATGGTATATTTATATTTTTATTTTATTTTATTGTACAAGGATACTATTCATTTCTAGGTACGTCTAAATACACTACGAGTATTTGGAACACTGTTATAAATATAATTACCATGTAAGAAATAATTAAGAAAGTGTCAAACTTCATGAAACGTGTTTTATGTTATTGACACGTCTATTGTGAAAAAAATTTAAAACTATTGTTCCGGAAATATGTCAAAGACTGTAAGAAGACTTTGACTCTTTTTGATTAAATATTACACACTACTTTTTTGAATCTTTGCACAATATAAGCAACAAAAAACATCTTTGATGTGATGCATTCAAGGATGGTTTTTAAATTTCAAAGAATTTAAAGTGACGAGGATGGTAAGACTTGAAGAGGGTTGGAATTCAAACGGGCATAAAGTGAGCAAAATATTATGGATGTATTTTATATTTTTTAAGAAAAAAAATCAATGTTTTCCGACGGATTCATTTGCTGATACAAGTAAAGATTTGAAATATTTAACTAATTGGCGAAACGTAAAAAACGCAAAAATATAATTTGATTTTAAAGAAAATGTTATATTACTTGAATAATATTTATGCATTTTCATCAAGGATAATATTTAACCATTTTAGACTATTCAGCCGATTATAGTTACTCTGACTCAACTATAGATTTTTATGAGTGTGAGGTATTCGATGCACTGAATGACATATAAATATATAAATATAATTTATAATATTACATATTATGGATGTATTATAATAATAATAATAATAATAGATAGGTAATATAATAATATGAACAGCCTACATAATAATATGACATATTATATACTTACAGCCAACGTAGGTATATACCGCTGTATGATCGTATTTTAAATTACTAATTATGATCAATTATTGTCATATCGCAGTTTTTGACCGGCAAGCAGCGATTCGATGCATTATAAAAATGCCATCTATCGCAAATGTTGCTAAGTAGGTACTACAATAATATTGTAAACTCTACAGCAGTACAGTGTAACATCTCGTACAATACTCGTGCGAAACGACGAAAATAAATGGGTGGTTGTTCCTAAAAACCGACGAAATATTATTATTATTGTCAGGAGGATATTATTCTTATGTTTTGCCAATAAACCCGTTCAAGTGTGCGAGTGTGTTTGAGAGTGTTTTCAAAAGAGCCACAAAAATCCGGCGGAGACGTTGTTTGTTCGTGTGGCGAGAGATTCCGACGAGGACTATATGCACACAACAATAATAATAATATATTGTAATAATAATAACGCTGTGTAATAATACACAATATTATACGCGCCAGTGTGAGTGGGGGGGGTCGTTGCGGTATTATATTTTACTCAATATTTTATTATGTTGTAGTACGCCTGCTGTTTTCGCTACGTCACAAAAAAAAACTCGGCGGCGGCGGTTTTGAGTCCCGATAAACACCTGTCTGGTGAGCAGGCTGTCCTCTGCCACTGCAGCGGATGCGGTGAAAGCGACGTTAGCAGTGCGTCCTCTGAGTCGTGGGGCACCGGGCAACAACGCTTCAACAGTGTTATGTTTCTCGTTTCTTGGTTATATCGATTTAACTTACGAGGTTTTAATAATTATAACGATAACGCAATTTATTATCACCGATAGGCGACAATGGTGTGGTATAATGATACAGTGTTATACCGCTGGCACAGCTCCTCGTAGCCATCGGGTACGGTGATGTGACGTGTTTTCGTCGTTTTCGTACGACAGGTGAAACAATTTTTGGTACTGCTCGCGTGCGCGTGCGCTGCCTTAGGTTAAGTCGAATTATATACAGAGTGAAATAAAAAAAAATCATCTTACCGCAAGATTGGAGTGCTCGGAGAGCGCGTGAAATAAAAAAAACACGAGATTATTTTGTATTTAAATTTGATAGTTTGAATTTATGTCACTATTGTCACTATATACTTGGTTACAGATTATTATATTATTAAGTTTAAGAAAAACATTTCTGTACACTTTATACAATAAACGTAATTTATGAGTGTCTTACGTTAAATAAGTCATTCCGTGTATTTTGTTTGTCGTCGTCGTAGTAAATTCATATTATTAACATTATGATCGTAAGACAATCAAGGTTTAGGCCGCAGGGACTGGAACCTTGATGATTTTTCCGGTGCCGGTTCCGGTTTGGTTTTCAGAAAAACTAAAATTTAATTTGCGGTTCCGGTTCGGTTCCCAGAAAAACAAAAATAAAGATTTCAGTTTCTTTTCGGTTCTTAAAAAATGTAAGATTCGTTGCCTGTTTTGGTTTCATACATAGGTAAAAAAATGTGTAAAGTGAAAGTATCGGTTCCGGTAAGGTTCAGGTTTTTAAATTAATTTAAATAAGAGTTCCTGTGAGGTTCAGGAATTAAAATGATTAATTAAAATAAGGGTTTCGGCGAAGTTTCGGTTCCCAATGTTCAAAAGGTCCCTGGTTTAGGGTACCTAATAGAACTAATTTTTCGCGTTACCGAAATGTTATTATAAATTAATTAGCAACTAGCCTGGAAGCGCAATATTCGGTTAACTAATATAATAAACTGCATTAGTTATTTCAATTGAACGCATTTTTCTATGGTCAATACTTATTATTTTTCAGTCATTTTGTATATTTTGGACATTTTAGACTTATGTAACGCGTACAACTACACGAAATCTTTCGGATAGCTTAAGAAAACTTTCAAGTGCACTGTTCGTAATAAGGTACCGTGGATTTGAGAACTATATTAATTAAACTTGTTCTCAAAACCTAGTTACAGTAACAGTAATATCTAACTATTGTGTTGAAACACTCTTTTGCTTGGTTACTTAGTATAGTTTCGGTATTTATCGAAACGAACACAATATTTTTTTAGTATCGAATTGTCATCCATCGATTTGTATATAATTATAAGTACATACCTATACGAGATACCAACTCAAAACTCTACTTACACAGCCAAACAAAAGGACAGACGTTTAATTATAATCAACGTTAGGCTTTCGATAAACTTTTAGTGTATAATGTATTAATGTATACGGTGTATTGTTACGGTTTGGAATAACAAACGTAAAACAATTATCTATTGCTACTACCCATAGTTGTTCATATCATTATAGGAATGCTGTCAACTGCACTTATTATTATTAGATTGCACTCAAATTTAAAAAAATATAATGTCTTAATAGCAATCAGTTTAAAAAAATGTTATATTCGAATTTCACTCGTTCCGATCATTACATAAATTCTATTTATTAACAAATATTAGTCAACGGTCGGCAGAATATTGTTGCCTATACTTAGTGTCTAAAGTAAAGGATTATTTACATATATCTACAATATAAAAATAATAATATAAAATATGTACCTATATCTAAGCAGTCTATTTCTATATTAAGTTATACCATTTTTAACGTCGTTGTAATACTAAACCGAACGTCGCATTTAAATTGTCTCAATTAATGCATATTATGAATAATTATAATTTCTGTGGAATTATCAGATCAAGTACAATTCAAACCTTGCTAGTTTTCAACCCGAGTGCATTCCGACAGTCCCTTTTTATTAATTTAAAAATCAATGTATATTTCAAAAATTAAATCCAAAAAAAACTTTAGTATGTACGTTTAGAGCTAGACACTATGATAGCTACTTCCAAATTAAAAAGGCAAACACATTTTGAGATACAGCACAAGAATAACAGTGTCTTTCAATAGCGAAGAGCTTTGAAACTAAAAGGGGATTATCAAGCAGGATAATTGCTTTTTAGGAAAAGGGTCACTGAGAAAAAGGGGCACTTTGAAGGTAGATTTGTCGTTCGTCACGAGCCACTAGACAAATAGAAAAAGTCCCCTTAAAGTAATTGAGAAGGGAAGCTGCCCCAAATGAGGATTAAGAACACACGCCACATATTTTTTTTTCAATTTCTACAAATTCTTCTAAATACGCATAAGAACATACGAACACGCGTCATTAATAAAAATTAATAATTGTTTTGATACAATGACACATTTACACCTATACTTCTTATACCGTAATCACTATAATTCCATAATCCATACTGCTATAGTATGAAGAATTTTGGTGCAATTTACGGTGCAATGTTATTTTTTTCCTAATGACGTTCCATAAATATTGGAAAATGTGTTTTAGGGGATCCTGAATACGTTAGTAATATTTTTATTTTTATTTTAGATTCTGAGCGGAGCGATGAATGTATTGGTTTTACAATGATGTGTGTTTTTTTTTTAATTTTTTTTTTATTTTTTTTTATTTTTTTATTTTTTTATTTTTTTGTGTCTGTCATCACGTTTTGGGACAGTAAAAGTGCTTAGATTTTCTTCAATAGTACCTTTTCTGATAGGAAAGTGAATCTAGTTGGTACTTTGGGGGGTCAAAAGCAAACATTTTCCAGTAGTTTACAAAAGTACCGTGAAAAACAAATGGAAAATTAAGGAAAAAACGGGAATTTTTACGCAACATTGAATTTCGATAAAATCGATTTTGGTTTTTGGTGTAATTCTAAAAAAAATGACGGTAAATACATGAAATTTATATTGAATGTTTATATAAACAGTTTCTATATACCATACCGTTTTCAAAATATTTTGACTTATTTTGAGCTGTTTACAGACATTTTAAATTTCCAATCTTTTTGGTTTTTTTTTTTTTAAAAAATCAATAACATTTTATTTATTCGTTAAAAATTCTTGAAAATTTAATAGAATACTCCTAATATATTATTTCAAAGGTAGATAAAAAATATTAAAAATCTGTAGTCACAATTTTTTTTTTTAAGCATTTAAAGTTGAAATTTTGACAAAATACGTAAAAATGACGAAAATTTGCAAATTATTTAGAGTTAGAAATTCATAAAAATTTTTCTTTTTAAATCTAAGGTTTTAAATTTTAACACAAGATTTAACGTAAGTTTTTCTACTTTTATCAAAAATAAAATATCTAAAAGCAATTAAAAATAAATTTTTATGAGTGTTTTAAGTTCATAATTTTACAACATAGGATATTCACTCGATTTCTCATGTAGCGTTTTTCTTATTTGGTTGTAATTCAAAAACGAATAATTGTAGATGCATGAAAATTTCACTAAATGTTTATATTCTCATTTTCTATACACCATTCAATTTTGAAAATATTTTGATTTGTTTTGAGCTGTTTACAGACATTTTTAGTTTTCAATTTTTTTAGTTTTTTTTTTTATAATTGTCAATAAAATTTTATTTGGTGGGCCAAAAAGTCTGAAAATTTAATACAAGCTTTCTTATATATTGTTACAACATCATTTGAAAAATTTTAAAAATACATAGGCACGATTTTTTTTTATAAGCATTTAAAGTTCGAATTTTGACAACATTTGTCAAAATCTCGAAAATTATAAATCATTGTAATTAAAAAATTATAAAATGTTCAGTTTTTATAACTAAGTGTTGAAAATTTAAAACAAAAATTCTCATAAATAAATCATACTGTAACCAAAAAATCTAAAAAATATATCAACACATTTATTTTTTACAGACATTTTAATTTCAAATTTAGACAAAATTTCATATTTAAACCAAGAATAATGATTTTAGTTATTTTGATATAATTTAAAAATATTATTTGTTGGTATATGAAACTTTTAGAATATATTGTTATATTTTACATACACGCATTGGCATTTTAAAATATAATTTTTTTGAGAAAAATGAATGTAACCAACTATAGTAAATACTAATGCCTATAATACTAAAATTATTACTTTATTCACAATAATATCATCAAATACATTTAGACTTAGTAAGATATTATAGACTGACTGACCGTCTTCACTCAGAATCGTTTTTCTTATTCAATGATATTATATCATTGGATTAAAATCTAACACAATCCATTACAGTGACTCACTTGTAACCTACTGTACAGCAGAGCAACATACACTTACCCGCCCTTTTTTATTTACATTTTATAGTTCAGATTTTTAAGTTATTTTTTGTTTAGTTAATTTTTTTGCGATTTTTAATGGAATTGAAATCTCAAATCTTAGTAGACATCTTATCGACTCGTTTAGGATGTTTTATTTTTAATATTGACGTACAATGAGAAAAAATCAGGTATTATATACGTATTAATGACAAATAAAACTCACAAAACATTGAAATCCTATTAATGTGCTTAAATAATATATTATTAATAATATCTCAAATTATATGCGCACTCGAACAAAGATGTTACAACAATGTTATCGAATATTTACAGTTTGAATACAGTATTATTGAATTTTTAAACGATTTATTGTTGTGAAAAAAAAAATGAAAGATCAACGATATTAGTTTTAAATATTGTACTAAACGCACACTCCCCAATTATAGTAATACGCGTATAACAATAATTATACTCTGAATATACCTAATCGTTTTTTTTTTATTTTCTATAATACAATAAAAAAAATAAAAAAAAAACCGAGCGCTCCAAAGAGACGTGATGTTAAAGTGTTTAGAAAAAAAAAATACTTTACTCTTTCTACTACCTACACACACACACACAATATATATATAATATTACATTATATTATACCGCATCGCAGATACATTATACCTACTATGTTTTTAGTACACGGCGGGAAACGGTCGAATAAACGTGTACGCACTATAATTAAAACAAGTCGTGATCCTCTTGTCAAGCATATATAATATATATATATATATATACGTAGGTATGGAGGGATATATATTATTATTATATAATACTCTCTTATACCTATCGCTGATGGTTTATTTTATACCTATATGCACTTGTTTAATAAACACTAACACAGTAACATATATATAATATATATATTGTATATAACACTATATATGTGTGTATCTGTATTATTCAATATACCTTCCTATATGCATATATACACGCGTAGGTATATATTATAATATGTGCTACGTACAAATTTTAATTGGAGTGATTATAATTGCATACACCGTAACTATATAGCCTTATAAATAAAGTATATTCCCGTGTATTAAATAAGTATCGTGTAAAATTGGTTCTTGTAATTTTTTTTTTTTCATTTACTATTTATCTACACTTGCACGTGCACTTGGTCGTCAACGCATCTAAACACATTGAGAACAGTTAGAATAGAACAATAATTTAATTGAAACGCAGATACGAAATATTAATTAATTGTGTTTTATATATTATTATAAATTATGATATATACATACTTGCATAGTATATTATAAATATTAATACGTTTATGTCTATAAGGCATTTAATTATGTTCTATAATTATGACAATAGTTGATATTCTACACGTGGAGTTAATTTTCATCAATAGAATTGCGTGTATCCTACACTTTTATCAATCCAAAAATCGTCACCTTCGACTCTAAGAAAAATATTCTCGAAATCACGTCATAATGTACCTAATGTTATAGTTTTAAAATCTTCTATTCTACTATACACATTGGAATAATTTATTATGATTGCATATAATCAATAGAAAACAGTTCAATTATATTAAGTATATAAGTATATAACATTTGTTTTTCAACTTGATATTGATAAAATACAAAATTTTCGTTGGTATAATATTGCTAGATACATAATTATTAAACTAATTGATCGCGTAATATCGTTTTATTTTATTTACAATATAGAGATATCCTTATGAATCTACAACGTCGACAAGTTAAAAATTCACGGCATTATTCATACAACTAAAAGACGATAAAACTTTTGATGTATACATATTTTTTTAATTATCTCTCAAAATATTTATTTTTTCCTGTTGCTGATAAATGAATTCAATTAATAGATAGAAATCGATTGACTTCCCAGTCGACTGAAATTCGGTTACTGACGGCATTGCGAATAGATGCAGTGTTTTCTGAGAAGATTTTATATTAAATATATTATGGAATTTATCAAAGGAATCGATCAATGCAGTATAGGTAGAACATGGAGTAAGAGTGTATTTTCAAAAGCAACCGAACATAATACGTTTTGAACTTTGAAAAGTATAAATGGAAGACAGTTACAGTTCCTTGGAAATGGCTCGTTTCCTAAATGTCACCACCAAACCTTGAACTAAGAATATAAGCTATTATCGAAAGGTTCGTAGAAAAGCAATTTCCATCGGCCGAAACGTTGGGAGAAAAAGGCTATGATATTTTGTTAATATTGCTCGCATATAGTCGTGTATAATGTTTATGATGTTAAATATATTTTTTCCAATATTGAAACTAAAATTCAATTGATATATAATGGCGTGTTTGATTTATTATTCCGATATTTAAAAACAGTCAATATAAGGTGGTTTATTGAACAAGACTTAAAGTTTGTAATCAGATTGGTTGTATCTCCTTAGACCTTATAATAATTATATTGTATTGATTTAGATTTTGAACGAGTGCCGCGTTATTAATAACGTTTCACATTTCACATCATTGATCAAATAAACTTATATTTACCATTTATAATATCTGTAATATTACTGTTTAAATTCAAGACTTTTTTTTGTTCATCGGGTAATTACATTAAACCATGCATTTTTTTATAGTGGGAGTGTAATATTCATTATTCAAGTCAAAAAGTATTAAAACCATAACATATATTGCATCATATAAAATAAAATACGTGTAGCTATATTATGCAATGTCTAGTATATGAGTATTATAGGTACGCGTATAATGTTCATATTCATTCGATTTGGTAAAATTAAATTATAGTTTAACAATCGTATTTCATCTTCGTAAAACACAATCGTAATAAATTGAAATACGTCATTATATTATAATATGACAGTCAATATAAAACGTATACGGATTGGAGGTAATGAAAGTGTCTATTATGAAAGCTGTAGAATATTCGTTCACAAAAACAAAAAAAATATTTATACGTAAAGCAAATATCACAAAGTATATATTATTAAAATGGGCTCCATTTTTAATTTAAAAAAAAGAATTTTATATTGTGAGGGTTTGCCTGCAGTATACGAAAGTTGTGCAATAATGCAAATAAAAATGAATGAAGACAAGACCGTGAATAATATAATTTATAACTGAAAACAGTGAACAACTGACGTATGATATAAAATGCGATTGAGAAAAATAACGATATTGTAATAGTAATTTGTTCTATTAAAAAACTTCTCTGTCGAGTAATGCTTTATCTATACTGACTATACTACCTATTTAATGTTTTCGTAATCGCTGTTGTACGTTACATTAGTAATTCAGTATTTTCTACGTCCTTCCAAGTTCACATGAATTTGTTAAATGCATTTTATTATTAAAATTATTTAGAGAAAGTTATGTCGTCTGTTTCATTTCCATACAGATATTGGTTGTAAAATACTATTGTTTCATTTAGTCCAGAAAAAAAAAATTTAAAGTATCAAACAAATATAACAGACCAATAATAGTGGTTTAAAAAACAATTAGCACCGTGGAATGCCGCTAAACATATCACAAGTTAAAGTTAATTGTAATTGATCTTTATAAGCAAAACCTCTTTATTTATTTAAATAAACTAATATACCTAGCAAATATGAAATGTAAATATTCAATGAATTTTATAGTTTAAAATTAGGAACTTAAAACGATAGCACAACAAGAAATTCAATACTGATACAGTATAATGTTATTAGTTGTTACATTATAATGTTTATATTTTATAATGATTATGGCTATTAATCAAAATATTATATTTATTATTTTTAATGGAATATACATTAGGTACTTTTTAAACGTATGCAGTCTAATGTCTATGGTGATGAATGGATGTTTTATGACAGTTGCACTTACATTGTACTGTGCCGTATATAAATAAATACATTATATTAAAATTGAGTAGATATAGTCATTTTTTTGGTTTGTACACTACAATCACCTCGTTATAAGTATATGTATTTTAAAGACCAGCTATTACACTTAAATTTTATCTTAAGTACCTACTAAAGTACCCAACGCAGCATATTATTACGGATTTTAAAAATAAACGTAACGCATAAATTGATTTTTGGCGACTGATATTATCCTTCCAGTCGATATTGCAAAAGATTACAAACGCACCGATCACAGTATATAGATTTATATACGTATCGAATGGATTTTATACAGTGGACACTGGATAGCTATTATACAATATATGCCATAAAGCGTCTGATAGACAATATACGAAAATATAAAAGAAGATAAGCTTATCGTTTCGTCTTAAGTAAACATTTTATGAATTTCCATTTTGAATCTTACAAGTATTGTTCGTATATTATTCAACATAGCCACCGATATCTATAAAAATATTTTACTCCGGTAAAAAAATAATAAAATAATACGTAGATAGGTATCTATTTCATATTTCATATTTGTACGAATATTTTTGAGGAGTTTGATATTAAAAATATTATTATTGTTGTAGTAAATATTTTGAAAACTTATTTTACAAGCAGTCACTTACTCACATAGAAGTACCAATTGAAATTATTAAGCATAGATATTTTAAATCATGTCATTTTTTTAACGCGGCTTTCGGCACCAACAAGTTAAATTAACCAAAAATGTATGTCATATTACTTTTTAACGTCTCAAATTTATAATATACAGTTTATTTACAAAAAATGCATGTTTGGTTTAATTAAAAAAATATTTCTTAATATCCACCTAGTCTAGTTTATTTTGATAAAAATTTACAATTACCTATTTGAACATCTAGTTAGCGTAGTTTTTTTTCTCGATACTATCAAAAGTATGTAAGCGGATCAATCCCCCCACATAGGCTGAATATAATAAGCAAAAGTTTTCGAAGTCCTAACTGAAGGCCTCTAAAAATAAAAGCGGGGCTACTGGATAAAATCACACCCAAGACAAAAACCTAAATACGCCACTGAATACAATAGGTATATTTTTAGCGCATCTACTGCACAAATATGTATATATGGATAGAAAACACGCGGTTGCAGTATATGATTAATAAAAATACGTCATATATTATATCCATTCGATTCGCTCAAGCAACCCAATTAATCGTCAAAACCGCGTTCGTTTATATATGTGTTATAATAATATGTATTCGCATTGAAAAACCGGTCGAGCTAAGTCGGACTTTGTCGGCTATATACTACAGGCTCGGACACACACGTCATGCGACGATAATAATAATTATTCGTTGAGTTTTAATTGCGAATATGTGTTTCGAGTATACCAGACATCTTATACCTGCCGTCACACGCGTACGCCGGTCGGTCACGTATCGTGTATATAGTATATACACCTATATAATATACACACATAACGTTATTACCTATATATGTGCCGGAGTCGTGTGCATGATAGTATATGGTTAATATTTATTATTATATATTATAACATGTTGCATTGGTCGTCGATGGGCGCGAATAAACCTTCGGAAAACTGTCGACGGGGCGCTTCGCTACACCGACCGAGCTAAGTGCTTCGTGAATCGTGACCGTGCTGTTCGGGAGCACGACGACGAATGGGCGCCGAAACCACCACAAACAACGATTGTGTAAATGCGTAATAATAATAATAATAATAACGAATAATTATATTATTATTGAGTACCACGACGACGTGCACATAATCATAAATTCATAATGATATACGCTGTACAGAAATCTCGCGGGACTAGGAGAAACCGATGGATGAAACGAGAAACTGTGTATAGCCATCGCCGCCACTGTGGCGAAACCGACCGGCAGACGGACTTTATAATTTCGCGGACAGATGTGACCGTGACGAAAACGCGTGTGCTTAAAAAAATAAGAACAAAAAGTGTTACACGAGTCACGATCCCGCACGTGCGCAGGTGCTCGAGTCGCTCGTCATCACCTGCGCTTGTCCGCAAAATTAAATATATTATAATATGATTAAAATATTTTACCCAGGTAAAGGTAGGTCGACGGCGATAACCACCTAATATATTATTAGTTTACCGTACATGTCTGATGCGCGAAATCCATTGCAGAGTAACGGCACCGAACCGCACGTGGTCAAATAATATGATAATCGTATAATAATAATAATAATGCGCTCAGAACGCCTCTGGAGACGCGCGCGCCGCACCTGTGCGGGCAGATGATACGCGACGACCGGTGCGACCGGGCCGGAGCGTTTCACTTTGAACGAAATCGCCGAAGGACAAGCGGCCTCTCGTCCGGGGTTGACCGGCGCTTCAGTGGGCAGACAGCGGATAACGAGAGAAACGACCTCTGTCCAGACAAGAGCTGAAGTGTAGTTTATTCTAGGGGAGGGACCTACTCAAATTTACCACCAGCCCAAAGATAGTCAGAATTAATGATTTTTCAGAATATTTGAGCCATAAGAAACGCAAATTTCTATACTCCATAAAACGTTTGATTTATTTCATGATATGATGCATAGGTAGTTCAATCATACTTTTAATATGATATAATAGATATCACCCAAAATACATATCCAGTGGAAGATGCTCTTCTAAAATAAAGTCCCTGGACAAGCAAGAGAGCCTGCAGTGTTATATAATAATTAATATTGAGATGTCAATATTTATTTAACTGATGGTCATGAATTCCAATATATTGTACAGTAAAGTATTGATGATATATTATACACAGGTATATAATGTATAGTAAATAAAACATATTATAATTAAAAATACATTAATAATATTCAGCTATAAGCTTAAGGTATTGGGAGCATAAATGCTCAATGAATCATTCTATCAATTGGATTTTAGACTTTACTGTTCTAACCCCCACGGGAACCATACAAAGCCTATATGCATAATTGGACTGTAGCCGTATGGGCCGTGGTCTATTTTTAGGAAGTTATATTATAATTTATTATAAATTATAATAATATGTATTAGTTACCTGTGAATAAAATATTAATCGTTGAGCTAATTGGTCCGGGGGTAAGACCGAAAAAAATGCGAATCTCGAATCGTCGGGTACTGGTATTTTTTTAATAGTTATAATAATATAACATTTAATTCAGGATGTCAGACCGAGTTTGCATGTTGATGCTATTGCTAGGTATACATTATTTTTTAATTACTTGGATTATTGATGAAATAGTAAATTATAAAATATCGACTGTTTTCTTTTAGCCCACCTAAGTGTGAACTTATCGGCTGGAGTTATGCAGTTCGTATTCACTATACATTATACTACTATTATTAAACTAATGTCCGTCTAGCTTGTGGCCCTACGCGTTGTCTGCGTAAAATTAAATTTTTTTAATAATTTATGAATTTAACCTAACCATATTATTGTATATTTCTGATGCAGAAGTACAGAACTTATAAAGAAGTCCTGAATTTGAAAATATATCTAATATAACATTTTATTTTGTCGTGTGTATGATACATTATTATTGAAATGTATAATTATTTATTTTATCTTTGACATTTTAAAATAACTATGGATAATGTAGGCGGTTATGATATAATATCATACATAAATAAATAATAAATATCTTTATTTTATTTTTATTTTAATTTGTTTAAAATTAAGGAAATTAAGATTTTAGGAAAATGGTTATTTTTGTATTTAATATTGGACACAGTCAGAAATGTCCTATTCACATTGCAAAATAAAAATAGTATTACCAAATTCACGACGTCTTCTTGTCCGGACTGCTTACAATTTTTCACAGCACACACACGTGCCACCCTATAGGCGCGGTCGTGTTTGGGCAGTCGTTGCACGTACCAGTGGTCTTGTGCACATTAATACATTATATCGTACATCTATATATATATATATATATATATATAAGCATCGATATAACCAAACACTCACTATATACGAAATGTATTATGTGTGAGTGTATATATATTATAATATCTGTAGGTATGCCACGAAAGGCCGGTTGTTCCGGTCCCACGGGACTGATTTCGCAAAGGACCGAAGTAGAGTATTATAAATTTTACCGCCAAGAGTAGGGAAACGATTTTTTTCATTTTTATTTTTACTACAAACGTTATTAAAAATACGTACATAGTATATACATACGATTTTAATCCTTTCCTACAACGATATTTTTTTCCTCTTTCTTTTCAGTCTTGTGTTTAAAGAAAAGTGCTCCGTGTTTCAATTAAAAATTGTATTCAGTGTCCTTTTTTCCACGGAAAATTAAAAAAAATAAATATATATATATTATATAAGAATACACAACCTCAGGCGAGGATAACGTTCTCTCTCTCTCTCTATCTTTCTCTCTCTCTCTCTCTCTCTCTCTCTCTCTCTTTAGACACGGTTCGTTCTTAAAAGGCGTCTACGGCTTTTTTGCCTTTCCGACCGGCTAGGTACTTAATATTTAATATCCGCAACGTTCACCCTCTAACGACGAGCGTGTACGTAACTCGTTACAAGATACGCGGACCGGCTAATTAATTAAAATGGTCGTGATAGACAATCCTTAGTCGGTCACGTGGTGTGCTCCGATCGCCAACAATAATGTCGGCTGCGACAATAACCCAACCGCGAACCATCACCGGTGAAATTTTTAATATTTTAGTGCATTTATTAATGTTGCGGCCATATAGGTATACATATTTTTAAACGATCCTTCGTCTAACCTTTGCCTGACTCTCTGAACAGTGCGAAGTCATTATAAGATCAATTTCCTCGCGTCACCGCCAGATAGCCATAGTGGGACGATTGAAAATGAAAGTGAGACGAAAATGTTAATAATTTATCTTATCCCTCAATGATTGAAAAACTATAAAATATTTCAACGGCTCATACTTTATAGCCTTATTTTACTACTTTATACTCGTATTGTAATATTTTAGTGGTAGGTCAAATAATGTTTGACAATTTTGCTAATAATGATAAGTTAGGTAGTTAAGCTTAAGATCGGCCGAAATTGATTAAATACATTATATTTTTAGTGATGGAACTATGGCAGGGACAAACGTCACGTTCATAAATTTTATTTTTAATAATTCGATACCATTCAGTATATAGATTAGACATTTACAATCTTTATAAGCGTACCTATATAAAGTAGATGCATGATGTATAATATAATACGCAGTGGCACATTATAATGGCGTGAACATTTTTTTTTCCTATGAAGCAACTATTTCAGATAAATACTTAAGTACCCGCCAATGGCTCCCTATTTATTGCGGAGGGCTAACCCACCCCCACACCCCTCCACACAATCCGAATTCTTATAAGTACATAAATTATTCGTAAATTATAAACGAATCCGGGATCATTAAATACCCACCCCTACTTTTACATGAAGCGGTGGCTTCATAAAATAGCAATAGAATTTATATATGTTCTTCTGTTTTCTTTGAACACTCGGTCCCAGGGAGACTCGTTAAACGCCAATACCACTACTCTGTATATATTAAATAATATATAGTGACGACTCGCCTATGAGACCACGTACCTATCTGGTCAGCTGGACAACCCTATAATATGTACCCTCCCCCCATCAACCACAGTTTTGATTTATGCGCACAGTGAATATGCACACGTTAACGCTTTTTAATAAACGCATAATATTATATTATTACGAAACACATAAACTCAAGTCCATCCAACGTAATCTGTCATGGGTACGGTGAAAATATATTTTCCGATGCAATTAATACAGGATCACCTATATGACTATATGTTTGGTTTTCGTGAAAAGAATCGCGTGTTCGTGTCGGACGGACGATATAATAATATATTATATACCCACTCACATTTCGCTGAACAGACACAGACTCAGACATAGACACACAGACACACACAGACACACACAGACACACTCACACACGCACGCATCGTAATAATATTATACGTATTACATTATTATTGTTGTTATAGTTGTTACTTGTTGTTATATTATATACACACGGCAGAATACCTCCGGGCAAACGCGGAGAGGTTACGTGCACACGTCTCCTCCGAAAGAGTATAATATTATTATCTGCCCTTCGGTGGCGGCGCTAACAATTTACACGACATGCGATGCTAAGATTACAAGAGATTACGATTAATAATGATAACTGCACACATCGTTACAAAAATCAGCCACTGGTCATCGGTCTGCCAAGGTTTAAAATAAATATTGGTCAATCGACCATGTTTTGTCCTTTTGTTTCTGTTTATGAAATTTATCATCATAATAAAATAATTATAATTATAATAATAGGTACAGTAAAATCTCCTTATAATGGAATCGCACGGTACCAACTGTTCTTTTCCGTTATTATTATATATTAGGTACATTATATTAAAATATTTTAAAAAATTGGTTTTTTCTAAGTTTAAAGTTTTGTATGAGTTGATCAATCAAGAGCTTGAATCTTTTTCCACCAATTTTGTCCTAAATTTTAATTTTTTTAATTTAGTATCTGGGACCTACAATATTTCTTTTTGCGGGATCCAACTTACCTACTTTCTATTTTCCCGGAACTCAACTTACCTCCTACTACCTGTTTTTTTCCGGTATTCAATTGACCGAGTAAAGGTCATTTGGAACCCAATTTACCATTCCCGGAATATGGGAGTCTCCTAATCATAGGCCATGATAAATACATAGTAATTTGTCACATTTTTAAGTATCTATGTGATTCGTATCACACGTCATAGCCTCATAGAATATACCTTAGTAAATTATGTTAATTATTAAATGGTTTACAAGTGTATTCTAAAAAAAATGTTGAATATAATAAAGTTGAAGTTATTCCTTTAATTTGAAAACATCACAACCATATCGATATAAACTATAACACATATACCTATTCAACATTTTGCTAAGAAAGTGATGTATTTACAAAATATACAGTGGTCCAAGTCCGAACCGAGCGATTAAAATTGCTTTTTTTTAAGTGTTTTCGAGTGGTTAAATTGAGAAGTTATATTTACGGAGGTTCGTATAAAGTATACTATACTATACTATATTATATTATAATATGTAGTGCAGTTGATGCTTGAAAAATAATTCGTGTTTGAAATATAATATCACATGCGGTGTGCTGCACGAAGTTTGCATTGTGGAATACACGAGGTCTTGCACACTGGTAATTTATTATATATTGTTATTTATTATTATTATTAATTTGCGATCGGAGCGCAAAGCTGACGACAGACGCGACTACGATGACTCTGCAAACACGTTCAACGAATCAGTGCAATATCGAAACAAACAAAACGACGTACATAATACTATAATATTTATTAAGTTTTTATTAATGGCCGTGTTATACGCTTCGCGGTATATTACCTTCTTACTATTTATAGTAGTTATATCGTCCACGGGTATCGGTCAAGACATACAAATTACATGGTATTATATGGTGTTATTTTAATTTTCAATTTCGCAAAAATAATATCCGTTCTCACGATCTCGTTCGAGAGTTTTGTGATCACGCGATTCGGAACGTATACATAATATTATAATATGTACGTGTCTGTAGAATATTATTATCATGACCACACACGTGCGTCGAGTGCGACCATGCCGAGATACGCCTTTATTGGAATTGTTTTTGAAAATATTGTCCACGGAATCGGTACAGCACTATGATGCGGTTGATTATACCACGAGAGCCGGTGCTGGGGTTGTGTTATTTCAAAAATCGTGTTTTATCCGGAGAAACATAAATTCTCGACATTTCCGTGCGCAGATTATTACATCCATGATTTGTCCGTGTACACATTTAAAGTTTCATACGTTATCTACATGTACCTACACTACTGGTCCATACAGCATGTTGAGTGTGAGAACCTGAAAGGTTTTATGTGTCCTGGAAAATTATATGCATGCCTTTTTAATAATATAAATGAATACGAAACTCACCGCAACGCGCCTAGGACTTCGTCGATTGTTCGATATACGTAGATAAAAATATAATATGTTATAGGTGTATAGTGTATACGCGCATAAATCGTTACGGAATGTTCGCGTATCATAAATATTATACATGGTTTTTAGTGGAAAAACTACAATTTTCAAGGGAAATATTTTCTGCAAATTATATATGATATAAACTACTTTATTATCGAAAATATTTAATTGTATTAACTACAATCTATTGTTAAATAATATTTAAACGACATGTTTTAAACTTACGAATTATGATAAATAAAATAGTATATTATTTGCAATAAGCATTTAGCTTTTCTATTATACCTTACTTACTACTAGATCTAAGGGGAAGAGGACTTACACCTAGCTGTGAATAAATTGACTAACAATAATATAAGCTGTACGGTTGTATAGACTAATATTTTCTATTCTAACCATCATTGTCTTTAGCTTTAACTATTTCATGTCGTCGTTTGTGGACCATGGGCCATATTTGGTCATATTAAAACTATTCCATCACTTATAATACTCATACTTTATCTATGTAGGTGGTCGTTCTAACAAAATTATTTAATATCATTGTATGAAATTACGTTATGTCTTTAAGGCCATACAAAATATGGTTCAAATATTTCAAAAGTATAGTTTGAGTTGTTGTTGTTGTTATTTTAAGTATTTATCGGTAAAATGTTTACCTACAAATCAAATATTTATTATTTGATTTGTGAACGGCTGAAATATTATATTTTAAACTATTAAAACACACACAAACCACAGCTGCGTACGTGCAAATGCACAAAAATGTTCTTAGGTCGCGCCTCTGCAACAGTGTCGTTTTTCGTACGCATATTATACCGCGGCATAGTTTCTAATAATTATTTGTTCATGGGTGGCAGTGGTAATCAAACTGCATAGTATCACATATTATTATTAAGATATCATTGGCGAGCGTTATTTTGCTTAAAATTCAGTTCGCTTAAAAAGAGAGAGAGAAACCGTTCGTGCGGGCCACGTCCATTTTAGAGACAGGGTCGGTTTATTAACTGTCAGCATAACATATTATTTATATACATATTATTCGCACGAAGAACTTCACAAATCCTTCAATCATAAAACAAAACGATATTGAAACATATTTTGTTGGTCTACCCTGTTATACCTCTCTGTCGTTTCATTCGATATCATTCGTTATCTGAGGCTGAATCGCGAATAAAATAATATATATATCGTGTGCATTTTTATTATAATAATATATTATTGTTATATGATTTATGATCGTCTACACTCAACGACTAGTATAGCTGGTAAGGCTTTTTTTTTCATTTATATCGCTCTGATGTTTCTTCGTCTGCAGTGCATATCCGTACGATTTAATACTGTCATTTTCGTCAAAAACTTACATTATCATCAAGTGCAAAGTCATTTCATATAAATTAAATTTATTTCATCACATTCGTTTGAGATAATACGTACCTACCTACCTGTCAAGTCACCAAAAAGTTAGTAAAATCAGAGTGCAACTTCAAAGTTAAGATTATCAGTAGGTAGTACCAACTCAAATTGAGTAATTATTTAAAAATATATAAATAACTACATTTTATAAACTGATCAAGCATCGTATAATTATCGGATTTTGTTAACTATTTATTTATCTGAAAGAAAATTACTTTCTACTGGCTACAACTCACATTGAACTCCAATTTTAATTTTATTTCAAATAATGGTATATAAAAAAAATTGTAAGAAAACCTGAGTAGGTATTGTCTTTTTTTATTTATACTTATTATAAAGTTTGAAATTAAAATATTGAAAAACAGAATTAAAATATTTCTCTCTATTAGTTTAAATAAAATATGATCTTATTTAGTTGATTCTATACATGATAGGATCCTTATTTTTTTAGAGTTTATTTTATTGAGGACAAAACGACATTAGCGTCAAGCTCTTAATGTAATTGCATTATAATTATTACTTCATTTTTTTTCAAACATTCCAAATTTGTTAATTTTCTTTTAATTACATACTCGTTATAGTATAATCATAAAAATATTTCAGTGAGAAAATATCGATGGTATATAGTTTTTATTTCAAAAATATAATTGGTTATAAAAAAGCCAATGAAACTAGTAATATTATATTCAATATTTCAAAATAATAAATAATTGTATACTTATGTATATTTACTATATTTTCGTGTCACTTGTTACTTTTTATCTAGATGATAAAATAATTACTTAAAATTAATGTGGAATAAAATGTTTGATACAATGTGTGATTTAAAACTCGTTATTATTATACCTATTGTATTTAATATATTTGTGAATGACGTCGAACATCATAATTAATAATTGTCTCTGATACCGTATTAAAGGAGGGGGGCAATTCTACGGGCAATCATGTTAAGGCAGCATATCTTAATACTTAATTAAATAATATAATAGGCATGTACTATTATTCTATAACGTTTATTTTATTAGTTGAAAATTATAATTCGTAAACATTAATATAATATAATAGGTATAGCTTTGTGTACTATCATCAAAGGAAGATAAGATCAATGTCCAAAAAAATCGTTCGAAATCAGTTGTATACGCGGTGATAGTGAATAATATTAATGTGTGTACTTACTAGGTTATGTTAGGTACTACCTAGGGCAACACAATCCATATAAATGCGGCACTACAAATATCCAAATAATCACTGAAATTATAATGCAATTTTTGACATATATATAATATATATGGTATTATATTATACTTTTATGTTCACGTTGCCAATTACCATATCAGATAAATACATTTATGGTCTGTTTTTATTGATTTTTTTGGAACACAATTTTTTTCATACATTAAATGTATCAATATAAAAACTATTCGTGTTATAATAATGTGAGGCAGACGCATAGATAGAATATTGATAATATTATACGACCTACTATGACATGATGTAACATGAAAGTAATTGTATTTTAATTAAATCAAGGCTATTCACTCGAATAGTTTAATCGGATTTCGAGCATTTGGCTAACTAATTCGGGTGTTAAAAATAGTGAGTAATAATTATCATTTGGATGTTCAAAACCGTTAATACTCGGGTTGACCAAGTTAAGACTCCAGCGAATGAAAATTAATTTTGTAAAAAAAACAGATAGGATATTAAAATAGTATTAGATTACTTTTAAAGATTCAAACGCCTCGAACAATAAATATTATGTTCTCGCATGTAGGGGAAATGTACGAGCAAATTCGTCGACACGCCACACCGCCTCCGCCGTCTTGATGCAGGGTTTCTGATTTAATTTCTTGGTCTTCGATACACATATTTCAAGAGTTTATATGGATCGTGTTAATTTTCAATAAAATTACCAGGCAACAGCGTTTGTTGTGCTTAGTATTGACATTATTCTCATATGAAAATAATATTTATAGACCTCATAATTTATAATACCGATGGTAATCGATGGTGTGACGGTAACGACTCATTTCGAGGAAGAATTCTTAAACACCACTGCTGCAATGTCAACCTCAAAGTATAATATTACCATATTATAATGTATCATGTATGTGTACTACGAATATTTTCTTTTTTCATTGATATGATATTTATATCACTAAACGACCTATAAATCTACACGCACATATTTTGTACCGACGGTTTGGTCTACCGATCGATCCTCCGCACAGCCACCATTGGCCATTGAGTTACGGGTTTATACGAGAATATACTTAATTATATTTACAAGAAATATATACAATTACTACACCGGTGATAAAGCGTGCACAGTAGTTTGTTCAGTGTTTGGACCGCGGAGAAGAGATAATTCATTTTCAATACACGCGAATCGAAAAACGTACGACGGGTTATTAAAACACGATATATCCGGTGTACGGGTATCCAACCTTTGTATGGTAATTTGCATTTTCGTTGAACCTGAAAAATATTCTCAGAGTATGTACAAGTTGCAGTCGTATGCTTATCTGAACCAGCCTATAGATAATATTTTTATACCTACTGCCACACTGAATATTTAACGTTATTCTAATGCCTCGTTATACATAATGTGTTTTAATATTTCTAATTTCGACGAAAGGTTTTCGCGTTTCTAATCGTACCCCACACTCACTCCTCCCTACTTTCTCATTATCATTACGAACACACACACACACACACACACACACACACGAGCGCGCACGGGTACGTACGTATACATCCATCTTACTGAAATAGTAAAACCACTCGGCGAGCATAACGAATTATTTAAAACAGATGTGTAACCAAATTATTATATACTTGCTTATACATTACACGTATATTATGTATATGATATATAATATATTTATATCATGTATATCATGTATATAATAATATATATTATATATAATTAACACATTCGTTATTATGTGAATAATAACTTCGTTACACATATGGTTTTTAAATACTTATTATTTTATGGCTTCGGGTGAAACGATTCAATTTAAATGCCCTCGGTATGTTTTTTTAATACAACTGTGTAGCAGCAGTCCACCAGGTGGGTGGGTAGGTAGGTGGTGGTGGGAGGGGACGGCTCAACACGCATCGAGTTGGGAAACGGTTTTCGTTCACGCTCAGCTCTTTGACCCTTATCGCCGGCGTATATTGTGGGTATACACTATACAGGGTGATTAATCTTACCACCAGCCAGTCGGTACTATGTTCAGGCGTTATAACATGCTTTTATTCTACGAAAAAAATACAATTTAATATTTTTTGTTTCTAATTAAATTATTTATTTATGCTCTAAAGACTAAATAAAAACAAAAATATTAATAAAACCATATAGTAACGGATATGAGAGTTAGTACTCGCTTCGCGGTGAACAAAAATCACCCTATATACCTACGTGTCGTGAACATTAACAACGTTTGGTCGCACGTTGAACCGGTTTACAATCCCTGCGGGGTAGACCAAGCAAAAGGGGGAGGGGCAGCCTCGCACGGTTTTTTGCCGTAATCGTAAGTATAATATTTAATATAATTTATATTATTATTATGATAACGGCTATCTCAAAAAATACCAGCCGAACAGCTGATTTATACTCCGTTAGATGATACCTAATTATATTTCGATGTAGAGTCTATTTGGAACGTGAGGCAGTGAATAGGTAGGTATATACTCACTACTCTCATTATTGGTAATGGGCACCGCAATCCATGTTTAGGAATAAAGGAAAAACAATTCAATCACATGCTTTCGTTAAAATCTCCAGTCACGTAATAAACGTGCGCTCAAAACGCAAATTCATCTCCAGTCAAAATGTTTTGCGACTCAGCAAACTTTGCTCGCTGTAATGCTTTTTGTATTCGACTCGAATAAAACAATATTGACTTTAATTTAGACTTTTTTGTTTTGAGGAGCACATAGGTATTATAGATGTGTATAGTGTATAGAACTGTTGAAATATGCGTAAAAAATAGACTGAGTCGTCATATCGATATTTCCATGTGGATAAATGGCATCTCTCATCCCTCGATCCCGAACTAAGACTTTGATGAAAATATCACTCCCCTGTTTGGTTTATACCATTATTATATTATGTACCTTATACCTGTACTTTAATTAAGTGTTATTATAAATGATAATATTATTATTTAGTATTTATCGTTAGCTACACGAAAATTTGAACAATATTGTTATATCAATTCTTAGTTTAAACACTTAAAAAAAAATTGTAAAATAAAATGAATTCTCCCTTTTTTATTTATCCTTGAAAATGGTTAGTAATAAACATTAAAAACATTGTAAGAATGTGCATAATATACTATAGGTTAAGACGTTGAGTGGTCCAACATATGGTATATATAATAATAACTTTAATAAAAAAAACAAATTCAACTGGGACGTATAAGTCGTAAAACTGTCTAATTATGTGTTCAGACAGCCATTCGACAGACCGAATCCGTTGTAAATAAAAACGTCTTCGTCACCGCAGTAAGTATAGCTTTTATCGACCCTTTTTTATTTTGTCTTTGTCATAAATCGACTTTAAAACGACATACTTATTATTATATTAACAACATTATCGTCGTCAAAATAAACGAACAACGATTTACACCTCGGTATATTAACCTATATAGTAGAAATATAAAACATTTTTTCAAAACTGTAGAAATTAAATCGAAGACCTCTGGCTTAAATATTGAATTAATTAAATATTATTGATTTCCCCGCTGTAGTAAACCTCTGTAAAAAACATACACCATACACGCAATAAACGATTTGGTCGCGTCGTGCAACAAGAGACAATATTAATAATATACGTAAAACGTGCTGCAAAAAAATAAAACCGTGTTTTCGCAGAACCCCAGACCGTTTACACTACGCGTGCTGTATTTTGTAACAATAATAATAATAATAATATTATGTAGTACCTATAAGCCTATTATAATTGTAATACACGGGAGCTATATTGTTTTTTACATAATACTATATTTTATACGTGCCTATACCATTAAAAATGAAACAGTTTTGATATGATCGCGAAGTCGGGCAAAAAGCTTAAAACAAGTTTTCGGGCGATGTTGTAAAAAGTGTTTTTTAGTATGTATTATATATACCCGCGGACTACATGTATTGTCGATTTGAAATTTACCAGACTACTGTTGTTTTTAAATATTTTTTATAATCGAAAATATTATTTAGGAAATGTGAATGTATTGGTCTCAAAGCAAGTATTGCATTTTATTTTAGTAAAAACCATCAATTTCTTTCCATCGAAAAAATGTTTAAACAATATTTAAGATATAAATAAACAAAATATTATAATATGAATATGAGCAATAATTATATAATATTTTGTAGATATACGATTGATATTATTATTTTAATTGTTATCTTATAGAATACTTGAATATTAATGGTTATTTTGAAAATATCGTTTGTTAAAAATTTCATAAGTCAGAAAATTTTTTTAAAATTTTTGATTTTGATTCTGATGTTGAGGAGTAACTTTGATGAAATGATTTTTTTTTATTAAAGTAAAATGTATTATCACTATAATTTCCAATTGAAACATTGTTTTCATTTTGATTTAGGTATGTCAGAAGATTATTGGTTTTTTTTAATAAGTATATGAAACGAATAACATAAAACCACTATGGTTTGTGTCTGTCTTATCTTTGCGGTGTGAACCCACTATTAAATAACACAATATAAACAATTGTCTCATAAATATCTCCATTTTGCTTTCTTGGTATAAACGGAAACATTACAATTTATTGCCATGGTATTTGTTGCCAAATTTAAAAATGTATGAAGATGCTGTTTTGTTATTTTTTGTTTTTCATTGGCCTACTGTAAGTGCGTTTTATGTCCACCGATATCTAATTACTTTGGTTTTTCACATTGATGGGATTTTGACGCTATATAAATTCAAAGTAACACAAATATCATATCCTCATCATTAGGCTATAATATAAATTTCTGACTAGTGCCAATGTATTGTGAAGATATTTTTTTATTACATATTTTTGTATAATTTTTAAAACACACAAAATCAGAGGTATTACGCACTAGTATGGGTAGGTAATATTGGAACACGCACTGGTAATAACAGACAACTGTATTATTGTTGTCCAGTAAATTATCATTTGATACTCAAGTAAAGCGTTTTATTTATTAATTATTTAAAATAATGAAGAGTTACTAACGGTGTCTAGTTGGATGAAAAACTAAGTACTCATAAGTCCTAACCTAAAGTGTTTCAAATAATGTTGAACAAGCGTTCGACGTCATAACAATTGTTATTCAAATAATCATCCTATGCATTCGCGACGGGGGTGACAATATTAAAAAAAATGGTTACAAACTCGGAACTTTGTATTATATCATTATTACCGTACGATTTTAAAATGTGTTTTATACCCCAGATTTTAGGAGCCATGGTTGACGCCCGCCTGTCCCCGCGTTTCCGGAAGTCTTGATAACGCGGTCGCGCGCCGCTCCCCAGGACACGTGTTGTATTTATATGTATACAATGTACATATTATTATTATATGCACGGCGAGTACTGCGACCGTGTGAAATTATATCGAAAGGATTTATGATTATTTGTGTTTATTTTATATTATTTTTTATGCTTATATGTATACTATATTATATAAGTATATGTATGATAACAGACGGACGCCTCGGCCCACAACTACCCCGATACGCGTCGTGGCGGGCGTGACAACCATAATATTATTATCATCATATTGCTGGGGGAACGGGCGAGAAACGAAAAATACAATTAATAAACTCTATTTGAGATTCGTCCGCGAGACGCCCGCCGAACCGGTCATTATTATTAATAGCTCCGGGGCACAGTGCGCTCGTTGCTATTTGTTGGCCCGTCATTAAAACGTTTCACCCGAGGGCGGCGATCCCCAACGGGCGGACGAGTGAATTTATGATGTGCGTGCGCCGCAGTATATATATTATAATATTATGATAATATATTATTATAGTGTGTTATTATTGTTATAATATTGTGTGTGCATAGTTGTTGCGGTGGAACTGCGCGGTCACCTCTGTAATGTAAATTGTATGATTATCAAAGTATTTATTTTTTATTTCAGAATGTCAACGCCGAGCCTGCGCAGAAAACCCTTTCTGAAACAATATCATAATCATATATTATTATGTGTGCTGTACTTATATATAGTATATTATATTATATTATATACAATATTTATGGGGATGACATTTTCATGCGGAATAATGCGACGGTTATTTATGGTTGTTTGACGTTTTTCTCGGGGCTTCGAACGAATGTTGCACGATGAGGTCACGAGAAATCGAGATGAGTTTTATCTACTTATATAGATGATCATAATTATTATGATATACTTATACCTATACTTTAATTTTACAAGCACGCACCACGAAACTAACATCGTGCTAATAACATTGCACACTTGTGCAGACAATTATTTTAAAGTAATAACTTTTAACACTTGTATAGTGTTCGATGCCTATACAGTTACTATTGTTCGATGATTTGTAAATTTGACACGTATAAAAACTAAGGGAAACCATAGTTTTTCAAAAAAAAAAATACGCTTGAAAATAACGTAGCCATTTTCCAGTTACAGACGTGATAACGCGTTTCAGATCTCGTCTTTCAAGATATCGTCTAAACCTGAAGTGTTGAACAACTATAAATCCAACTATACCATATAATATATATATATATATATATATACGTACAGGTAGTGAAAATACTGTATTTACCGGGTGGCCACATCTACAGCGTGTTAACTTATACGTATTATGTATGTAGTATACATATACACTGTAAATTGGACCTTTAGGTAGTCAAAATCCGTTTGGCCTTGGTGACATCGTGCAAGTCGGCGCTAATGGTCTCCGGCCGAATCGTTGGACGAAGGGTTCGGACGGATTTCAGAACCGTGAGGAGTGGAGAGGAATGGATCGACTGGACCTAAACTGATTGTGACTGCGGTGAAGATTTAGTTGCGAGGGTTCTACGTAGTTGAGGAAAAAGACTAATACACGGATCGGTCGTCAGTGAGAGAGAGAAGTGAGGTGCGGGGGAGAAACCCGTGGAAGAGTATGAGGAGGTAAGGTTCGGATCCTTCGGAGATTGCCTCGCCCAGCTGACACAAAACGCGATACGGTCTACGCCTCACTATACACATCCATACACACACACACACACATGCAACAATAATAATAACAACAACAACACAACGACGGTAGGTCATTATCGTCGTCTTTGATCTCTCTCCCTCTTACACAGACTCTGTTCTTTCGATCCGTCCTTTCCATCCACCACATACCACCATTGCTCGGTATACACCACATATATGTTATATACCTATATATTAATACTATACATATATATATTTATAGCAACGGACCCCGAAAAACGATAAAACATAATGCATTATATTATACAGACGCCTTTACGTCGCGCACCATTCACATATTAGGTATTATATTATTATTATTTTTATAGTACTGCAGGTTTTGTACATTTTATTATCCACTTCTTTTTCTTTTTTTTTTTTTATGAGATATTCTCGCACAGGGTCCTTAGGGAAAAAAATCGAATTTTGTCGATGCGTTTAACACACAAAAGGAAACGCGCTCTGCGATTTTCTACAAATTTCTTACGGGCCTCGTTTTCCGGACACGCGTGATTTGGCTCGGATCCCATGGGGTTCTTATTATCACTCCCTTTAATTTAATGGTTTTTTTTTTTTTTTTTACAACCGATCTGCTGCAGGTATTCCTACACGCAACGCTTATGCACACTCGCTTTAATACCGATACGCGTATTTCATCACATCATTGTAAAGGTATTTTCGAATTCACACGGATTTTATTTCGATTTTAAAAACCAAATACCATTTCAGAATTATACGACTTTTAATAAGCCCAGCTTCAACGTCATGGCATCAGTCATCCGTAAAAAACATGATCCATAAGCATGTATGAGCTGCAAGCTGATGCGATGATATATTGGTGGATATTATATAATGTATATTAGACAAGGTGATTCATCATATATGCTCAGTCACTTTTATCCTTTAATAATGCATTTATTCAAATTTTGATTTTATAATTTTTAAGCACACCAAAATAATAACTTTTTAAATATTCAATTTTTTTTTATAACTTTAGGAGTGTCCTGTGGCGATATAAGCTTCTTTTTTCATATTTAGAGCCACTCATTTTTATTGTAAATTGTTAAGAAAAATTATTTTTTGAAAATGTTGATGTATGTACATTCAATTTTGAACGACGAGATCCTGAGACCTGAGTTATTAAGTTATTAAACTTTAAGCACAAGGATAATACTCCTCATTAATGATGTTACATACAATATATTAATATTAACTACCTATACTATATATAGTTTTCAAATCATTATGGTTCCAATATAATTCTAAACTTATATCAAGAATTTCGAAAAAAAAACCATTTACTTGTATAACCACGATTAAAGATAGTTTCAGAACGATCCATTATGCCCATACTTGAAAAGTGGCTATCGAAATGAATCTCTAAAATCAGTATAAACAGCTGGAGATTTACGCACTAGTGCTTAATTTTCATAGTGACTATCACGCAACTATAATTTACATTGAATGGTAACTTCATTTATTATCACTAAAACAAATAAGCTCTAGTTGTAAGTCTCCAGCTGTTGAATACTGATTATAGGGATTAACTCCGGTTGACACTTTTCAAGATTCGTTGGGCAACCATACTATCTTTAACCATGCTTATAATAGATTACAATAAAAAAGGTGGTTCTCATTTGAAAAAAAAAAACAAGTATGTTACAGGACAGTTGTCCTTAAGTTGCGTAATGTAAGTATTTGAAAATATGGTCCTTAAGTATATACTTAATTTTAATAAATGTATATAATATGTATTATTAAATGAGAAATTAAGGCTATAGCATGTTTCATGAATCATATGTTACATTTTATAACTTATAAACGTAACCTATAAACTTTATAACCTTTGGTTTTTATCCTTCGGTGATGCCGAACCCACCCATTACAAGTAGTATAGCTACATGACGATCGGCCTGTGTTGATTTTTCGAAAAACGTTTGAGTTACTTTATAAGTGTACAATATAACGTCAATATTATATTCAGCGGATACGGCTTGATACTACAGTATTTGTCTATAGGTATATTATGTTATATATTATGAGCGTGAATGTAAATAATGGGGACAGTGCGGGGTTTTTTGGCGGTGATGGATGGAGGTGGCGGGTGGGTGCGTTAAAGCGCCATAAATTGCGATAAACCTTCATAAATTATTTACACGTCGCGGGATCCGAGCTTAGCGTCAAGAGATTTGTTCAAAACGGAAAACGTCGTGCGATGTCTGATAAATGCGGACAATTGGCGCTGCTCCTGCAACACAACGAGCAATATTAATATATTTTATACTGTAATAGAGGAACTGTAATATAATTATTATTATTGTTCGGGCATTGTAAAACACATATTGCGTGTTTGAAATAAAATCGTTTTCTATTATTCTGTAATGTCGTGCGTGTCCCGGATCCCGTTAGCCTCCCCCCCCCAGCGGCTCCAACCCTGTAACGTTTCTCATCATTTTATCACCATCACCGGGTACATGTGCAATGTGCATATTATTATTATAATAATACGATAAAATATTATATTTCGACTCAGTGGCATTTCGTTGGCTTGTAAAATCGAAATGCGCTCACAGTAAAAACTCACCATCATCCACCACCGCGCGTTTATGACGTTTAATGCAATTTTAGAACGCGCGTATTTTTTTACACACATATAATATATATAATATATTAAACTTGAAGCTCAGTCGTCCCGTATATGTTGTATTGTACGTGTAAATATGTATAAAGCGAATTTGCGACGCGCACAGGTCTTTTATGGCAAATTACGTTTTACGACACTATTGTCTGATGTCTCTCGTGCAATGTGTGTGTGTGTGGACTACAAATTTAACTGCCCGTCCCGAAATTAGGTCAGCGCTCTCAACGTGTGGGGTGGTTTGTGAAATAAAAAAATTGTACCGATTAAGCTCGAGCATTCCTGTTTTAAATTCTCTGCCGGATAGTGGTTGCATGCATATCGTTACCACAGCACTCGCCGCGTGTTAAAACTTATAAGAATATAATACGCGCGTATGCTGATGTAAATAGTAGTCCCATCACCCTTTTCCTGTCGAGTCAAAACCGATCAATTTTCATCAATGGTCGCAGGAGGGAGGGAGTGGTAGAATTCTCATTTATCTTTGTTCCGAACGTCCAAATCTGGTACGCACATATGCCATTATATATTACTTTGTCGACAGTCCGCTGCAACTAATCTTAAAATATTTACTGGATTATTTGAGTTTTAAAAATTTGCTTTATTTTACTATTTTACACGCTCACATTTAGCCTCTAAAATTGTATTCAATGTAATACACCAGATTAGCCACAGTCTAATGGGTTGATCATTATCTTATACATATTAATATTATGTATTCGCATTTATAAATCCTTCGGCCATGGAAACGAATATGGTATGCTGGTTCAAGTTTGAACAATCGAAATAGATACAGTATTTTGCACGGTCACCCTATGAACAATATATTATTGACGTCAATGGTCAACGGTTTTCGAGATTGTGTCAATAATGTTTGACTCAGAGTTTTTTTTTGGCTTTTTCGTATTTTTACTGCCACTAAATTATTGCTAGCATCGTTTCCGATAATATTATTATTATGTCGACGTTACAATCGACAAACAACGTCAAAAAAGCACTCAAACTAATACATTATTAGCAATAACTAATCGGTATAAATATTTTTATTGGTTGAATGCTTTGTTTTTATTTCTCTTATAAAAATGTACTATATGCTTTATGCATAAAGTTTTGCTCGTCCTCGCTAAGATTTTATCTCCTGAAACAGAGTTGCAGCTTTATGCGGCTGTAAACGTCGTCGGGATATAGTTGTCTATAGCGGTGACTAGCGAGAATAACGATTTCAAAACAACGTCATGGTTTTTCCGCTTTTTTGTCACTTTACATTTCCATACAAGACATAAAAAATTTAAATTAAACTCAAGCGTACAACCGTGCGGCGGCGATAGTAGCGGTGGTGGTGGTCATCGTTTCTTGTGTACATAATAATATTATAATGTATTATTAAGCGTATATCGTGTGGTGGCGTGTGCACATGAAATTGGCGATCGGCGTTAAAAAAACCGTCAACACACGCACCCGACGATAGTTTAATATATTATTAAACATATACATACTTTGTCACACCGCGGACATCTAGGTGGGGGGAAGACGTTCGTCACATGCTTTATTTTATTTGACTTTACGTGAAGGGGGGGACCTTAGATGAGAGGACCCCTCGCGCATGATGAACACATATGTACGTCCTAGGGACGACGTGTATAGTTATATATATATAATGCACATCGTGTCGTCGTCGTTGTCATCGTTGATGCAGTGTTACGTAGTGCACTGTTACACGTTTTGTACATATACAACATCAAAATGTATGCGTTTCGGGAGAATTTCAAATAAAAAATAACTCTTCGCACGTCCAAAACGAACACGAATTGTTATAATTCGCACATCGCATTGCTTTGTACGCCGTATTATTAATTCGTTTATGTTATAGGTATACTCGTTGGACATCCGTGGTTGATGTTTAGTTTATCCTCCGACACGGACCGTGCACATGCACAATTTCAGCGAACCTATAATATATATATATTATATATATACAATACCGTAGGTTAGGTTAGGTTGGTACCGGGTGGTATATTATGAATTTTTTTTTATTTTTCCCCACTAATTGGCACGTGCCGCCGGACACGCGCTCACCCAACCCAAAACTAGAAAGCCAAAAAACGCTTTCGATATAGTAGCCATCACCGCAAATTACACGACGCCCGGTATGTAATCGAATAATATATTATTATAATAGCAACGGGCGCGCGCGTTCATCATGTGAACTTTTTTCGACACGTCGCTCGCGTTGTCGCCATGGGGTGCATATAGTGTACGTACGTATCATACGGCGTTTAATTTGTTTCGTTCCACCGGGATAACCGCATTTAGTTTTGACGACGCGTATTTTCCCACCCTCGCAATCTGACCCCCCCCCCTCGATGACAACCACCCCAAACTATATTATATATACTATGCGTGTTTCGTCGAACTGCGCTCGGCTTTAATCGAGAACATCGAATATCTATGTACAAAAAACAATGTATACCTACAGTGTCAGTATTGTTTTCAAACAATCCGCGACCTACGGTTTTTGCGAACTGATATTGCACAGTGGATTATTTAAATAATTCAGCGGGATGGCCTGCGCGCCTCGTAAAACATTTGACGCATATAGACCAAAATATATGACCGCCTGCAGTATATTGCACTTAAATTCTATATTTTAATATATCATGATATATAGTTTTACGAGGATAAATACGCGTCTGATATTATACTCTTATATTTTATATTTTTATCCGTGTATAACAATTGTGTGTGTGTGCATACAGTTTCGAACGTTTGACCTAAAACGTGCATTCGACGTCTCGACAAATAAAAAAAATCCAAATAATTAACACACACAAACTGTGTTTTCGATCGATAGTCGTCGGCGTTACGCAAGGTCTACATAGACGGCACTCCAAGAAGCGAATGCAAATCAACGCGATGGTAAATAATAGTAGTTGCTATAATAACAGTGTACGTTATTATTCTATTTAATGACCGAAAATAACTGTACACTATAGCGACAGAAGTAGTACCTATATTATAGTTCGGCAAAAAGTTTGTGGTGACTAGAAAGAATCGTTTGCGCGATCCGAGCATTAGCGGGAATAATAATAATTTATAATATACAATGTTGTGCTATCACCTCATATATGCTTGTATACATATAACATTGTAATCTGCCACGGCTGGTTCCACAGCAGATAAACAAACGTTTAATCAAATTTAATCGTTTAAACTCATTAGGTATACCTATAGAATATATCGACCGATATCATGGCGATATTATAAATGTACCTATAATATACACGTATCAATAGGTATTGCTATATGATTTAATCCGACCCCGGGCCTATTACGAATCATTTATCACTCGCCACACGCACTCAATTAACATGTTGACGCGTATGTACCATGTGTAAAAAGACACACACGCACATTTTTGACGAGATTTGATGCATATATATATATATATATATTAATGCAGGAATGTACGTGGCAGTGGAGTGTATTTATTGTGTACATACGATTACAAACAACTTCCCACCGAAAACATTATTCTGTTGAAACAGAAGATGTATGAAATACAAGTTTTAACATGTTGAGTATAATGAAAATGTGTGGCTTCAGCATCTTCATTGAAATATTATTGTAGTGAAGATAGGTTGTTGAAGATTATACGTGCACCAGTGTATTTAGGGCAGTTTATCAGAATTTTTTTTCTTTGCACACAGCATACGATTATGATATAGGTAATATTATATGCTGGCGCTGGTTTTTTTCTGATAGGGAAAGATAATGAGTATGACAAGTGTGCCCTATCCTCGATCGAGTTAAAATTCCTCACTTCTTTTTCTCCAGGTAAATATTTTAATTTTAAATGTTAAATTTCTGTGTTTGATTTTGCTCTTTTATAGAGTTTATAGTTATTCAAATTGGCCTGCCATGTTTCCATCGTTTTGCTTTTAATAATATAAAAGTTTTTATTCTTGAATTTATTTCTGTGGAAGACTGACAAGAGGTGGTATTTTTTTCATAACCAGATATTCCTACATGAATATATAATGGGTATTGTTCTGTGCGATAATGTTTAATTATTGTCTCACATAGTTACGCCTATACATAGGTACAGCTGATATGAAGCAATAATACAATATATTTTTAAAATGTACGTATGTGTATGTACTTAAATTATGCGCTTGTACGGGATCCTTCGAGCGACTACATAATATATAGGTATAATATTATTATTATGCTGCATTACCTACTCGTTTCGATGTAATATATGTATAAACCGTACGAGAATAATTCTGTGAGCTGGTTGTTTAGAGTCAACCGAAAACGACCAAGATAACAATAATAGTATAATTTATATCTTGGGATATTTTTTTTACGTTCACTTTCAAAAATATTATACATAATGATATGCACCTATACCTACCTCCGGAACGTTTTTCTGTTGTGCTCACACCGTCGGCGACCCCCAGTTGGATTCGAACAAAAATATAATTCAGAACCACCCTTACCACTACGGTATGGAAACGTGTTCTCGGCCAGTTTTTCTGCGTGTCAAAATTATTATATCGGGTCACACTGCACGCGTTCGTACGCGACGAAATCACGGCTCATTAAGCGCATTATATAATATTATATTAACAACCTTCCAGCGCTCTCGTAGAATATCCTATATTACTTTTTCCATCGGCAAGGACGACACGGACGGATTACGACTGCGAGCTCTAACCGACGACTTAATTGTTTTGAAAAAAAAGAGGTCCACTGAATATAAAAATAAAAAATTATAAATCTTTACAGTGCTATATGCCTATATACATGAGGTATTAAAATGTGTAATATTAAGTATGCTAAATGCTTAATGGTTTTAAGGTGTTTCAACTGCAGCCAACGCATAGGCCGCAGTTGGCCAACACGTGCGAAACCGGTTCAAACGAACTTAAAAATCCATCGGTAGGTAACAGAAAAATAGTATTCACTAATAAATAATATTGTCATCTGTGTAAACGCTCTCGGCACTGCGAAGGGCTTAATGATATATCGTTTCAATAAAAAGCAACTTAAGGCCCGTCATATTAAACTTTTTAGTCACAATAGTTGTAGGTAGTCAAAGTTCACTGTGACAATGTCTTAATCAAATTGATTCGATAAGTGATTGTTATTTTTGTTGAACTAATACACGTCCGTGTCTATACACAAGAATATTTTCGGTAAACTCCACGTGCCAACAGTTATCGACCGATTATTTACAATCGAAATAATCGCTCTACATAATACTGACTCATACGGCACAAAACGAATTTATTACAATATTATAATAATATTAAAGCAACTATAGGCACCTAAATACGTGTGGCCTACTTTTTTTCTTCAAATAAACCTAACACAATAGCCTTATAGACAACCAATGAGATGAGTCGCATGTACAATACGTAACAACCACCAATGTCAAATATTATTATTTCTACGATATCTACTTTTAAAACATATTATATCCGCAGAAAATATTATATTATAATATGTTGACCCATCCGGCTATAATGATGTATGAACAAAATATAATATATTATATAAATATTGTACCACGCCACGTCGTCAAAAAACGCGTAAATTTACAGATTTAATCAAATCGAAGGTCGGGTGGAATATTATACTTCAATAAGTGATCTATATGCATTGTGGAACGACATATCTCCATAATTATACAGGACATTGGTGTCAGACCAAAATATGTTTAAGTGTTCCAAACGACGGCCGGAGATTTGTAGCTTGGAAGGTTTATCCGGCGGCTTATTATTCGTAACAATAAATGATTAATAATATATATTATATATATATTATAATTTAATATATATGACCACGGCAGTGTAAGTTTACATTAACGAAAAACCGACGAACGTCGTATACTGGCAGCTAAATATTTCAAGCTATAACATAAATATTATTACTATTATTATTATCATCACACGCACTGCAACTCTGCAGATGTGATCGAAATAGACTGCAGCGTCTGACGTACTGTTATTTCCTCCTCGCGTACAACCAGAACCGAGAAAAAACTCTCTGTCGATAAACTGCATCGTCGCCTGTTATGATATACACTCACAATTTTTTTGTCAGTTATAATATTACGTTTGTACAGACCTCGGAATTCAGCTGGTTCGTTCGTTTAAAGTTCAAAATGTATGAGCGAAAATTATTTTGTTTTAATTATTCCTTTTTTTTGAAGTTTGTTCATATTTTTGATGAACTTAAACCTTATTTTGCTTCAAACAACACACACATGTATATATATTATATAAATAAGACTATCTATGTATGTTGTTCGTAGACGTACGAAGAATTATAAAAACGAATATTAAAATATAACAAATCAGAAAATAATTATTTTATAAAAATCACAAATAAAGTTGTGTATTATCCATTTTTAAAATAAATAATAAATATATTATAATATAATGTATAGGTAGATACTATGTTTATTTTGGGTTCATTAAAAGCAAACAAACTATAAATAAGTCCAATAAGGCTATAATTTATTATTTGCAAGTGTCATTGCATTTTGATATTCAAATGCATTATAATAAATTATTATTATTATTATTATTATGGTTATGGTTTATAAAATAAAGTTAGAAATTAGTTAAAATTAAAACACTCATTTTCATTTTATTTTTAATTTATTTATTTTTGTTTATGCATTTTAAACGATCCGGTAGATACAAATTATTGATACATAATATGTTAACTAAATATACAAAGTATAATTACTATTAAATATTTGATGCATCATTGATGTACGCAGTTGAAGAACATAATAGTAGTTTCAATTAATCTGTCGTTTAAATCGTATATAAAAATAATATATAGTATGTTACATTACTAAGTACAAAATGTAATCAAATCACCGAAGTTAAATAAATAAACTTGACTCTAAAAGTAAAGAATCAATTCAGTTAAAGAAAGTTTAAAGTTAAAAGTGATACTTCATGTTTATGAACTATTTCATATTTTAAATAAACTTTCCAAGAACTGTATAATATATTAATACATTATATTACATGCAATGTTGTACATTGTACGTTTTTTGTATATACCTATATCGTGTAGAAATTATAATAAAAATTATTATTACTATCAATTAATCGTTCTCAAACATTGTAAAATTATTTTTATACTTAAGTTTTTAAGTCCAAATATTTTTTTAGTTTAATTCCTATAAACAGCCACTGACTACTGTTTTGAACAGCCAAACCACTGGTGATGAGTTGATAAATATTGAGGTGACACGCCAAGTACAGTAATGGAACGATTGGTGGTACAACATATATTTTTAATAAATCCAGTTTCAATTCACTTATATCCCGTGGCTAACTGGCTCATTTTATTTTTTAGTAATATATTCTCCAGTTTCGATGAACGGCAACCATCATAATATGACTTTACAATATAAGTATTAAGTATACCTACGATCGCTCGGCAATAACTTTTATATTATTATATTATGTATAGGTACAAAAGTGATAAAAAAAACCCAATAATATATTATGCTTCTTAATTCAAAAAAAATATTTAAAATATGAATTATTATTTATCATAGTAGTAAGTACAAGTTTTGTTTTTTCATTGAAGCTACGCAGTTTGAAAGTCCCCTGACGGGCCAACACTAATAATGAACGTACGTTTCTCCAGCCCCCCGGCCCCCCCAAACAATATAGCTTTTAAAATACTACTTAAATTTAAATCATTTTTTAATTAATTTAAAATAATTAAATAAATCTTGGGATTGAAAAAAGGCGTATTCTTAGCACAAACTATAACAATGATAATATTATTTTTAATGAAAGAGATTTATTGAAATAATGTTTTTTAACCCAACGTAAAATACGATTAATAATAATAATAATAATAATATTTAAATATATTATTATTTTCGTTAATCGTTTTACGGCTGGGTGTACGACGATGGGATTACGACGTGGATCTAAAAATTCGTGAAATGACCATGGTGGAACACATTCAACGACGGACGATGATTAATAATAATATATTACGAAAGAGCTATTTTGGCATTTTACACCCGATCACTGTTCGGTCATTGTTTTCGTATGGTCTTGGGCATAATATAATGTGTGCATAAATATTAAATTATGGTACGTCAACATGGCTTAAGAATAATTGTTACTGTATATAATAATGTCCAACAAAAGATATATCTGATGGGAAAAACGTAAAAACAATGATAATTATAATTATAATAAGAAGTTATACATGTTGTAAGGTGGTTTTTTTTCAAATCTTCAGTACGTGGTTATGAGAAAATGTATTTTACCATAATTAGGATAATGGTCAAGAAGGTATAGTACCTACCCAAATAATTTAATTTTCATATTTTTTTTTCTTATTCCAAATAACAAGGGTTTATTAAAATAACGACTAAAATTTAAAAAAAATAGCGTTCCGTAGTTTTCATGCTAGCTATATCCATAACACATAGTTTTTGCACAATTTAGCACTCTAATAATGGGTTTCATAATCAAATGATGCCGTTATATCCGTTGGTTCAACCGTCAATAGACATTAACAAGTGCTGGTAGGTATATTATATACTGACAGATGCAGACAGATGGAAGCAAGTTACGACAAGTAGAACTAGCCATCGGCTGGTTCGAATAACAACACAACAGTAGAATAAAAACTACCGTTTACAGTTTAAGTTTGTGATTTTTAAAATTTCTTTTTTTTACTACGTCAACGATCATGTTTAGTAGGTACCTACCTAAATTCGCTGTAGAAAAATTCTGTGTAATATATTATGTTTATACTATATAACTGAAATCTTTATGCATGCATAATTTGATGAATTACATAATGAATGACGATAATTAGGTACCTACTGGGTTTTTGTTTATGGACATTTCGGCCAATTTATATAATTTTACCTACGACTTGCTCAAGTTGAACGCAGCATTAACGTACCTACATCGCATTACGACGTTACGCAACTGTGTAAATAAAATAATATAATTTTTGATGATAATATAATATTGTAATATTTCAAAAAGGTCAATATTACGTCCATGCTCTAATCTATAGTATACTGAACAACTGTGGACAATAGATTTGATGTATTTGTCGTATTATTAGTATTGCTTATCGGCAGTTTACGTTCAAGCAAACACGGTAGACAAACGACCAATGCCGGTCATTGCACTGTGCATAACGTGATCGTATAAAAAAAAGTATAATATTAATAATTTATAATATTATAGATATTTACAGATAATGTTATATTCGAAATGAAAATTCAAAAATGTCGAAGTGGTACAACACATATCTACGAAAATCTTGATCAAATTTGTGTTGGTTAACGGTTATATTATAATATTCGATAAATTATGATATCATATTATAAATGTTAAAATAATAATTGGTATAATATAATGATGTATAAAACTTTCAAAAAAAATAATGGTAATATTATTGTATTATAAAAAATGATCTATAGGTAAGTATGAAATTACATATTAACAAATTCGTTAAGTGAGGTTTTTGAAAAGTATTCGAATTGAGACACTTATTTATTTTTATGGGGTTTATAGTACATCTTGGTATCGCTCCACCACCCGATCAATCACTCCACATCAACACCAAATTCCTCGGCTTATTAAAATTAATCCTTAAACCCCTTCTAATTGCCCTAATATCCTTAATCCTTATTAAACTAAACCATCTCCCCATCACTGTAATGCCATAACACACCTATCATATCTTCCGTATATCCACATTACGTTTATTATTTGTAATATTGACTGTAATTGTCGAGATATAATAATTATAAGTTTAAATCTAAATAAAGGAATTACCAAATAATACGTAATATTAAATGATATGATAATATTATAATAATTGCATTAATAATCGGAGATAGGTATGGTATTACATATTATAGCTCGTGTGTCCGCTGCAGCAGTGAGCGACAGCAGCATGAGAACAGGCTTTCGCAGTCTCAACGAACGGATACTTCGTGTTTTTAAGACGACTTTACGACGACGGCCCGGGTGGCATTTTATTGGCCTTTGTGACGTCCGCGAGGCGAGTAAACGTTTTATCACATAAATAATTGTAATTTACAGGAGACGACCACGGTGTTCGCTGGACACGATCGACGAGAATAATTAATGTAATGTATTATCAAACGCACAAAATATTCGAATCCAACCCAACTGCTGCAGGTGCTTCAGGTGCAACAATATGATAATGTCTACGTGCACGACGCAAAAATAAATTGTATAGGTAGGTACACGTCATTCGACCGACGACGTGACTTTTTGTGCTATTAATCCGTTTAAACATCAACTACATCAATATCACCGATCGTTTATCGTCTTGCCGAGTCATATAATATAATAAAATATTTTATAATAATCGTTTATCTAAATCGCTTTTCAAGTATATAATATAAAAAAACACTAGAAAATTAATTTACAAATAGTACGACGCTGAAGATAACACTTTATAATTTATTTATTTACACGTGCGTTTTAGCACACATCTTCGGATAAATCGAGCGCGTGCAATGGTAATGGATGAAGATATTAATTTTGATTCAAATAAACGAATTTATACAGATATCTTATGATTGTTATTAATTTTAATTTAAAACTAAAAAATAAATAATATATTTGATATGTTGAATTTTCATTTTTGCCTTTTCGGTAAAATTAATGTATTTATATTACAAGTTTAATATAAAGTTAGAACCTATGTTAATTTAAGAATATAAAACATTTTAACCATTTAGAAAGTGATTCATGTTTAAACTAAATACATTCAGTAATTAATAATATTTACTAAATACTAGGTTATAGCTTAAAAACATTTATGTACTGGTTTATTGTTCTTACAAATTATTATGTTAGTATCTCACTATTTTAATGGATTTTTGTTTTCGAAAAATATATATAGGTATACTATACTGCACTTTAATACACTTATTATTTTTATTTTATATTCTGATTTATGGTCTGACATTTAAAACCATGTAGAAACATAATATATAGTATTATGTAAACTAGCTACGAATTCTTTGAGTTGTACCTATACAAATAATTTTTTTCAAAAACACAACAATCGACTACACATGCGTGTTATTAAAAATTCTACCTGTGCATATATATCATAATTATATAGTTCTAAGTAGAAAACTAAAAAAAGTAGTCGTTTGTCTTTCAGCAAATAATTTAGACTCGACAATTCAAACAGCACCCCATATTTGTCCACAATAAATACTATAAAGTGCACAGTAAATCAAAAACAAATATAAATCAATGCTGTGAGAAATGTTTAAACTGTTTAAAGTATTCTCTCAAATCGTGTATACAGCGTGGGTTAAACTGTATGGCGTTTGAAATGTTCATCAAAAGTATTTCTATAACCAATACCTATTTTAAGCACTGATGTCAACTGGAATGATGTTTTTTAATATTTTTCATAATGGTCCAAAATCAGTTATGGAAATGTTATTGTTTTGCGGGAAAATTAAATTCGATTTTCAGAATAATAAACTTTTACATTATCTCATTGCTGTGCGTACATTATAATATATTATATTGTAAACGGATTCCGCAAACATTCATTTGGGATATTCGATTATAATCACTTGTTTTCCAGTCCGACGACAATATAGCTCACTGTCGGTAATTTTGTTCCGTGAACCCAAAATTTGCTTGTATCTATTAACGTTGGAACGTATAACGTACTTACGTTATTTCATAAGACGGGTTTTGTCAATTTGAATATTAATATAGGACATGGCGCATTTTTTTTAACCACTATATAATATGTCGTCGTAATAAAATCGTCTACAAAAAAAATAAAAATAGGTACTGATTATAATCACGCATATTGTACGGGTATAAACCAGCTAAATTATAATATGGTAACCGATGGTAATAGTCGGTAAAAAAAAATAGCACAATATTCCAAACGAACGGAATAATATTTGCTCTGAGAACGATCACGGTAAGGACGTTGAACTGTATTATATTTTTGTGTTTATTTTTTTCTGTTTTAATAAGATGTCAATAATTTTGCGTTACAGACGTCAACTTGTTGCGCAATGCGCAATGAAGTTATGATTGTTATATATAATATATATGTACATAGGTAATTCCGCAAGTCGGTCTTAGTATATAGTTACACAATGTGGTATCTATTTGTATTTACAAAAAATAATAGTACGTTATTATACATATAGTTATTATTATATGTTGTCGTTTTCGGACTAACGTTATGATGCTGCGGCAGAGTGTATACAAATTATATAAACGTATGGCAACAATAATAATCAAATAATAATTTATCGTATCGGATCGAATATCCACGAACCGACCTGACTTCTAATATTACTATCGAAATCTGTACATAATTACGGACACTGGGTAAAAAAAAAATATATTGATGGTGGGATAACTGTTGCAGTCTACCTGCAGTCTACAGGTAAATTATAAATTATTATAAACTTTGAACTTAATCTTCTAAATTCTAAAAATTAGTAAAACAATTATAGAAGAATATTTCAAAAATGGCTTTTCCATAATGCCAATGTAGGGCTGATCTGGAGCCATCAGCCTGCAGTCCTGTAAAATATAGGTGAGGTGAGGTGTGGTGAGGTGAGGTACCTAAATAGGTATACGTACCGTATAAACCAACGTTAATTCTCGTGCGTGGTAGTGAACGTTTTCCAACGGTGTTGCAGGTGAAAAAATGATTTAATAAATTCTGTCGTAATCTGTACGATGCGTAATCCTCGAGAAGTGTTCACAACCTCGTATAACCTCGCGTTGTTTCGTGTCTGCGTGTCGTTCCGTCTGAGGATTACTTCGATTTTTTTTCCACTACAAAATACGTTATGAATATAACATAGACATATATATTCATCATTCGCTGCATAATCGCGTCTAACGTGCTATGACTTATTAGCAGACTCGTCTGTGCAGATGTGCCGTTGTACCCTACACGATTCCCATATCAACGCGATGATGATATCATTATATTATTTACGTTTGTATATGAAGTAATCATGTACGATATACTAATATAAAGAGAAACACGTTTGCTTATGGTGCATAGTATTGGTAGTATACAGTTGAAGTAGATATACTTATACTTACCTGAATACAATCAGTGGCGTGTTTTAAAATATATTCTTGGAAATAGGGGATTCATGGTTTATAATCCAGAGTAGTATGTAGTACCTACCTAGAATTGTCTCGGAGAAGGCTTTGTTAAAAATGAAAAATACAAGCATTTATTTGGCTCTGGGTTGAGGATATCCTTGGATGCCCCACAAATACGTCTCTGGGTACAATTCAATTTTTTGGTTACAACTAACTTTTTGTATAAGTTTATTTCTTGATGATCGTTTTCAATCGCATACACGTCTGCACGTACTTATACTATGAGTATTTTAGTTGATTAGTTATACTTGCAATACTATAGGTAAGTTAGAGGTTTAATTTGAATTTAAGTAAAAATTGATTCCCAAAAAAATTTCAGTTTCCTGAAGGCCATTCGCTTTGGAAACTGTAACGAAACGTTAGCGTATAGAAACAAGAAGCCGACGCAAACGAGATAATACTTTTGTATTTTATTTTTTTTATGAAGTACAATAAATAGTAATAATAAATATATAATATATATATAGATATGGTGAGTGAATAGAATGAATCATCGCTGAGAAAACGTTTTACTGACAATAGAGATTTATGGTAAAATGTTTATCTTAGTCATTTCAAGATAATAGTTTATCTTTCGATCCTAAACAAGTAAAAAAAGAAAAATGTTTATTCACATCCGTAAAAATGTGTTATATTTTTAGCACGATTACTGAAGTGGTACCTAAAATGGCCAATGCGTGATAGCATGCACAGTTATAGTGGTTACCATTGTCGAATAAAAGCTTATCGGCTGAATACAGTACGAAATAGTAAACTTTAGTATTATTCGTTTACAAAAATAATTGTCACTGACTTACGTAATAGATTCTGCTACTATGTGTGTGACTTCGTGTCTAATGAATAAAATTACCAACATACCTTGGCAATTTAACCATGCTTTAACTATCGAGTATTTTAAATTGTCAATACTGTGGGCATAATTAATTGATATATTTAAATTTTAAATGTACTGGTAATAAACATACTCAGACGGTATACTTTACAAGTATTATACCTACGCGTAATATTGTATATAATAATATAACATAGTTGTGTAGATACATTTGCCGTAATTAATGACATCTCTAACGCAATGCAAATATCATAATGTGTGTAATTTAGGTACAACATTTGGCTTGGTACTATTCAAGTTATTTATTTTTCAAAAGCGTCAAACCGCTGCAATGATTCTATAAATCAGTGCTTCCGACCTACTAAAAATTGATTGTTTTCCGTACCATAAATTAGGAGTTTAATAATATTCTATAATAGGTAGGTATAGATACTATATATTTTTATACTAGCTATTAATTGTATTGATTTGAAGTGAATCTCTCGTCCGTCAAACATTCTATAGAATATTATTACAATATTACCTAATAACTATATCATAAAATCTGTTTAACGAAGAATTTGCATAATCACTTTAACTAACATAATACATGATACACAATTTCATTTAATAAGAGTTTTATATTGTTGTAGTGTTATGTATTTTATATTATAATTTTATAGCATTATGTTCGTCAAATGTCTAAAACACCTGGGTATGTTATATAGCTTACATTCTTCTCGACGAGTTTACAGGATATACACCGCGTGTTATCCCACCGTGAAAACAAATCCAAACACTGTGGGACACCTGCAACGACGTACGACCACGTAACGCGCCATTCGTTTTCATCACAAGCGACTTATTCGTGAGTCGACTTTGGTCCGCGTTTTAGATAAATATATTTCGTAATAGACCTCACGCACGGAAAAATTACAAAACATTTATATTTTGTATGGGACTTGTAAGCAGCTTCTTACATAGTGCGCACGTCTAAGACTCTATAACCCAAACAAATAACTAGTTTTTGAACGAAATGTCGACAAAGTAGACTAATCTTTCACTTACGGTTTAGTTGTAGTAAACTAGTATCGCATACAAAATAGTGAAAGAAAACAAATGGGTTTAAATGTACAATAATTCGAAACGGGAGACGAATCTGAAGAGTAACCACTTCGATACTATATATAGTAGTATTTAAGATGGTTATAATATCATACGTACCTATATAACTATTTAATATTTTTACCATACGAAAACTAATTATAATGTTAATAGAATTGTGCACGTGCACGGCCATTTGTATTTTGAATAACATTTTATACCGTCGATAGGTACACGGCTGCGTATTTGTTACCCAACACGAAAAAAACACGAATTAAAACGTTCGACTAAATTAGACGTAATTTGACTTCAATACGCCTGCAAGATGTATATTGTATACATAGGTATATTACAAATAATATATAATATTATTAATTACATTACATAGATATTATTAGGTATTATAATATAATATGTATTATATACGTCGTGCGCGAACCATGCGCGCATAGGTCGTGATGTCGAAAAGAGACTATATAGATCGAAGCTTTCTATATTATTACAATGCACTAACAGCGGTATAGGTTTATACAATTATTATTATTATAATATCAGCTATCCTTATATACCTTCACGTAATGCAATAATCGTACCGGCTCGGCTCGCGGGATTTAAAGCGATTTACCCGTGCATAAATGCACAATACGCTGCAGTAGCAGCAGCAGTAGTTGAAGTAGGCACTCGATTTTTACTCGGGTGACAATGCATCGCTGCAATTATTATTATTATTATTATGGCACAATAACGAGGAGTGTCCTATGCCAAATTGAATGGAAATACGACGCGCGCGTTTCCATTATGTCCGATCGAAACGCGAGACCGGGTCTCTGATATTGCCCGCGGGTCGCCGCCGCTCGCCGAACGGGGAAATGTCAAACGATATGCAATAAAAAAATAATAATAATAATAATAATAATGAAAAAAAAAACCAGTAGAACACGTTTTGCGTTTCGCGCGGGGGAGTGCATATGCACGTTATAGGTAGGTACTTTTAATCCGCTCGACCGTCGTCTCGCGATTACAAAACATCATAAACCTGTGTGTACAAGCATTATGAGTGCATATAATATATTATAATAATATATTTCAATATTTATAATATGTATAATATAAATTATGCGCGTATACAGTCGGTCGTATTCATATAGCGCGTGCATAAAATCCAAAGAAAATTATCGGTTTATGTAGGATTATATTACTTTACAAAGCGTTCGGATTGCTGTGCAAAATTATTATAATAAACTTGTAATGTTAATAAAACCTACTGCGACAGCGGGCACTACCTAAAAAGTTACGTTTATATATCTTAGCGTCACAGCCACAGCAATACAATAATATAATAACAATAATAATATCCTGCAGCCGCACGTTGTAAACTAATAACCTTAGAATCTAAGGCTTGGACGTAAAAAATTATTAATTATTATAATCTAAGGTTATGACCCACCTAATGCGATAGTTTTTACACCGGCACTGTCCCAAAAAATATTCCAAACGACTGCGGTACTCTTCCTTGCAACCACTGCGCAGTTTAATAATACATAATATTATTGTAAATTGTCATCGGACGGTGTGTGAATAATGCAGAGGTGAGGGCGTTTTATACAAAATTGGGCGATTTGGACGCGTGACTGATGTGGGTCGAGGGACTCAGGCGGAGATATTATTTCTACTCTGAATTCCCGGGCCACCGAACGGCTGCAGCTGTCCAAATTAGGACTGCAAATTTACGGCAGCAGCCGTATATACTATATTATATTAACACTGGTACGATATATATATATATTATTATATAGTCATCGAGGCGGCGGTGGTGTGCGAGCATAATAAGGAGAGATAAGTTACACACAAGAGAAAAGGAGATCTTTAGCGGTGGTCAAAGGTCCTTCCCTCGCCAGGACGCAAAGCACAGCTAACGAGAAGACTTCAAACCGTAATGAAACCAGCAACAAAACGGTATATAGACAATATATCATATAGATATAGGGAGATTCACCAAGCGTGTTTACCCAGATGATTTTTTCTTTAATTATGCAGTTGTTCAAATTCTGATATTTGGAATTATTAAGTATACTTAAACACCCTAATTAATATTCAGTAATTCAAAAGTAGGTACATTAAATTCCTTAAATTTACTGTGCCATTTTAGGAGGGTTCTACAGTGGTGACAAAAACCTTTTTTTTAAATGAATATCATTCTTTTTTACTGTAAACTGTTAATTATATTAAATTAAAACTTTAGTGTATCTAAATCAAAATTTGAACGACTATTTTTTTGATTTATTATACTTGTTGTACTATAATTATAGTATTAAATGTAATTTATTATTAAAATAATAGACCATGATAATAGGTTTGAAATATATGAAGGCTACCTATGTAATATGTTGATTTCAAAATTATATTAATAACTATTTGTAGAAATAGTCTGAATAACAGAATATATAATAAATTGATTATATATTAATATATCATATCCATTTTATATCTTATATCAACAATTGCTGATTCATTAAGAACTAGCTATTATCCAATATAGATATATTTAGATTATTTAGATCTAATCTTTCGTATTTCCATTTAAATACATCAATATTTTCTACAAAAAAAAATTCTGGCTATCAATTTACATTGATTAAATAGTGTTTCTCGTTAAAAAAATGACACTTATACTCGAATTATATAAAAACTTAAAATGTATGAAATTATATCCAAGAAAATTCCAAAAATCAGAACTTGAATAAATGCATTATTATTAAGGTTAAAAATGGGGTGGCGTGTTTGATGGATCACCATGTTTATGAAACAGTCCAACCACCAGAAAAGTTCTCGATGGAGAAGTTTGAGGTTTACAATTACTAAAAGCCTCATACAATCATATATAATTATATTATGTCTTGTATGCAGTATACGAATGATGGCGAACAAACCTCTCGAATTAATTACAAATACATGCAGTGCAAACATATTATAATATTAGATAAAAACAACCGAATGAGTTGAGTAAATCTTTGAAGCGCTAGTGTAAACATTATTTAAAATGTCATTGTCCGAAAAACCGTTGCGGTTGACAAATTAAATGTGAACTAACATATTATTATGTAACGACCGGCGAGCATTACAAAATGTTGTCAACAAATTAATGAGCGCTTAAAAAATAAAATTGCAAAAACAAAATATTACGATTTCACATAAACAATGTTATTCTTTTATCCACAAAAATCTCTAATTAACTATTTCATTAAATGTATGTTCTCTGTCGACAGGGATTCCTGTTTTTTATACTACATTCGATTTATTCACAAAATTGTATATATATTATATACGAAGCAACTACCAACGGACCCAATAAAGTCGTGGACGGATTACAAATTATTAATTTGTAATTAGTAATTACAATCATAGTGCGCATCGAAAATCGTTTTGTTTATTAATTCAAACCAAAATTTAAAAAAAAAAAAACTGAATTACAAACAGCGGTGGCATGTCGAATTGAGCTGCCTCTCCTCCTAGGAAAAAAGTTAGAAAGTGAAAAATGGTTTATCTATAGTTATAATTCAGTTTCTGCGTATCAAATTTGTTTATAAAAACCTTACGCAGTGGTTGCGGTACTAAATCGGACTTAACACCAAACAAATGTTAACAACGGATTTTCCTCACTTTTTGTACGTACCTTAATACACTATGTAATAATTTTACTCTACATTAGAATTGTAATAGCGCTTTATTCTCTACACGGCTTCTCTACATGCACTTTGGCGTAAATCGGCCTAAATAACACACACACGTTAAAACAATTTGATGTAACATACATTATAGTACCATATAATATTATAGTAATATTCACAGTAGGTATACATTTAATTATTTATTTATTAAGATATATATATATGATGCGTTGCTGCACTTTATGTGTATGACACACGATGACGGTGGCAGGTAGACCAACGAAATCGATTTCAAAACACGATTATACGCATACTGGACCAGACTGGTAACAAGGCGTGCGCGTGTGCGTGGAAGACATAGCTGGTAATACGCACATCTATCAAACACAGATTTAGACCTTTTATATTTATTATTTTTTATTTTACTAATCGTGATGGCTGCGGGCATCTCGATTCTCGCAGTGTAACGTTGTTTTTTTTCTCCTACACTCCTCTACCACCAGACAAAATATAATATAAATTGTATATTATTTATATAGTAAATCAAAATCCAGTCGCACGACGAAAAAGCATACGCTGGTTCGTGCAATGTGATATATATAATAATAGTCTATGCGCCAGCATGCTAGTGTGCTAGTGTGCTTATATATATATGTATATTAATATTATACATATGTGGTATGTAATTCAGTCGAAATATACGACCGCGCGACAACAGGTGTTTTGGTATATTATTATTATTATTATACCATGTTACGTATATATATATATAATAAATTATATAAAGGTACACTGCAAAAGACGATGACGGAGACCGAAGAGAGAGAGAGACTACGTTATTATCGTCATTATTTTTTATTGCCAACGAATTAAAATAAAAAAAGAGAGAAAAGAAATAAACGCCTAAACAGCTGCTGGCCCGTGTGTGACCGGTGCAAATTCTTTACACGCGCGCGCGACCGCCCGCCCGCTCGAGATCGCTGCGCGACGTATGTTTGCGAACGCACACACGCACACGCTGTATACGTATTCATCTGCCCTCTCCGAACAGGGGACCTATTGAAACACGAATATCGTCCCACATTTTATCATAAACCAAACACACACGCGCACACTGTGCACGATTGCGGCAGCCGATACACTGTTATGTAAATTTTTATTTTAAGCGGCTTAAGCCATAAAAAAATTGTTTTGAAAAGAAAAAACGCTAGGCCGAGTCGAATATCCGAGGCGCGTGTACAATATATTATAAAATATTACTATTGTTGCGTACAGCGGATTTCGGAAGAAAAAATACACAGTGAGTAGCGTTTGTCGGTTCGGTCCATAGCTCCGTCGGGTAGGGATCTGCAGTTCTGCGGGGATATGAAAAAAAAAAAAAACATAGCCAAACTCCAGCCTGACCATGAACGCGGTCGTCGTAAAAATGTCAAGTATGACAATATACAAACACACACACACACACACACACACATATTGTATGTATTTATAGTATACGGTATATAATATGTGGTATAGGTATATTGTAATGATTATATAGTTATACAGCCGGACGAGAACATTTTTGGAACACGACGTTCGGTCGTAAAATTTGAACTCACTACCGATTTCGATTCCAACTGCACAATATATATTGGTCTGATATTGCACATTAGTATATTATGGTCTCCGAGAATCCTATCTACCACACACCGACGATATCGAATATGATTATCGGATGGCTGCTCGCATATTGTGTATTATAATATCGCAATCGATGCGAGCAGTCGTTTTTCGTTTACCACGTTACATATTTTATATTTTCTGAATCACAGATAACCATTTACGAGACTATATAATCGATATCCACGCATATTATCATCAATACAGTTTGTATATTTTTTTCGTACTTAGATCTACAGATTATTTTGTATCATATTACTGTAATTATGCTCTTCATGCGGCAAATGCTTCATAAAGGTTCGAAATGAATCATTTGTAATCCCGTTCAAAAACACGCCCCCGTTGAATAATAAATCATGTTATGACTGTCGGGACGCTTTTATTGTTTTCGAATCTCAGTAAATAATTTTATTTTATTTCAAAACATGATTTTTCCCTCTTCGTTCTATGTGTCTTAACGTGAAAAACCCTTATTTTCGACGACGAATTGATTTACGATGTATTCTTTTCACACAGTTGACAGCACAAAAATGCTAAGAACGGAGTACGAAATAACCCAATTAGTTTTAATACATATATACTTTATCATAGTATGCTATTAAAAAGAACGTATAATTAATAATCTTATAGGTTTTTAATATTTTATATCTCAGACCTAATTTATGTTTCAGCACTGCAAAGTCAGTACAATCTTTTTACGCGATCACATTATATGCGTATGCCCTAAGCTAAAAAGACCGACGGGCATTATCTTTCCAATCCTATTTATACGTTTTTGAAACATCCGTAGAAATTAATCCCTAAATAAATAAAATTCTTACAGCCTATACCCGACTAATCAGACAGACCGTTTTAATTCCAGTCCCAACTCATCATATTACAATACTTTTACCAACCATTATGAGAATATTATAAAGACCCATTAAAATATTATAAGACAAATAATTATTTTTAAAATTACGGTTTACATAAAATAAACAGACTAATGTAGCACGAGTTATATTTGTTGTCTTTTTAAATCGATAGATAGAAATTCTAGAGTTGATTCGCCATTTTGTTTAGTGTCTTATGTTCTTAATTAAATTTTAAAAAAATTAACAGAAATATATTTGATTCAGTTTTAATATCTTACGCTGGTAATCTCATTAAAAATAAAATTCAGTAAAATTCTATAGAAGCGATTAACATTTTACAGCGTTCAACGTTCACTGTCTAGGTAGTAGGTACCTACGTATATATTTTTTAAATTCTTAAATAATACATTAATATAATATTTAAGTTTAATGTTTAATACTGTAATGTTTTATTATGCACATGTAATCCATATTTATGGATTTACTTACTGCAATATGTCTTGTAATTAAATTCGACTCGTCGGTCTTACACTGATATTACAAACCAGGATGATAGCAAAAATGGTGTTTACGACGGTACATAAAACTTGTAACGTTTTTTCTTCATATAAGCGGACGTATTTTTACTGTCGGGCGTCAAATTCGGTGGTTATACTGCGACCTTGCGCCCGCGGACAGACGCACGCATACAAATACCGCGGTATAGGTATATACAGGTACCTATGCATACGACGCGCATATAATATGATACTGAGTATTAACGGCCTTGACCAATGGAAACGAACTCAAAACGACGTGCGTTGGGGATTTCGAAATAAATAAATACGATCGCGCACGGTTTTCGAGAGGATTCAAAATCGGGTTTTGTGGGAGAAAAAAATCGTCTGCACAGACTGCTTTATATTATTATAATACAAATAATACGTGGCACATTACATTATACGGAGTGCATCGCTCTCGTACACACAACAATAATGATAATACTATATAGGTACACGGACGGTTCGTGTTCCGAATAGGTATCGCGCGCATTGTATATTGTGAGCGTGTGTAAAAATATCAAAGGGTCAGTCGAAATCGGATTTATCGTCTTCGCATATATACTATAATATAATATATTGTAGGTACACGCTTATTACAATATGCATGTACAATAATAAAATATATATTATATATTACTGCGTTCGACCGGGGACGTCTGATCCGATGTTGTAACGTGCATTATAATAATATGATAATAATAATATTATACGAACCGTGGGCGTACTGTATACAAGCCGGCTAGCCGTGCGTGTGTTAATGGCCTCCGAAAAAAAAAATTGATCCGATACACACGGACCGACCTTAGGGGATCGTGGAGCTACGTATACCGTCGACCACATGATACGTAGGTACCTATATTATATTAAAACGTTATATATACATTTAGAGTGGACAAAACTAGAAAAACTACTCGCCCGTGTGAGATAACTTACCAGCCACGTGTATTATAGAGAAATAATGTACCTACATATTATAATATATGTAATTTACCTCTCGAATCAAAATTGTTGCTAATGACTGAAAAAAATTGGAACACCGCACGCCAGCCCAAGCTCTGCTCTACAAACGCATATTATAATATCTAATTCGAATCGATCGATTACAATATATCATGTATACCTACTATTACAAGTGTGTGCGCAAGCTATAATATATAATAATAATAATATTATTATAATATACGAATAACCGACGTTTTGATTGTGCGGCAAGACTGCGTTTGGAAATCGTCGACGACGGTCGTCTGCAGACACGACGAAAAAGGTCTCTTTCACTTTTGACCGTCCCACGCGCGTGTCGAGCACTCGAGCCTATACCCATTGGTATATATTATATTATAGATAATATTAGGTACCTATATATACAAACGGTGCGCGCGTTTAGACTGTACACGACACGCTGTTAATGCAACTGTCTAGTATATTTAATGGGTATTTATTACAATATTATTATATCGTTATAATATTATGTGTTCGTTGATATTATTATTCATACATGATTATCGTGACGACCAGTTTTATCGTATACGACTTTACCTCTACATTTTATTATTATTCGCTCTATCACCCGATTAACCGTTTTTACGGTTTCCTATATTATTTTTTCACTCGTTTGAGGTGCGCCAATATTCTATAAACTACGTTATTATTGCTTCCACTATTACTATTATTATTATCATTATTATTATTATTATTATTATTATTATTACTATTAAAATAATAATGTATAAATTATAATATTATGCATGCACGTTATCCTGAAATGACATCTGCGCGCCAGCGACCGCATACGTTTTTAATTAAATCGTATCTTATTTTTCTTTTTACGAATTCTCGTTCTAATGGTCCATCACGGTACATTATACGATATTATAGACCTACGCCGTGACCTTAATAACGGCGTCCACTGAAACGCAACAACACGTTGACAGTCCGAATCAATTGTGCGTGTCCGAAACGTAAATGCATTTGTGCAACGTCCTCTGCATGCTGGCCGGTGCACCGCACATTTTGAAGGCGCGTCATCCATTATATTGTGATATCGTTACCATTGTACCGAATATAATATCCCAGCAAACTAAACGTGTACCAAAATTCTATCTCAACGCGTGTAATGACCAATCGTTATGATATTTTGTATTGTTTATAATAATATGTATTATAGAAGGTAATCTTAAATGACTTTTGACTAATTTGCGCTCCACATTCGATTATAATATTTTATAAGAACGGCTTTGGTACGTATTTCATTGCCAATGCAGTTGCTATTGCATACTTCACTCGCGTGCATATTTTTAGATGAAATAATACTCGTCGCAAACTCCTTTCGGTGACAATAATAAAAATGAGTTTATTACCATTAACATATTATTATAGTTTATGTATACCTACTATAATGTTACATAAATTAGGCGTAACGCGAGATAGTTGCAGTAGGTAGGTACTGCTTATAGTTGATAAAATTCAATACTGATAAGAGTATAATGTTTCATCTCCGCAACAGCCTCCACGCCGCAGCTATCGTGAGACGTTCTGAACTCTGCCGCATTACAATATATAGGCATAATATAATACACCGCGTGCACGTATTTATTATGTGTATAAGGTTTTCCGTTCATTAGAGCGGGCGGCGAAACGAATCGAATATTATACGGGCAATATATATTTTCGGTTTCTTTTTTTTTAATTCAAGGCCTCGCGTATCCGATTCCAGCGCTCTGCAGTGCCGCCGCCGCCGCCGCCAATGACGACGATGACGTTTACGTGTCCTTCGCTGTATACGTATAATAATATAATAGTAGTAAATCGGTACCAACAAATAAAATGGTGTTTGATGCGATAAAAGACGACAGTGAATAATATTGCCCCGGACTAGAGCATTTGACGAGAAATAAATAGCGTCACCGCACATCGACAAAAACGGATATCTAAACTTTACGACGAAACCACGTCCACGTATAGCCCGATCGCTGCAGCGGAGGTGGCAGGAGAGTGTACTCACACGCGTATATAACTTATTGCACTTGGACTCGGACCAAATTGGATTCGCAGATAGTCGCACACTGTTTCTCCGACATTGCCGGCGTATTACTATTATTTTGCCTACATAATATATATGTCTTTATTATTGAATCGATTCGTCTGAACTCTGTGATCTGTACGCGGTGAAAATAAACCGTATTATCCGCGCCTCGCAACAAAACGAATAAATAAAAATCTCCACCGAGCCAATGTACCTAGTCTATATAATAATAATAATAACACAAATCGCTTACGAATGGGTCAAACAAGTCTGCACGGTGGAACTACTGTGGAAGGCACTTAGTCTTGTGTAAACAGAACACACACACACATAATATTATGTTTAATGTTTATTTATTGTATTATACACATTATACACATTGACACAATTATTATAAATAATAATAATATGTAATATAATATATTATGTGGTTACTCACACAATATCTTGTGTGGAGCATCTGCGCACCACACGCCGCAATAAGCGCGTTATCGTCTTATCGACTCTGACAGACATCATCTCCGCGCGTGGCCTGTTTGGACGAGAGCGTTTAACTAATAACGGCAGTTCAGTTATAATAATAATAATTATTATTATATGTACATAATATTATATAGTAGGCTGCAGTGTAATATTAATGCCGAGTTTTATAAATATATAATGTGCTGCGGAGACGAGGTGCGGGACTGAGAGTTTGAAGGGAACTGTGATATAATATATTATATAGAGAGAGAGAATAGGAAGAAAAAAGTTTTATTCTTGGACCCGTGCCCGACTATATGTACGGTGGATTTCTTGTGCGTTGTCAAATTCGAACGCCACGAGGGACTCGTGGACAGCGTCTTCGTGCGTTTTCGAAACTGACACATTTCTGGTACCGAAACCATTTCCCATCGAATATCCGCAGTAGTGCACTTTCATTCAAGTAGGTGTACTTGTATTACGTAGGGTAGGACCACGTGTTATAGCCTTATAAACCTTTAAGGACCAAAAGATGAAGTTATACATATTTTATGTATCAAAAGAGACCGTTTTAACCAAAAATCGACCTTTTTGTTTTCGGTCAAACAATATAAACAAGTGAGTTTTGGGTTTCATCTATAAAAATCCGTATTTATTATGGATTTTTTCATACGTTTCGGCTGCCACTTATATTTCTTATATTATATTAATTTATTTATGAGCTTGGGGGCTTTTTTTACGTACCTACCTATACTATGCAGACATAGTTTTATGAAAATCCAATTTTAAATATATAGGTAGTTACCTTAATACCGAATGAATAAAACCGTGGCCAATTGAGACCAAGTTTAATATAATATACCATTATACCTATATTATAAATTATAATACGTTAATAATAGATTATAATAAGATTATAATATATTTATATGCATAACGCTATTGCTCCCCCCTCCAAAACTATACCACTGCATAACTCTAAATATTTCTACTGATATAACTGGGGAAACTGGTCAAAACTAGTGAGAAAAAAATGATATTTTACTGTCTTGCATGATAGACGGCTTGGAACAAAAACGACTCGTCATTGATGTACAAATAATTCTACATTTTTATCACGATGATGATCAAAACGATAATATCACGTAAAATGTTTAGACGCAAAATAATATCACTTAATGTGTGTTGTAGACTTGTAGTTCTTATGGGACATCACGGTGACAACGACGCACAGCGCAAACGTATTAAATATCATAGTCCGTCTCCAATTTTTTACTTTTTTCCCCTTCCCGAGACCAAAAGACATTTACAGGAGTATATTATATTATATGACTATTGCACATGTGCAGCGTGTATGCATGTGTGGTGTTCTACCAGTTAAAACCTAAATCTTGTAGAATATTAAACACAGTATTGTGCCCATCATATGTATAAAATATATAACACAAACACGACGTTCACAGAAGAGATATTATACAACCACGACGGCTCCAAATTATTAACATTATTGTTCTTAAACGAACTTTTATGTTATATATAGCTAAATAAATATGCAATTGGCATATTTTGTCGAAAAATTATTATCACGTTTCACGTTGGCAAGTATCACATCATAATTTAGGATTGTCGACGTGCCGATGAATGTAGTAACAATAATCCCATATCTACCAGCTATATAATACCTACTGTATAGAGTATACCACTCAAGGTCATTTTAGTATTTATTACGTGATCATAATAATTTAATGGGTTTCTTTAAGGCGAGTATATAAATATTTTTAATATTAAATTTTGTTTTACGAAACGGACATTTTCATAGGTTTATTTTACTTACAGTTTTATTGCGTTTTTTTTATTATAATACCTACCTATTTTCGCCCGAATATCTACGGAGTACATTATTATGTCAGTACCTACAGGTTAGGTTAGGTTACCTACAAATTTTCTTTTTTTTTTCTTGTAGTGTCGACGGCGTTGCCGGAACTTATTGCGAATTACTTCTGCAAACCTACAACTACCCAGGACATTCTGTATTGAAATACCTACGAAGTTTCTAATCGTTTGAGCAAAACAAATAAAATTCGATCACAACATTATAATTTAAAACTTTTTGAAGTGTGGGATTAAAGAAAGGTTAAGCCAGCCGGCTTAATAATTTTTACCAATAAAATAAACATACGATATTATATTATAGTATGCAGGTACATTTTATATATTTACGCGTTTTGGTATGAGTCAAACTCAACTTAATCACATGGACGCTTCATATTTTACAATAGTTTTAATAATTTACTGATATAGATACTATTACATTTTCAAACTCATTATTTTAGCTCAAATCCACGCAAAGACTATTGCGTTTTTAAAAAAACAATAATTAAAAATAATAAAATAGAGCTACCTATATATAATTTATAAAATAAGCTTTGGACTCGTGTTCAGAGGGATGCGTAAATATACGTTGACCGGCAACTTGGATGGACGAAATCGGTTACGCATATAATATATAATAATAATAAATAACAAAACATCTTTTTTGCATATTAACAGAATAAAAATCATTATTAATATTAACATATATTATAACACGTAGATGGTTTATTAAAACGGCGCCCTCTACATGTGTGGGACCATATCGTTTCATAAATCAAATTAATGCAAATTATACAACAACAGTGTTTAAAATACACAAATTTATCTATCTAATAATAATTTCGTTAGAGCGACCGCGCGCGCTCCAGACATTCGTTTTTAATATTATTATTATTTATTGTAACCTACGCGCACACGGCTGCTGGATGCTGCGCAATCGGCCGATTAATAAATATCTGTCTCGCGGGAGCTGACCGTACACATTATAATACGTATGTATATACTGTGACCTGACCTCCACCTCGCACTCTGCAAGCAGCGCGCGCGCCGTATCGTATTATTTTCCAGTAGCCCTTCGCACGCCGCCGCCGCTGCCGTCTTTCTCCATCTCTTTCTGGTCCCCCTCCCCTCTCTTTCTCTCTCTCTCTCTCTTTTGGGACGACCGACTTCTCTCTTGTATAATATTATTATAATATTATACGAACCGGTTGCGCCGGCCGCCGACCACGACTGCGACTGCGACGACGATGCGGTCCGTATGGACGTATTATTATATGGTATTATAATGGGCGGTGTAGTATAATACGGAGTTCTACGACGACGCGTTTGACTCTGTATGACAACAATATTAATGTATTTTGAGCATCTTTCTCGTTTCCAATGTATGCACTAGTTTCTTCGGACGTCGTTCGTCATTTATCAATACTAATATACCATCCACATTTTCCACCAATCCATTATTGCTATTTCCACAAGAAATTTATTTCGATCGTCTAAAAAGTCTCTGGAGACTATGATATGACGCCGCATTGCCCGCATCTAAACCCTCCTACTATTTTTACTCACCCTATTTATCATCCCAACCCAACGCGCACTCACCGAAAACATAATAATATATCAAATCGGATCGTATACGAACTACAACGGCTAAATAGTGTATATACTAGGTATATACGTCCGGTGCTCTGGTCGCAGTGGTCGCGTAGTGGTATATACAAAAAGAAACAGAACTAAACCAAGCGCACTGCAGAGCACGCTGCGTTGATACAATAATATGACGTCTCTGGTAATTTATGAGATTTACATAATGTCTCTCAAACGACTATAATATATAATGACACATAAACCGATCGTCGTTATTGCAGACGCCGCAGTTGAGGTGGATACCCGCGTTTCGTGAACCTAACGGGAACGAATGATAATAATATATTATAAGAAAAAAAAAACACGCGCTCGATAAGTGAGTAATGAGAATGAGTAATATAACAGTGCGTAATGGGGTCGTTGCACGTGTTCGCATTTATCTGTTTATCCGTATTTTTTTCCTCTTTACCCGGCACGGCCCGTAACGCACGAATTATCATTAGTTATACCTATATTATATTACTATTATAGCGTCGTGCGTCACTGTAACGCGTAACGCGCATCTCGACGATTTTCGCCCAATATTATAAAAACGCGTCCTTTTATGAGTATTTTTTGTCGATCATGTATGTGACGATAGATGTCGATGCCGTCCTGCACATCGGGCAAAGCTCGCGACTCCCGTGAAACCGTTCTAATAATATGATATTATACTGTGATTTATCACGCACATAATGGGTACTGTAATATTATGTTGTATTATGAATGTAAATATATAATGTGCAAGACGCGACAACGCACTGACTGCTCTATCTCGCAATTGAATATCATTGCACTGTAGCATTTTTTCGACATAGCGCAGTCGCAAAAATAATTTAATATAACAAACACAACAGGAAAACAGAAAAACTCATATGACCGTAGGTACCTGTTGGCCTACCTATTTACCTGTTTTGTTTGATTTTTTTTTTTAAATCACTTGTCAGTACCTCCAAGCGGCGTTCTTCGATACGGGTTGATCGCCGAACGAAATATTATATAAAATGAATCAGAAAGAACTTATAAATTTAAGTACTACCATCATGGTGCCTATTACGTAATAAAATTTGTTCTGATCAATATTTGTAGACATTTTTTTAGCACAGTATAATTATTTATTATATTTCAAAATATTGTTTAGAATAAAAGTTATTCCGTAGTTGTTTAGATAATTGCGTGTCAGTTATTTATATTACACCCTGCAGACTCTCTGTATCAAAAATAAAACAAGGGAAGAACATTACGCCAAAAAAATATTATTATATACCTACGTTTAAAAAATGAACAAGCTAAAAATGACATAAAATTAACCAAGAAAAAATAAATAAATATCATAAATATTATAATGTGGAGTTTTGCACGTTTTCGGGTCTGCAGGTAACACACACCTATGGCTGTTATTATAATATAATATTCCACAGAATTGGTCATTTACTCATCTATAAGGTAATCGAACACATTACTTCAGACTTATCATCTCGCACTTCCCTATAATAGTATAATACACGCAATCATATCTACTATCGACACTGGGTGATTTTAATATTTTTCAGGTAGTTTTAAATCACACCACTACACCAGTCAAGTATAGGTATATCGTATATATAATATATTATTGATATGATTTTAATAATAATAATGTATGATGTCATGAATGATACATATTGAACGTTTTGAAATGAAAATAGACAATAACAATTTATTAACTACTTTGCCAAAAGGCTTACACAATAAATAATTAATCGTGACGATTTAATATTATAATTCTATTGGTAGGTTCCAACCTATACGGAGCGCAACAATCATGTTGTGTCACCACATCCGTCAGTAACTTTAACGGTCGTGAACAACATACCCCAGTATACACTAGGAGTGCGTTGTTCAGGCTTTTGATATACGCGTATTATAGGTACCGACAAAAATGTATACGGGGACAATTTTTTAACTTTCTTTCGTACATATGAAACCATACAATGTACGAGGTCATCATGTGCACGCACAGCAGTTTCCGGTATCGAAATAAAATTCTCGTTCGTTATATTATTATAATATTATCCACGGCGCGAGTTGAACGACCGTCGACGTTTGTTTTCCATTGCACAATATCGTATATTATACATCGTAAATAATATTATACAGACCGCAATGTCGTCAGCGTTCTTAACAAAACCGACCTACTCGCGACGGACGGACACAACGAGCGTTATAATAATAATATTATATGATATACATAGGCAACCGTCAACTTAGTGTATGACGCGGTGGTTTATTTGTACACAAAACTAATTTTTTTCGCGACATCGTGATGATGATTCAGAAAAAAAAACAAAACGCGATTTTGTGCGCACAAGAAATATCACTTGACGACTCTTTTGTACGGCTGTGACACTGCCGAAGCTGCAGCGGCAGTACGTGCGGTATATATACCCATAGAATATATATATTTTATAATAATATAGGTACTCGCGTATAGACGTTTCAACTCCACTTCACGTTTAATATCACGACAGGTATAATATCTGTACCGGGAATCGCTCTCACACGCACGCACTGCATATAATAGGTATAGCCGGTCTGCGGACGTTCGGTGGAGTTGGTGATGGTGGTGGCGATGATGGCCTTGGTCTCCTCGGTACGCGATTCACGCGATGTATAACAGCAACAGCGGTGGTAACAGAATGACGTGCAGTGGAAAATTCACGAGCATGACGAGAAACCAATCGCGGTTGAATGGGCAGGAAGGCAAAATTGATAAAAAATACAAAAATACAACCATAACCTATTGCCGCGGTGCGTAATATCTATTATATAGGTACATATTATATATATTATATATTATATAGGTATGTATACCCACATAAATACAATGCCACTGACCTACCGTCATTTATTTTTTTTATTCTTTTTTTGACCGCGCGTTTTTTTTCTAGAATTATTTTTTCACACCTAATAATATATTATATAGGTACCTACATATTATTATATTCTCTATATTATACACACGAATAAGTACATGCGTTGAAATCGACACTTTCACATACCTAATAATAATATTATATACCACCATTATTTATGTGTGTACCTCCGTCAAAAATACGACGTGTTTGTCAACGTGGACCTCAGCAGTACAATCATGGCCAATGCCACACCACGTGAGTGTGTGCGTGCCGGCTTGTTATGACTTATGATCTAACTCTGTCATTTTACCTATATATATTATCAGATATTATATCGTTGTGCCAATAATTTTTTAATGGTGATGTACGACGTTTATAGGTACTTTATTTAGATTCATATATTGGTGAATGAGTACCCGGGACGCTCGTAACATTGATTATACTTCTTTAATTTTTATTGGACGGTCACAATTTGAAATGTATTTCAATTATACAAATATAATGCATTTTATATTATGGTAATATGCTGTACAGCACTATCATCTACTTTAATATATTGTATTAAATCCGGTAGAATTAAAAGTTGGAGATTATGTATTTTTAAAACTATTATAATAACTATTATAAGTTGTGTAATGAATTATGAGTTATTGTCTCATTATAACGATACCTATATCGCAAATATTACGTGGAAGGACATTGACGATTCACAGATGGATGAAGCAGGTATATTATGTACTAACGACCAGGCAATAAAATAAATAATGAATTATAAAAACAATTTTAAACTACAGTAATATAATATATTATAATATAATATTTACGCATGCAAGTTGAATGTGTATAATGGTGACGAAAGTGGCTGCAGTATTAGCAGACAAGCGGACACATAAATAATAATGATAATTATTATTATAGTGATAAATGATAATGCTACTTTTGCCAAGTGTAATTCTAGAAGATAGGAGAGCTAATGTTATTGTATATATTTAGACTCTCGAATTGGTTAGTTTTTTTCGAATTCTCGATCATAGCGTATATAAAGGCACACTTGCACATACACACACACGCGCGCGTGCGTGATCGCACATAAACAGGTTTTAAATCATAATAAGTGGTGGACGAGAAAATCTAAATCAATACACGAATGGCGGCTGCTGTGGCGGTCGTGTTCCTGAATGGAAGTGCACGAACGATCGTGACCGTCTTCCTCCGACCAACGTTTGTGGCCTCCAAAACTGTACGCAGCCTTCGTATTATAAATAATATATAATAAAATGTGTGCGTGCGTGTGTGTACACTGTATATGCACACATCTATTGCCGGCTGTACTTTTTTTTTTCATTTCGGCTTCAAGTTCAATTGTACAGCCATGAACCATGATTATTTCTCGTGTACACACACACACACACACACACACATCATTAATATATTTATATTTGTACTACGCGTACAGGTATACACGCGGCCCCCGTCATACATAATATAATATATTTTATATGTATATTCACTCGCGACACGGAATAAGTGTAAATGAAAAATCGTAGCTATTATATGCACACACCGCGCCGCTGCGAGCATGACTCGTCAGGAAACTTGTGACAAACTAGTTTCAATTTTTTTTTTTATTTTAGCGATAGACCTGCAAGCGTATTTGCTCGCGCCCCGAGCGAATGACCTAAACAGCTTCATTATTACACGCGCGTTCATGGACCGCCACATCACTCTCTCTCTCTATTTCTGTCGCTCGAGCCTCATATTATGTCTATACATACACGAATCTATTCTTTACAGTTCACCTAAATACACGTTACATGTACTTGTATTACTTCCATATTACTATACACAATAAATCCAACGCAGTTGTTGTTGTATGTCACTACTATATAATATAGTACCATCCGTGTAGTATCATATAGGTACTATTATGGTTGTCCAGATCTCCGTACCTTTTTCACGACTAACTAATAGACGCTACATACTAAATAGTGCATAATATTATGCACCGCACACAATAATAATAATAATAATAATGCATATTCTTAGAACTATTATATTATTATATACTAGCTTCTATATTATTCACTGCATAATATTTCTTTTCCAACCGTTCTGCACGTGTCGTCTATTCCGTTTCGAGCTTCTGTCACGGTGCACACGCGTGTTTCAAATTAGAAAACTATCTATGTAACCGGTCGCATCGAGACTTGCTGCAGTTGATTTCACCCTCTGTGACCCTCCAGCTCGCTAACCATCGCTGGATCGCTTTATACCAGTCACGAAGATTTTTACTTCCCCGCAAAGTCGCCCACCTCGTTTATAAATATATATATATGCATTGTAAATAATAATGTGATATATATATTTTACGGTCGAAAAATACGGTTCCCGGGCTTGGATCGGATGTTATAACGTCGCCGCGACGACGGGCTTGACCGAATCAACGACATTACTATTATTAATATTAAAACGTAAAAAGAAAAATAATAATAACGCACGAAATGCGGTTGGTTACGAAAAGTATATGTATATTGTATATATACATACATACAGTCTTTATGTTTTGTTTTGCGGAAGTAAATATAATAATACTGGATACGATAATGGCGCCGAACGGCGAAATAAGGTTCGACCAAAGACGGTTGTTATTACGAGTTTCCCGCGATGGTTTTCTATTTTAATAGCGGACGACGTGAAGTCCGCATATTATATATGTATATAAGAAAAACTAATGCGCGCGTTTCCCCCGCTGACTGACTTTTTTTCATTTTTCTAATGGCCGTCTGTCGTTATAATTCATTAAAGAGGGTGAATTTAATAAATTACAAGAATAAATAATATTTATTATTATTATCGGGTTGGATTATTGTAAAAATCATTTGTGTTTGTTCGCGAATCAAGGTTTAAAATAAATCGATAGCATTGCTTCCGCGCAACAATAATACACAAACAATATTATATACATACATAATATAAAACTCTCTCATGGGATTATTACTGAAGCAAGTATTTTGTACACAATGTGAAACGGGCTTTAGACGTAAAAGGTTTAAACAAATACGTACTTATTTATTTATAACAATATTATTTAGTCCATCGACTTATTTATTGTAAACGCACAAAGCTCCTTAGCGAATTAACAGAACGTAATTATTATAAATTCTGTCGGCTAATTCATATTTTTGTGATTGTATAGTCTTTATTCAAAATGTACAATACTAACTGACGATAATATATAACATCAGACAATAAAACGATTGCATTATCATTCTTTAATATTTCAACATAATTCGATTGTCTAAAGCTGATTTTTATTTGATTTAAAAGAGTGTGCGATAGCATTACAATAGTTGTACAAACAATTAATAAATTATTTAATTTACTTACTTTATAATAAAATATGCTAATATATCATAACAAATCCAGGAGTCAAAAAAAACTCCAGCGTTATTGAATATTTTTTTAAACATTAGGTACCTAAAATAAGATTAAGTTCTATAATAAAGCTTTTCATATTTAATTGTATTGTAGGGATCTGTACTGCTGTATTTCGACTAAGGTTTAATTAGTGATACAAAATGTATAAATTAAAAAAATTAAAAAAATTCATCCCATGACAATTTATTATAGTAAATAGAAAAAACGTATTTAATCGGTGCTTTTTCTGCAGATTAATGGTACGTCGCGTGGCGAATCAAACTAATAAATAATAGTCGCTATTGTAATAATAGTTTCACTATTGTCTACGTAATTATAAAATATATGCAATAAAAGGTAATTTTGTTAGTAAAGTTTGGTATTATTATTATTTTATAGTTATGCGTGTATGATGCATATTTTATTCACTATAAAAACTTTAACTTAATGCTTTTATGTACTTGAAGTCTAGCCTCCCCGTTTTTCATTTCTAGATCCACGGCTGCCTGTGGCAGTTGTATCATGAATCATGGTATACACCGCACACATATCATAGTGTAATACTATAAAATGTTCGGACTACCGTGAACTTCACAGTGTGCGGAGTCACCGCTTTCGACACGCCACCGCCGCCGCTGAGGTATCGGACTTGATTAATTTGCACCCGGAAAAGAGCTGTGCTCTCGAGGCATTCTTCCGAAATGAATACATCGCGACACGTCATGTACGATTAAACATAGATTTACATATGTTGCGGTGTTGCATGAACAACACCTAAGTACCTAACCTCGTGTTTCAATCCGTTTGTATACTATAGACTAACGGCAAGTAAGATTTCCGACGACAATAATTAATAGTTCGCTTTTCGGGACCAGCAGTCATACGTTTCAATCACAAGACGGTGATTTTTTAAAATATCTTCGACAACTCTTGATCAACGTTATCGTAATATCGACTTTAACATAATAAATCATATTGATTTTTCATAGACCTTATAGACATAACATCAACGACTCGTGAATATGACGATGTATCTGTACTACGTTGGGATTAGAGTTTATTTATTTAGAAAAGGTACAACCCCTTTACGAAAGATTGGTCGAAATCAAGAGACTTCTTGGCCTCTGCGTAAGAAGAGAAAAAAAATTAAGGTTTATTGAATTCGTTACCATATACGTATATTATAATAAAATATGTAATGTGTACCCACACACACGTCGTATTTATACTCTTAGATCCCATTGTATAGTGGATATTGCAGCTGTGGACGTTTGATGATAAAAACGAAAACAAAAAATTCGTATGTGTACATTCACATATTGTGTAGCTTTCGTAATGCAGGCCAAAGTATATACTATTATTATTATTTATTTATTATACACAATATCAAAACTGTGTAATAAAAAAATGTATAAAAGTGCCTACCTTTATAATATACATACATTTATCAATAATATATAATAAATTGTTATATATAAAAGTAGTTCACGCTTGTTTCGTGAGGTTCGATATGTACTGCAGACGATACTGGGCAACCGATTTTATAATATTGTTATTATGAGGTAGGTGGATAGGTACAAAAACATAATAATATTATACGATTATACTATATTTATTCATATATACAGCGTGCGCGGTGGTGTGTATACAAAACGTTTCGCGCTCGGCGCTATACATACGCCGTTTCCAAACCAGTTTCTTTTTTATAATTTTATTCCTCGTCTTGTGATTTTTTTTATTTTTATTTTTATTATTCAGTTTTCTCGTGCGTAAAAACTATACACATGTTTATATTTAAAACGAGCGCAAACAACGGCGTTTCCCGCGGCGATGAGTCCGGGGCCTCCGCGTATATGTATACCCTGCAGAAGACGATACGGGATGATCTGGCAAGGCGAGCAAACAATAATAAAAATACAAATTAAAAAAATATTTTTTTTCCTCCAGACGACTATAGCAATGAGCGTGTTTCTTGTACAGAAAACAACATTTTCTAAATTATAATATTATATTAATAATATTACACATCGTCGTGAGTGACAACCCTGGATGACATTTACCCGCGTTATTTCTTTGGCTTACTACGCGAAAGTTCTTTTGTAAGTTTGATTGACTTACCTATTTTCCGGTATATTATTGAATTAATACCCTCCAGTGATTGAGGTGATGCTTATGATTGGTGGCGGTGGTGACTGTTTGGTGGTCGTTGAAATACTGTCGTCTTAATATAATGATATTTTAAATAAAATAGACGAACCAAAAAGGTCCACTCTAAACCTATTATTATAATATACTATATTTTTTTCTTCATAATTCGATCTTTAAAAATATTGTTTGAGATTACCACGTATTAGTGTTACAAATACTGTCCACAACATTTTATTTTTACAATAATATTTGATAAACTGTCCCTATTGTGTAATTTAATGTTATACACGTCAAAAACGCTTTAATAGTAAAAAGCAATTTTAATACATTCATTCTTATATATGTTCGGTATATCTTTAGAACTATTGTGCTGGGTTGCAAGAACAATCACTAAACATTTTATGAATCAATAGTGAACGAATGTCCCTTAAACATTATTTAGTGACATTAAATTTTTGTGACCCATTAAATGAATATATTTTTTTTATGCACTCGGTATAGGTGTCTACATTAAAAAATTGAAATTTTTACGGATTTTTGTTCTCATAATACCGCAGTTTATACAAAGTATTATTATATTATTATAGAACATGCGAAATGGTTTCATTTACTTAAATATGTATAACGTTGATTCATTTCGAAACGATGTGTGCCAAACGGTTCGTATGACATATCTCGAAATAAGCCAACAATAATAAAAATGATTTAGTTTTGTAAATCACCATTTTCACCCTTTTTCTGTAAACAAGGGCCGCCGATGGCCATTACAAAAATGAAAAAAAAATGTATTATCGAGGGTAAGTCGCCCGCATCACACACGATTTACCCTATACGTACAATAACAACATGATTTATTCAACATAACGTGAACCTAAAATGCAGTCCGATAGTTAACAACGCACGCATCTGTCTATATCGAGACGGATAAACGTATATGGCACGAGTATAAGCTAAAAAACGATACGAATTCACAGTTTTCAATAATGCTGATGTTATTATAACCATGCAAAATAACATCGTTGCACGTGTGAAACGGAGTGATACCTACATGGAAATGAAATCGATTTTTCGAATCACTCAAAACCAATGTAATACTGTATAGTGGAATATTTCGAGAAACGCAACAGCAGTATAAACTCATTATAATTGTCGCGTTAAGCCATCCACACCATGAAGAGAAAAAAAAATTGAAAACCGTTTAATTGTTTGACTTGACAGCATCGCACCGAGCGCAACGTCCCAGACGCGGAAGATCGTGAAACGTTTTCAAGTTCAGGAATCGCGTGTTTGACAGAAGAGCCACCGATTGACTTATTTGTATAATTATGCGAACGTGTGACGTAATTATATTGTGTAGTAATACCTATAAGCGTATATTGTGAATGTATATATGCGGTCAGCAAGAAAATATGTGAGATGTAGAAACGCACGAACGCATCTCGTGAATTGAAACTTCAAAATAGCGGTGTGAATATAATAAAGCGTTCGACTAGGTACGTAATTCATAACTCAGAAATATCTTTTACCCTGTACAATTTCCATGGTAGGTATTATAATATATAATAAAATATATTGTAACGTCAAATTAAAAAATAATACTCCCCCGCAGCGAGTATGACAATAAAATATTATTTCTTGCATCTCCCTGACCGCTGTGTTAAACCGCACGAACATGTGCTACAGAATAACATTAACAAGTGCCTCTTAATACAATTTACCTATATTAAATTACGAATTCACGGATCAAATCGCTGACCTCTGCACATGAACTACAAAAACTGTTATATTTAGACGTTGGTACAGATTTTAACATACGCTGTTCCTTAGAAAGAATTATAAATCGTAAAAATTGCTCCATCCAATTGTTGTAGTCCAGGTAAAGATAAAACGGGGAATGAATATAAATATTAAGAGGTCGTTTTGATGGGAATGAATGATGATATAATATAGGATGAGCTGTGCATTTTTTACAAGAGATTTGTAAAGGCTGCAGGTGTTTTCAACTCAACAGAGCCCGTACGTATATACCTATTATAAGTACCGCGGTACACAAAAAAGAAATTCCCATTTTTTGCAGAGGGGGAGGGAACGATAAATGATAACTAACCCCTCTGACTAACCGTTTGGTCGTTTCTTCTCTTCGACGCATCTGTAATTGGAATACGTGACGGCATATGAATGACATATTGACAAATACATTCTTCTAACATTTAATTATGTTGGTGGTGGTAGCAATTAGAGGGCGACGATCGATGTTTTGACCCAATTTGAATCGATTGGAAACGCACGACGACTATACGACGACGGTGTGTAAATCATATTTTTACCGTGAACACGGTATCTGGTTTACATGTTATTATACATTATCATTATAGGTACACGTATTTGGTGTGTGTGTGTGTGTGTGTACACGATGGACGCTGCTGCAGGTAGTCATTATAGTAATAATATTTTATACACCTATAGATATAAATATACAATATAATGCACAACGTTTACACACATAGGTCTCTCTCTCTTCGAGCTCTTATACCTTGTCCGACCATCTCGTTTCGGTATACCTATATACTTTATTATAAATTATAATATTATCGCACGTAGCCATACTGCGACGACGTGCGATTCGATTCGCGACCATATCGGACTTTCGATTATAGTATTATACGCTATATATACATTATACTTACACGTAACATATATAATATATTACATAGGCGTATATGTGTATAATCGTGGTAAATCGCGACACTACACTATATATCGCCTTTATTGTTGTGTTTAACTGTAAAAAATATCATATAAAAAATCCGTACCTCGAAAATTGCGCTCTTGCAGCAATACAAACAATGAACGATTATATTGAGTGCATTTTTCTGTACACCTAGTCCTTCACATAGTGTTACGCCAAACCAACTGACAGCAGCATCAACAATAATTATAATAGCCCCGTATCGGTTTATATTTTTATTCTTTGGTGAAAAATCTCTTTATTTTTTGTATTTTATCTAAAAACCATCCACAAACCCCAGGGATATATCGTTCAATATAATTTCATCACTTTTGTTTTATTTTTATTTGCGCATCCTCTCCGACACCCTCATATCGTTATTTTTTCAGACATCTGTCGCAGTGATATTCAATCAGCTTATACAAAACAAATATTCCAAAACGAGTTTTAAATTACATTTAAAATAATTCTCCAAGTATAATATATAAAGTTTCTTACTCGTTTAATATTCCAAAAATATTGGTATAGTCGATATACGCATAATATTATATATACGATGAGACAAACCAATAGGAATGATTCGAATGATTGAGGTGTACCTACTGCAGACTAAAATACAGTTATGGTTTTTTTTAATACATATGCTTTTCGTTGATATAATATTTTGAAGTGTATAAATAATTTAACTAAATGTACAATATATTTTACTTAGAGTAAAAGGTCAAAGCAATGTAGGTATACTTAAATCATTCTTACAATCAAAACCATTTCACCTACGATATTATCTTAAGCCACGGCTGATATGTGCTTAGTGCGTTGAATCGTATTACAATTATAATGAATGTTTTGACTATTATTCATTCGATATCATGTCATAACTCAGAAGTCAGAACACTCGTTCTGTTAATTAAAATATTAATAAATAAAACGGCAATAATTGAAATATAGTAGGTAACCATATAAGACGAGTTTAACTATGTAGTATGATCGATTCATTTTAGTAATTTAGGTATTTTTAGTAAGTTTTTTCCGTTTAATTAAAAAATAATGATGTCTCCTGAAAAAAATGTGTATTTATCATTATTTGTTTAGCTCATTTATATGTGTGATTTACAATTTTAAACTCGTTGTTGTTGATATAATAATATATATAATATATATATGTATACATGTATACATATCATTATATTTTGAAACTATATTCAAACATATAGCCCGTAGTTGTAATGTAATAGTATATTGAATGTTGACAAATAACAGCCACCACCGACCATTTGGCCCCTGGAACGAATACAACGAACAGAGAAAAACGGACGCGCACGCACAGAAAATCCATTCATCGCGATTTTCTATAGGATCGGGCGGCAGCGGCAAATACAATGCGTCAGTTGAAACGGTAAAAGGCCTCAGTGAACCGGATAAGTTTGGAGGAAAAAACTATTCGTTGGTTTCGAACCGGGTAGGGACTACAAGGGCGCCGCTTGTGCTGTTGCCACCGCGCCATAGACGCACAACGCATATATATATAATAACGATAATAATAATAAAATGTATGTTTATACGGTGTATATACGAGCAGTCGATTCAGCACGATGATTCGTCGTGGGTTCAAATGCCATAGAAACAAATGTTGGCAGGAGGCGAGTGGCGATGACGAGGAGGCGAGGGGAACTATATACTAAACACCAGATGTTTAAATGGATATTCGGTAGAGGCGCTAACTGCGGCAGCAGCAGCAGCAGCGGCATCGCATTCGGTCGGTTCCACCTCTAAAGCATAACAAAAAAAAAATAATAATAATAAAATAGTGATTGAAGGGGAAAACTCTAAATCCGTTTAAGCAATGGGCGTTTCGTGTTCGTGCGCCCAAAACGGCGGGGAAAAAAACCTCGATAAAAAGGTATAATTTTCTTTGGCAAAAAAAAATATAACATTATACCGTGAAACGTCGCGCTGAGCTGTAACCCGTTAACCCGTAAGCCACCTTCGGGGAGCTGATATAATATCTGACATGTCGAATATATCTCGTGATAATTGATAATATTTCTCCCTAGGCGGTTTCTTGTGCAACGACGTGACGTTACGTTAGTATATATTATAATAAATAAAACATTTTTCTCGTGTAAACGCGATATTTAAACGCACGCGTAACGAATTTACAATATGACTGCGGGACAAGGCGACCCCAAAGCTTACTTTGTTTACTTTACCTATAGGTAACCAATGGTATATAAACTTTTACGCTAAATTGTAATATAAAGAACAATATTTTTGTTAATTCTTGTTAAGTATTTATGTACGACTTAACGACTATAATTAGACTTGAATCGGATGCAAATTATTCGTGCATGGCTTATTTATGTATGAGCCTGTGTTTAAAGATAATCATATTATGTTAATAAATAATAATATTATCATATAGGTATTACATCTGTCTGATGGAGAGCAACTAGGTGTCGACTACCGAAAGATACCGAATGATCAACACTATATTAATATCAACAAAATACAATTTTGAGTTTGTACCTACCTACATTGCCTTCGGTGTGAAAACTATACACAAGCTGATATATTATTATTATGTGTTGTATATGTCTGTCTTAATCGTTTTATAATATTGTTTTTTTATTAACCTTTAAAAACTGATTATTCTTTAGGTGAAAACACTATTTCGATAAAACCTTATTGTATGACAGCGAAGACGTCGACATCAACTCAGATTGTTACAATATATTAAAACTATATATAATATAGTATAAATGTGCCTATAACGCGATGATAGTTATAAAACAATTCGTACTCGCGGTGGCATCAGGTGATTGCTTGGGCAGGTCAAAGACACGGGACCTTGGGAGATGATGACTGATCTCGAACGTAATTGCCTGGAACCGTATTTTCCGTATAACCATAATTCATACTTTGGTCTCATATTGAAAAATGTTTACGGTACGAACGAAGTATATATACATATACACATTTTATATACCATATAGGTTTGTATTATATTTTGTTCGCTTTAGGAAACGCCGATAACTTTATAATATATTGTACTACCCATACACATGTGTATTATTGTTGTCATGGTCAATCGTTAGTGTGTGTATCCAATAATATAATATGCTTTAAGTTGAAGTTTATAGGTCGTGTTTTACTCATTTGTAGAAAATAATTGCGTGTTTTGTGTTTGTAAAACGCAGCTGTAACAGTAAAACAGTTCGTAACGAAAAACTAAAAAAAAAAAAATACTAACAATAATAATAATATTGTCATTGTATATCACGACGGGCACTAAAATCGCATGACAATTATTAAAATGTGTTTTCGAACGACGCTTTGAAAACATTAAAAAAACATTAGCAGCCGTTGTTTGGATACATTTTCAATTCGAAAACGTATCGATCACTATTATGTATATATACGCATATATTGTATTACATGTACCGTTTAAAACCATTAACTATATTTGACCTGTTTGCGTATAAAAAGAAAAAGGTGAATTTTTATCGCATTTTATTCGACGACGTGTACTCTCTTAACGGCCGTGGAAATTTACGCCAAGTTTTCCCGTCGTCACGCAGTATTTTAGACTGTAAAACACGTTTCTCGCGTACCACCAGCTATATTATTCGAACGATGCTCTGATGTGTCAGTTTTACTCGGCGAATTAACTTTTAATTCTATACAACACACGGTGAACTCTTAAATACGTGACGTGAATGCACTATACACGCTCGAACGTGTATTGTAGTCAACTATATCTAATCAATCAATACATTTTCATACAATGTATGGCTACAAACTCTGTTTAAGTCTTTGAAAAATATGCATAATGACATGTGTATTTTTAATAAACGATTTAATAGTGCATACCTATCACAGTGATTTGTTATATACCTACCTTTATATTATATGGAAAAATCTGTTGGAGAATAATTTTATTTTCGGTTCGATTTTTTACTATAAATATTTTTTTGTCCAATTTAAAAAAAAAACGTATCAAACAGCAACTGGCGTATATCATTCGATTATAGCTAGGAGTTAGGACCACATCATATACAACCCTCTTCATTGCAGAGTTGTAAGGTTGTACAATGTTGTACAAAGGCCATCACCCCTATGACGTCATATTTCTATGAAGAGTCCGCTGACATACCTACCTAAGAACGAAAATGAAAAATTTACCACGCTGACAAGCCACTTGCTTGCAAATACTGAGATACCACATAATATGAACGGCGATCGCCAGAGGATACCCATACCACAGTCGCTTAACCTAATAGTGCATGGTATAGCATAGCTGTAGTATAAGAGTCGCAAATTATACGCGTTTACGGTCTGTAAATATAACTAAAATCGGAAGCGTTTAACTGGCGATATAAATACATACCTGCGGCTGTTATATGTATAAGGCTCTGACGCGAGAAATAACCGATCGAACACGCGATGATTATAATAATAATTAATATTATATGCACTCACCGCGTATAATGTCGAGGTAGTATAATATCATAGGTACACTCCGCCGACCCATCGTAACCTAGAATACGCGCTAAGCAGCTACTTCCTATCATATTATTAATATGATTATATAACTTATTCAATTTTACGTTCTTAAAAAACGATTTAAATCGACAATTTATTATTATTATAACGAGTTTTATATTATTTTTAATTTGTTCAACTCCGCTTAATAATTGTATTTGGTCTCTACGTACATATAATACATATTAGTCTACACTACACTTAACATTATTATCATATAATATTAATTATTATATTTCACCTCTAAAATAATGCACTCGAAACACATCAAAATAATATATATCGTAGAAAATATAATATATTCTATTATTATGTAACATACGATTGTGATAAAAACATATTCGGTAGAGTTAAGCGTTCGTTTGAGTTTTTTTTTTCCTAGAATCATCATAATTGCTATATGAAGGATTATCATTCTCACGAGTAGCCGACTTCCAGGTTAGGTTAGGTTTAAGCAACGATGTAAGTATACAGCGTCGTTGCGCGATGTACAGCTGTAGTGCAGTCTGTATACGTAGTACCTATATAATATAATATAATATAATATTATATTATTTAGACTATAGAGGCACACTGTCAACGCCAACCTTCTGTACCTACATTTTTAAACTGCAGGGATCAAGGAAACTTTGCAGAATTACCCCGATCGGGTACGATCGGACAACTCCGTAAGTCTACATCACGATATACGGCTTTAGGGTTTCTATTATGCGAGTAGGTATTATAATATGTTGTAAGGCACCGAAAATGTATTGTGAAATTTTAAATTATATAAACCATATTACCATTAAACCATTCCATACGAACGGGCTGTATAGACTATCATACAGGTCATAATATGTATAATAATATGTACTATGTATATATTATATAGAATTATCATTATATTATATTTTGAACAGTATAATATACATTATACATATATACGAATGAATGTGTATATTGTGTATATCATACCTACTTTTTTTTTTCTTTAACGAACCTGCTCTTTCTCGGATATTTCGAATTTACATTTATTATGTTGAAAAGCAATTTTTTCCTATTATATAACATTAATATCCTCCGAACGGTATAGAAACCGTAAAAATGACGACCTATACAAAGCAGTAAAACCTGTGTCTACAGTGAAATTGTACTCGGCCGAAAATACACTCGTAAATTATTTTCGACGTTTTCTTAAAACGTCCACTCCCAAGTAATTAACCTTGTAAACCAACCTTTTTTGTTCGAAAAGTTATGGAAAAAATCTGGTTGTATTGTTGAAATGTATATGAATATAGGACAGTACAATGTATATTTGGTGATAGTTTCAAGGTAAAATGAATTATATAGCGTCCGTTATAAAGAGGACTGAAAGACGAAAGCAATTTCTCGTCAACTTCACACAATTCATTGTGTATTTATGTAAACTATATTATTATATACCTATAGTACTTACCTACTTACCAGAAAAAAATATTTTAATTTATGTTTCTCATAAGACGAAAACACCTTTGCGCTATGATGAGATATTAAATAATATAATTTACTATTTAATAGTATTTATAAAATAATAGAACCTATATAAAATGTAAACAAATTTTTTAAATCAGTTTATACTTAATAACACTAAATACTTTACAAACATTAATCGCATATATTATAGTCGTATGTTGTATAATATAAAATTACTAAATGTAAACGTTTTTGTTATTGTTTAGAGTTAAGTATGGCTGCAGCGAAATATTAATACTAAAATACGATTTCAAGTTTTACTCAAGGAAGAATAACATAGATATTACAGTAATGCAATATTGACCAATATACCGTGTTTGGAATCGTTTCATGAATGCAATAATAAATCATTGTGTTCAAATTTTTTTTTTTTTTTATTTTTACAAGAAATTTACAATCTGTTCTTAAGTAGAACAATAAGCAAATGTGCATAGGGTATTTACATATGAATTTTTTGATGGAAGAAACCAACCATTGGTGATACTACCTATTTTGTGTTGATAAGTTTTAAGTTAAGCTGATTTTAATTATTAGACAGAAGGTCTCGACACCATCTTCGTTTAAGTCGTCTAGGTGGATTACCTGGAATGGACAGGGTAGATAAATTTGAAGCCAACTACTTAGGTGGCCCATATCAATTCCTGTATCATATATTATATTATCGTATTCCACGTGAAATATTAAAATTTTATTATAAGATAAAATCAGGTACTTCAAACAATTTAAATTTGTTTATCGGAAAATTAAAATAACAATATTGATTATTGTATTGAGATATCAACTGTCAATACCATGGTTCTTTCACTTGTTCTCATTCAAAAATATTTAGTATAACTTTTCATTAAATTTTTGGCTTTTTCCCTTCAATCCAGATAAAATATTATAATACTTATACTTTAGCGATACTACAATCTGTACAATGACTTTTTACGTAACGATTATTACGTAAAATTAAAAATACACAGTTTCTATCTCAATACTCGCATTGTGCACAATAGTCATTTAGTCATTTGGTTTATAAAAAATAACTGGGCGTGGGAGAAATTTTACCAAAATGCATATCGACTATAAATGAGATTTTTAATCAAAGTGACTGACAATCTTTCCCCTGTATAATTGAATGGTTTTACACGACAACACAAAGAATGCCACGCGTGGTACAAACGCAAATTGATTTTCGTATAATACCCCATAAGGGGAGAATAACGAAAAAAAATACCGTTCAAAATTGTATTGTGTACCAAAAACCTGGCCCTAAAATCAATGCAGTTTCACATTGAAAACCTCATCTGCATTAAAAATAATAAACAAAAAAAGTGAATGAAAAATAAGTCACTTTTAACTTTTAAGGCCATTTCAGCGTGAACGTATATAATTATTTAAATTACCTCATTTTCGCGTATGCATATAACTCACGTGTGCTGACATATTTTCTTCATTGTAATAATAATTTATTGTAAAGCTTTACTTAAGCGATCTATAATATTGCCGAAAACTAGTAGAATTTAAACGTGAGCCCAACCTAACATAAAAAAAAATACAAAACAAAATTTTGAAACCTCTGATTAAGATCGTAATAATTACTATCGTGTTTGTGGTCGAAATTCTGGGAAATCTATCTAGGTATGTTATTATATATACAGACTAGTTATTAAGCATATATAGATTATACACGATATATACACATAGTGTACTATATAAAAGGCGTATCACGCAGAGTTGACAATTATTTGCGTTTAATCAATAATATTATGGCCAAACCTACGCACCGCGGGAAATTGCTGTCGGACCCATTCCATCGACATGCACTTAAATGGTCACACGGCATCTCAAAAAAGAGCCCGCAAAATTAAACCGGGTTACGGCGTAAGGGTGGTAAAAACCACGGTGCTGCATGGAAACGCCTATGTACACTGTACAATTATATCGAAGATCGACGACGACATTGTGTCAATGTTACGCATTTTCGATCGAAACAAACCGATTAGAAAATTGACTTGGTAATTGGTATGTACCTACCTACTATAATATTGTGTACAACCGTTCGGTGCAGGGGTGGCCAGCACCAGTCGATATTTTGAGGAATATCAGCCGATCGTATTAAAATGAATTATACCAGTACCGGTTGATCACGTGCGTAACCTTAAAAAAACACTTTTACACTTTATATATGTATTATTCAAAGTAAAAAAAATAAAATAAAATATTTTCCTCTGGAATAAGAATATTATTATTTATTTTACAATTTATTATTATACTCCATTCAACATTCAATAATATAAATAATATACCAAAATAGTAGTCGATCACTAGATATTTAATATTTTTAAAATAGCTCATTTTTGTCGGAGAAGGTTGGCGACCCATGGTATAATAGTACTATAATAGTGGGTTACTCGACGAATCGCCAGCCACCACAATAATATAGGTACGCTATAAGCGTGTAGTCTCGCTCGCGGCAATCGTGGGTAAGCTCAGATCGGATATAAGGTTAGATACCGCACCGGAACGCGGGTACCGGAAATCAAACGAATACAACTCGCATAAAAAATATTATATTATTATATGTATAGGTACGAGACGTACGCCACGCCGTATTACCTGTTACCGTGGTATACTGTCTTGTATTCGTTTTAATGTTATTAAAAAAAAAAAATAAAAACGTCGTGATGACATAATTCCCCCGCAGGTGGCCCAACGCTCAGCCACCGCCGTTCAAGGTCCACCGGTTCGTGTAGTTACGCTGCCACAACTCTTCTCTCCACCGCCTCGGCAGCGTAACGAACAGCCCCTGCGCCTTACACTATTTTACTCGTCCGGTCGTCCCATAAGCACAATGACATCAACAAACAATCGAATTGACGCTTACGTGCACCCGCTCGGTGATAAGATAAATGATAGCATTGTAATAACGCTATAATAGTGCAGGGTATACCTGATGGATGATAGTACCAATACCATATTATTTATTTAAATGTACCTACGGAGACGGTTTTTTCGAGTCGCGTGCGTGTACTTTGCTGTCGAACATAATGAGGACTAAATCATAATAATAATAATGATAAAAATAATAATATCATGTATGCAATACAAAGCATACGGAAGTAGAGTTCATTTTATATATAATACTCAGATAAAATCTTAGTCCAAGCGTCACCGACGAGTATTCAATTTATCCAGAGTACTATTATCGCAGACCCGTGACTCAAAGAATGGTAAGGGAGGAATTATATATTGTATACATACCCCATTGCGTACTAAATATATGCATAGGGAATGGGCTCGCTGCGTCTGTATTCGGCATGCGATGTCGGCGAAGAGGGATCCGAAATCTCACTCAATATATGTAGGAAAAGTATAACTATAACATCACAACCCTTTATATTAATTATGATGGTGTACAAACCCGCAGACTTTGAATTTTCGGGACTTACATCTCGTGGAGATGAAATGCGTGTTTGCTATGCTATATGGCAAAAATATACGACTCATATACGTATTCGGTCGACATTAAAATCATTTGATATATATTAAATAAAATATTAATATCAAAGACTGGTGGTCAAGTGAGTTATGACATGACTACGTGTTGCAGGTTAGGAATATACCTCCCCGAGCAAAAGCCAACGTGACTGCCCAACTAGTAACGTCCTCGCGCTCTATTTTCCTTCCCAGCAATAATTAAACTTTAGCCACACGTGTGTGACGTGACATATAGCTGAGAGCCAAGGGGCGTAAACATTTTTTTTTTTAGAAATTATATCGCGTTTTATATAATATAATGTAATATAATAATAATAATATCATATTTTAACTTATACTGCGTCGATGTCGGCAATACTAAACCCCCTACCACGCACCACCGATCGACCGGTCGTCGTCTTCGTGGATCGCGGCAGAGACTCGTCTTTTTTCCACGATCTGTCTCCGAGCGGTCACGGTCGACGGCCGACATTGAGTGAGTGCGTCGCGTATAATATGTATAATAGATAATAATATAGGTAAGCGCAACAAGAGTCGTCGTCGTCGTCGAGGAAAGGGGTTATAATAGGAGACCTGTCGTGACCACGTCCCCCTCCATACGCGTGCGTGTGCGCACACACACACACACACACACACACACACACACACACACACACTCACACCCTTAAACCCACGGCTTCTCGACTGCAGGCTATATACTATACGCTGAGTGTAGACGACCACGACCGGGTCGAGTAGGATTATACGACGACGTACCTATATTACCAATATAGTGTTATCAAACACAACGGCTCCAAACGTATTCATCGTCGTCACGGATATACCGTATACGTAATATTATTATTATTGTGTTATGTCTATATTATGTCGGTGCTAAGCGAATTTATTCTATATAAGAAGTATAATATAATATGCGTGTATTACCTACAGATATACGTGTTTTTTTATCGATCCAAATTAATCGAAATCAATACCACAGGACGTCGTAGCTCCTATAAACTGTAGTATACGTTAATATGCCGCTTTGTTGTATGAATGTATTATTATAATATTATATAAACGGTCCTTTGAAAGTTTATTCTGTGCTATTAACTCAGCAGTCACTATAATATTATTGTTTTTTATATTATATATTAAGTCCATACCAATCAAAATGATCGACGAGTTGATATTGAATGTTACAATAATTTTTGATTGAATTGTATATTAAAATTTAAAATGCCGATTATATTTAACATCATTATTATTTACCGTACACTAAAATTTCGATGCATCTTATCCCACATGGTAATTTACAATAAAAAGTTTGTAGGCTTATGAGAATATTATATTATTATAATGTCACCATGAATTCAAAAAGGAATCTCAAAATATAGATACACATTTGCATGTATAATATACATACTTTTTACATAGATACGTAATACACATTTATTTGATCTGTATCATGTAGAAACCTATGAAACGCAACTGGAAAACAATATTGTAAACATAATTTTTTACAAATACTTAATTATTTATCTGCATTTGATAAATAATTTATTTGGTTTGATTAACAAGACTAACGATGGATAATGTTTTATATATAGATATCAATAACAGGAAATCATTAAAAAAATAAAACGCCACAGATCATTGATTAAGATAAATCGTGTTGCATAAATTCATATATATTTTAAAGCCCGAGAAGGTCACGTTATACAAAAAAAAACCATCTTGTACCTATACTTGGTATTTAAATGAAAATTATACCTACGTTTATATAATCCCAATTTAAGTGGAATAATGTTTATAATTAATAACACATAGGTATACTATAATATACACACGTCACACAAATAATATAATATTCTTCATTCGTGTAGTCGATATCGAAATATTTATATATGTTACAACTAATGTTATTTTATAGTCAGATAATTTGGGGAATACTGGTCAAGTTTTTTTAGTTAGTCACACCTTTAAAATTATGTATAATAGATTGACACTAATTTTTATGCAATTTGCATAAAAACTTATATAAATAAAGTAGGTACTTGGGCACATAAATTTGTTTAAATGTAGACCATTAAATAATATAGAATTAAAATATTAAAATATTTATATTTTATGTACAAGAAAATTGGTATAAAAATTCCCTATGCATAATAAGTTTTCTATTTTATTTTTTTTATTTCATCAATTAAATTACAAATATAATTATAATATTTTTGATTAATTAACCTCTGTAAGCAAAGCTTGTGATGAGGTAAATGAGTTACAACATGTAGTTATACTTTAATTACTTTAAATTAATAATTACAACTAAAATTACTTTACCTATTACTTAAAACAAATATAAATATATATAAACATTACAAATATTTATTTTATTTTTTTATTTTTATTATAGTTGCTCTAACAAATGTGCAAAAACAATTTTTTTATTATATAGACAGCCTTGTGTTTTAATAACATTATTGTATATACATTTGTTAACATTCAGTGATAGAGAGTTGAACATAGTGTATACTCTGAAGTATACAAAAGTATTTTTTATAAATTATAAAAATGTAATTTGCATAATTTCAACGATTCACATTTTATATTATATTCTCAATATAAACGTATTTCTATAGTTTACCTATTCAAACTAAATTATAATAGTAATAGTCAAAAAGTGGATTCCTCAAAAAAAAATTAATAAGAATATAATTAAAAACCATGAAAGTAGCTCTGCTTTATAGTAGCTTTAATGTTAATTGTACTTAACTATTGAGTAGATAGGCCATTCTAATGAATGTGTTAAATTCTAATTCAATGATAAACCGTTATTTACGATGAGTCTGCCTACATTTTAAATGATATTTTAGTATTTATACCTACATTATAATATTAATATGTAATAGTAAATTTCACTGTGAAACATTTGTATTAGAAAAATATTACCCATGTAAATATATGGTACGAAATAGGTACTTGAGGAATCTTGTATTCAGTTTTCAAGTTTCTAATACGATAAAAATGTTTTTATGAATATTTATTGAAAAACATCGAAAATTTTAAATGACTATACATGGCTAAAAAATAATCAAAACTTTTTTTTACATTATTCTCATGTTTACAATATATTAATATGAACATTTGGTGAACATTTATAGTAACTACCTACGGTTATTCGTTTTTGAACTACAACAAAATTAGAAATCGTTTATTACACATGAATATCCCATTTATAGTATAATTGTTGACTTAAAACAAAATATTTGTAGAATTACACTCAACTTTGAGTTGTGCCAAAAAAAAACAAAATCGATTTTTTCAAAAACTGTTATTTTTGGTTTTTCTTTTTAAAAGTACTCTGCATTTTTTACTTTTGCCCCCGCAAATTACCAACTTGATCCAATTTTCTACCAGAAACTACTCCCTCTCACCCACAAGATTTTACTGTCTCAAAAAGTGATGATAGAGAAAAATAAAATATAATCAATCCATTCATCGCTCTGCTTAGAATCTAAATAAGTGAGCATATAGTACAAAATTAATATAATATTACATAAATACATTTCATTATTTTTATTTTTATTTTATGTATATTGTATAATGTATATTGTGTATCTATAATATAATATACAATACCATAAATAATTTAAAATAAATTTATTTTCAATTTTAATGTACAAGTAAATGTAAACATAATATAATAGTAGGTGCCTATATATCTAATACTAGTTACTATACACTGACATAAGCACAGTAACAATATTCACTATCATAGTATAGGTATTAATAAATAGAACAATTAATATAATTATTTTAAAAATAAAAATGTAATTGAACTCTGTTAGTTTGTTGGATTAAAATAAACTATTAGGTATAATTATATATATAAATATATTCAGTGTTAGTATCAAACACGTTGACAATTAATATTCTTAAAATGTCTTATTGTTGTGTATGGTGCACAGAATCGATGAAATACAGCGAGATAATAATAGAATCATACTAATTTTTAGTTTTGAAACAATTTATGGTTTTCTGTGTGAAACCTAAGTCTGTATATTAAAAAAAAAAAACGCTATGGTTTTTAAATTAAACAAGGTTTAATAAAATGCTGATTATTGATGGATATAATATTATATATATAAATAAAAAATAATGATTAAGCAACTATCATACAGGTGAATATTGGTGATCAAACTAAAAATAATCTTGTGAGAGTTCATCATTGAAATTATATTTCAAATATTATAGCTACCCTAATATAATATTCGATCGGCTTTTATTATCATATTATATAATTCATGGTTAGTATTTACGTGTTGATGTAGTTTTACGTTCGTGTTTATTGTTTTGACGTGTTTTTTTTTTTCATTAAAACACCGTCTTTTATTTTTCATTTTACATAAGAATGATAGTGGCCCCACCACTTGTCCGAGGAAACAATGTTCTATTTTTCTTTTATTCATAACATAAAGGAAATCATTCAGTGATTTAAAGGTTGGTTTATTTCATTTAAATTGTTGGTACTTTGGCAGATCGGATATAGGGACTTCGTGAAACACCAGTGGCTCCTTGCCACTAGTTTTATAATTTAACGTTATACTTATTAAGATTAGTACTTTTAAAAACATGCGAAAGTATACTCAATAATACATATTTAACAGGCTGTTTTTCGAACTCGGCATGCACTCGTATGGTGTTTTAATATTATTAATAAAATAAATATAGTAAAAATAAACTCGAAAGTTAATCTAATCTAATTGAACCTATTCGAATATTTTTTAAACCTGCACATGTGCATTATAATATAGTGATACACTGATACGATATGATACAATAAGAAGTGCGATGTTTCGGTCGGGTTATCTCCCGGTTTAGTATACTCGAAAAATAATAAATATTTTAATATACATAAATACTATCCTAATAACACAATAATAATATTGTTACTATCGTTCACATGCGCATGCGCATGGGTGTAGGCGCAAACGGCAGTATAGATATACTGAACAAACGGTCCCACCGGTCTCACAGACGCCCCCGCGAAAGTGATTTGAATTTTTAATTACGTTATACGAGCGGAGACGATGACTCCGTGAAAAATATAAAACAGATTTTCACACGCCGCATTTTGATTTTTGAACCTATACTACCACGGCCGACCTCAGCCAAACGTTACTATACGACTATTGCCTACAATACACCGTCTACTACTGCTACACCGCAGCCCAATATTCTATTATATACGATTGACGTTACCATAGCGCCATCCTAGAATGCTTGTAATACTGCGATTACTAATAATAAAGCGCGAGCTCTCCGCGTAATGGAGAAGTTTACGGTTTTATAGTGTTTCCGACGAAATTTCAGTTTGGAAAAGGCTTAAAGCGGTCCACGACCTGCCGACCAAACGCGTATATTAAACTTTATAACGGTGCGTCGTGCGCGCAGCGAGAGAGACGGAGAGGACAGACAAAAAAAGGGTGTGAACCTATATAAATTTATCCGTCGTAAGACGTCGGCGTGCGGTTTTAGTAATTTCGCCGTCAGTATATACGGCGGTGTATTTTATGCGGGCTTTAAAATTAAACCCTAAACGAAATTAAATACTAAATAAATAATCGTTATACCGTGGAAAATTACGATGGTATATACGTGCATACAACTATTTTACCTACACACACACACACACACATATAGGTGTGCGTACAATAAATACCTGTATACAACACTTTACCTATCCATACATATTATATATATATATACTGTCAATATATAATATATGTATATCGGATGTGCGTGTGTGTGTGTGTGAGTGTTTCTTTCGTTCCGGGGACGAATTTTTACGTGACGTCCGGCCCGACCGCACAAATCGTGAATTTTTAATTTTATTATTATTGTTTTATGCGCGTGCGTTACATAATATTAATATGTTTAAATTATACGGCTGTTGGACGGACGCGTCGCGGCCCAGCTATAAACGTTACCGACCCGACGAGACTTACGAGCGCTCGGCGCTTTTTGTTGTACATACAATATGTATTTTATGGTACCGAACGTTGTTATAGGTTGAAAGGTTCGAAAGTCCAAACGGTATGATGCAACATGGGCTGGCTTGAAGTTTATGTACAAAATATGTACGTGTCAATTAAATTTGGTAGGTATAGTATTTAAAACGCTGCACTATGTGTCTAAGTTATCGCTTGATATGGATATTTTACTAGGTACTCGTGACGAAGAAAAAAATAACAATTTACGTCTGTTCCAATGTAAATAAAAATAAAAATGCTTTATACATTGTATTACGTATAATATTATCTCGTTCTTGTAATATCGCTGCCATTTATAGGTCACAGCAATTAGCATTCACCGACTATCGCGTCTATGATAGGGTATAAACACGCGTTATGAGCAACTAGCCTAGTATATTTGCGTTGGAACCATATTGCTATCTGGTCTCATGTTTTAATTAAAACATACACAATGCACACACACACAATATACACAAATTACATTTATCAAAAATTAGACAATACTCATATTATTGTCTTATCATAAAACGAATAATGTGTAACAGCGTTAATCGAAATCCTATTGTTAAAATAATTATTATTTAATCCAAGGGCACGCCTCGCGTAAACAATATTATATTTACCGAGCACGCTTATTACGATATTTAATCTGTCATAATATTATTATTATATTGGTTACGATAAAATAAATAATTATTCATAACTCAAACATGCGACGTTTAAAAATAACACAATATTGTGTATGACGAAAACCACTGAGTTTTAAGCAGGTCCCGCAGAACTATAGCGATTAGCAAATATTCTTCAATCGTTGAGCTTTACGAGTCATATTATTATAGGAGGCATTTAATAGAAATTTAATAGTTGACATTTTTCAATTTTAAATTCTGAGTGAACTGAGCTGACAGCTGACTACTAACTGAGTAATAAATGTTTTTTTTCCCCAAAATTTGCAGGAAACGGGAATAAATTTAACACAACATGCCAACACTGGTTTTTGATAATACATTTTATTATATTTTTGTTATTCTAATAACGAACTACCGTAAATACTAATTATATTACTATTTTCTAGACGTGGTATACATTTTCAAAATATTTTAACTTTTTTTGAGAATTGTAAAATGTTTTTTTTTTAAAACGATATTCTTTATATTTCTTTTATATTCTGAGAAAATCCATAGTAATATCCGGAATTCGACTTTGGATGCATATTTTTGAAGTCTCGAACAGTTAGAACTTAGTTCATTTGTCTATTTTATCGATACTGGGTGCCCGTTAGGGAAAAACTACCAACGACCGTCGAACGATAAGAATTGTTTTTTTTTTAATGCATTTATTATTCATTATAGCTCTTAAATTGAATATCATGACAGACCGCTATCCTGTGTCAGGTTGAGCGAGGCGAGACGAGTGGCCAACGACCACTGGACTCTATATCCTGTCCGGCTTTTTTTTTGTAACGTAACGCACTAATGACTGTTGATCTAAACTGATTTCATCGGTCTCCTGCCGTCGTATCGTTGGCTCGTCGCAAATATTTCCTATATATTTCAATTTTCGAAGTAATATATACATCGTCATATTATCATTTCGAAATATTAGTGAAAAATGCTACGAATTCCCCGGTCCAGTATATATAGCGTTAAAAATTATACCACAAAGAACTTTTAACCACGCAGGTTTCTTACGCCTGTATACGCTGGTCCTTTGCCCTCAGAGATGTTGGCTTCTCCTCACTATATTTATATTGAACTCGCGCTCACGACTGTCCCTCGACCCCTTTGGCGCGTTACAACTGATTTTCACCAGATTGTTGTTGCGCGCATCGGTTGGGTGGCGGGCGTTGATTGATTGACGCAAAAGCGCGTGCAATATCCTAGCTATTAAGCCGTTTTGGTGGCCGTCCAAAGAACGGGAACAAAAAAGAAAAGGAAAAAGTTATAAGAGTGCTAATGCAATCGGGCGAATAGCCAGTGTACGCGCTCCTCCGTCTCGCACACGCGCAGTACATGTACACGCGTATATATAATATATATTATTATCCTCTTGCCGACGCCGAACAAAAAAGTCCCACGGGAATGTTATTCTTGTCTAATGAACTTTTACCCAGATGGGCAGTAAACGCTAAGCGTCTATACGGATCGAGGGTACTAAATGTTGCTGGGTGAAAAAAAAATATTCTGTTTCTCCGGGATATCGGATATGCAATACACATCAACAATTTATTTTCGTCCGTGCTCGCAGTCTCCGTCGGTTAGGATGGCGGAAAATCAAATGAAAATATTTGAATTGAATATTTCAACCAAACGTGGATAGGTAGTCTTCTTTTTAAACTGCAGTAATACATGCGAGCAGAAGATTTTTCCACCGATTTAATAATTTTATTTTTTAACAAATAGCAGTTTATACTAATATTATGGGTGTTATTAAGAATCAAGGAATATTAATTTATGGCAATAAATAGTGTACCTAGTATATCTACATATTGATGTGACCAAAAAAAACTGATAGGTTAAAGCCAGTACCTACCTATTTGAAGAAAAAAAATTTACATCACTTTAAAAATAACCACCACCCGTGTGCAATTGACACCCCCCAACCATCCATTAAATACGGCCCTGTATGTGGGTAGCATATTATGTAATATTATAATATTCACGTCGACCCGGTTTACTAGTAACACCACCCTTCCCGTATGATGCGTAAACAGCGAGAGAAAACTATTTGTACGAATGAATAATATATTAGCTTCAAGTTTTATAATGTTCGTCAAGAGTTTGAATAGGACACTTAAACTTTAGTTTTCCAAGGTTTTCTCAGTTTTCCATAAACATATTTAAAAGACTGAAAGAAGTTACTAAAATTCAGACCGGAGTTTCAATTATTAATTATTCATAGATGGACAAGCGTTAAAAACAAAAAAAAAAACTTTGACTGGATAGAGAATAAACAACAACGCAATCTTTATCTAATTATTGCTTTTTTTTACGAGCTAGTGTATAGCGTATCCAAATGGTCATGAATTATGAATTATGAGGCATGTATGTTTGAACGTCGGAAAGTGAATTGCAGAAGAAATTTATGTACAATAATCTATATATATAAAAATGAATGTATGTGTGTGTGTGTGTCCATATTACCATGGTTACCAAGGTTGCCATGGTTACTAAGGTTACCAAGATTTCATAATAATTATTATTATTTATTTCAATATAACTGAATTCAATTGCAACTATTATAAGAATTGCAACTATTAAAAGTTAATTTTTTATGCCCAACAACAAACGATCGATAAATAGTCCCGCAGTTCAAGCACTCAAGAAGCGGGAAACACGAGCCGCGGAAACAGACGGGCAAAGAGAAGCCAGATTGAGGACCAACCGAGAACGGCAGTCCCGGGCCCGCTCATCGGAGACTGACGAGCAAAGAGAAGCCAGATTGAGGACCAACCGAGAACGGCAGTCCCGGGCCCGCTCATCGGAGACTGACGAGCAAAGAGAAGCCAGATTGAGGACCAACCGAGAACGGCAGTCCCGGGCCCGCTCATCGGAGACTGACGAGCAAAGAGAAACCAGATTGAGGACCAACCGAGAACGGCAGTCCCGGGCCCGCTCATCCGAGACAGATGAGCACCGAGATGCAAGATTGGGGACCATGCGAGTAATGGGTGCTCGATCCAGACGAACCACCGAATTGAACCTTTGTGCACTACACTATGATGCCGATATTAATTACAGCACACACTCAAGCGTGGCCATCGGAATAATGGATGTACTCTGCATTTATTGTAGAGCATTTAAGTTTAAGAATGAAGCACCAGGAATGTGCTGTGCTCGGGGTAAGGTAAATTTGCCAGCCTTGCATGCACCACCCGAACCATTATCAACGTTGGTGGCAGGCGATACGAGCATTTCGAAACATTTTTTAACAAATATCCGTCGTTACAATTCGTGTTTCCAAATGACTTCATTTGGGGCAACGAATGTCGTGAGGGATAATTACATGCCAACATTCAAGGTGCAAGGTCAAATCTATCGGGGATAAATAATATGCGGGTACAACTACAAAATGAGGCATCGGCAGATTTGTTCGCAAAACAATTGTTGGATATGGGTAATGGAAAAATGGCCATCGATCAATCAACACAATGCATCGCATTGCCGGCCGATTTCTGTAAGATCGCGGCTACCGCGGATGAGTTAATTGCAAAGGTCTTCCCGAATCTGCCCCAAAATTACAGAAATCTTCAGTGGCTCGGTGCCCGGGCCATATTGGCAGCCAAAAACATCGATGTGAATGCTATCAATTTCAGAATTCAAAACAAAATTCCAGGCGATTTGAAAACTTACAAGTCCATAGACACTGTAACGAGTCAAGACGAAGTAGTCAATTATCCAACTGAGTTCTTAAATTCGCTTGATTTGCCAGGCATGCCACCGCACGTTCTATCGTTAAAAATTGGCGTTCCCGTCATTCTACTACGAAACATCAATCCACCACGACTCTGTAATGGTACCAGGCTTTCGGTAACGAAATTGATGAACAACATTATCGAAGCTACAATTTTAAACGGAAAGTTTAAGGGCGAATATGTAATGTTGCCACGAATCCCAATGGTTCCTACAGATTTGCCCTTCGCATTCAAACGTTTGCAGTTTCCGGTGCGAATCGCTTTTGCCATGACCATCAACAAGGCTCAAGGCCAATCACTACAAGTGTGTGGCCTAAATTTGGTAAATCCATGCTTCTCCCATGGACAGCTGTATGTTGCCTGCTCCCGCGTCGGGAGCCCGAATGATTTATATGTGTACGCACCAGATGGTTATACGAAAAATATTGTGTATCACAATGCACTTATGTAGATGGCAAGCATAAACCATTAAAGAACCATTAAAAATGCATTTTTGCTTTTTTAATTTTTTAACAAATTTAGGTTAAAAAGGTTTAGAGATCACTAAAATACATATAGAGTAGGTATTTTTAATGGGCAACGAGGTGCACGGGGTCAGCTAGTAATATAATATTTTAGTGTATCGAGGCGGAACCCGCTGGTTGAACATAATATATACATAGGTAGAACATTATAAACGAGTTAATCTCTATATTGATCTAAAGTCTAAACGCTTAACATGCTCAACAGCAGATGTGGCACAGATATACATATCGATTGCACGCGTAAGGATCGCATTTTAAAGGCTGTGATGGTTGTTGTTGTCCAATTAGTTCGCCGCTAAATATCTGAGCGTACAGATTTAATCGATCGCCCGACACCCGTCGTGTATTGTTGAATAACCGCAATCAATTTTCACTGGTATCTACATAAAAACCGTATCCGATGGTCTCTTTGACGTTCGACGTTCGATCGCATTTAACGCGAAAACATTTTGTTTTAATTTTTTATTGTTAAAGCACATATACATGATAGTAATTTGAACAAAATAATATCCAACATTACTCGTCAAACACACATGGACCGCGTGCATAAAATGTTTCGAGTTAGTACAATATCTATATAACATTATTATAATATTATTATAGATAATAAGGGGGGGGCTGGCACTCCGAATCAAACATTTTGACATTTCAGTATTCCGCCACATCAGTAACTTGGTAACCAATAATATAAGTAAATTTGTAACAAAAGTCCTCGTCCTAGAGAATTTGTTGGTACCAGCGGATGGCAGACTTTGATATCTATATATTAATATATTATTATTTATTATGCATATTGTATATTATTATACATTCTACATCAATATCATTCATATATTATACATATAGATATACATGAATAGTTTCACTGACACACACACTAATCGTAGTGTTTTCTGTATATTATATACAAGCTGTACCTTATGTCTACAAGGTCTTGTATGTGACTATTGACATATATAATTATCAATTCATAGGTATGATATTTAAACATAAAAAACAATTTATTTTTAATATATGTTTAGCTATTGTCACGTCACGTTTACAGGATTAATATTATAAGCTTTGGCCCGGTTTACTAGAACATACATATTATTATAATATTATAGAATTACAACAGTGGATTGGAGTAAAAACCGATCAAGACGACGATAGATCACCAAAAGTTCGTATTCCGGTGTCGGGATGTGCACGCTGAGCTAAAACGTCACGGTCGACGGGTACTTATAAAATTTACGTTCATATTAAAATATAAGTAAATTCGATATTAACGACATTTAATTATTAATGCTCGGAAAGTCGTCTAAGCACGAGCGCGCGTGTGTGTGTTTGTGTGGGTTGTGTGTGCGTGTGTTCAAATGACTTTATAATGGGAAATAATGTTTTTATAAACGTCTCGTGCCGATGCATGCGAACGAGATAATTTTCCCGAGCGGCTATACACATCGGCCGCGGCGTAATTAAATCGGACGTAACATCTGCACGTGATTGATGAATGCGCTAGATTCGACGGTGACGATGACTACGACGACAACAGCGAGAGACTCTTAGTCCACGTGGACTTAATAAAATAATATAATGTTAAGAATATTACAATACAATATAATATTATTATTTTGTAATAGTTGTATACCTAACTCTAAAGTCTATAGTTTTACAGTCGTCTGCTGCACCGGGGCTAGACTACACGTGCAGAAAACGGTTATTTATTTGTTTTTATCTGTTTGACCCTATCTCATTCTCAATTAAGAAATCATTTTTGAAAAAAAAATCATCACGATATCGGTTGGAACGTAGTCATGATTTACGACCTTGGCTCTATTTTATTATTCGACATCGTATTGACCAAGGGCAACTCGAGTGCAAGTCAAAAATATTTCGGTTATGCTTAAAATATGAAATGCACATTACGCATATTGTGTAAAATCCAGCATAGTATTATATTTTATAAATACTATTATTTCAGACTATTATTATTACAACTCTAATGCTAATAGTCACTATTGCGTCTCGTTTGTAACGTGTACGTAAATATTGATAACACTGCTGCAGTATAATATTATGTTTTTACGCGTATGTCGACCATTTTACTCGTTATCGAATATACAAATATTGTGTTTTAAAATTATGTCACACAGAGACAAATACGCTCGATACGATTGCTGTTTGATTTTTAAATGGTTTCCATTTTTTGTTATTATCATTGTTACAATAGACCATAGTTCGATAGTATCAAGTATTAGTTCAAATATTTGAACAAAACCTTTTTGGTTAGTAGTTTCCCAGGCTCATTACATTGTATTATATTAGGTCAACACGTACATATATATAATATAAAAATAGTACGATTTGTACATCACATATAACGTAATTTAAATTTAATGCGCGTAGTAATAAAGTGACATTATCTTAATGAAATAAACGCAATCGCTAATTTTCTTATATGTTCAGAATAGAAGGAGAAAAGTAATGATTTATGTATTTCGGTTAGTTTTGCAGAAAAATCGGTTTACTTGATTGTTATCAGCAAATTGAATTCTTTCATTTTATATAGCAATAGGATCCTTTTGTACGTCCTGAAACCATTCAAGATTTCAATAAAACAGTATGGCGCCACGACAATGACTGCCTTTTGAATCATTTTTCAGTTTTTCGTGCCGTAATTGGATATTCAGGTAAAAGGTACACAAATTGTCTGCAGAATTTGCGTGCCTAATAATAATCCGACCCGACTTAGCCGGAAACAAGTTCTGTAAGCATAGTCTGCTAGTTTGGATTTAAGCTCGTGAACATTACGCCGTGGAATTAAAAAGCATTTGTGACACTCTGTTTGGATTATCTATATACATTAAACATCACGTTCGGTTTGGGCATTATTTACGAGTAGTACCTATCTATAAAATGTGTCTACTTGTTAGATTTCCTGAACAAGAAACCTAATATGTGATCATATACTAATATCAAGGTTGCAAACATTCGAGTAAAGTAATAACATTTTTTCAATATCAATTAATTTTTTGCTACTAACATTGATAATAATAAGTACAATAATGCATGAGATCGAGGAATTTATCAATACGTGCTGCAGTTGCAGGAAGGTACATGATCAATAAAATACACAAATATGTTCAAATCTACTATTCTTATATAGTTTTTAAGTATAATTTATCTAAAATCTATAGAATGATAAAGTGCATGTATTAGTATACAAACCAAAATCAAAGATAAAAAGTTTTTTTTTAAATTATTAAAACGTAAAATTTAAGAATTCATAATATTTTCAATATTGGTCATGAATAATTACATAATATAGACATGTATAGTTTGTTTTACAACCAATTTATTTTATTTTTCGTTTATATTGAAATTGAATAGGTGTTAACTACATAGCTACTTTATTTAATCAATATTAATGTTGTCCTTGTGGATAAATTTTAATGATAAATACAGAAATCTAATAAAATATTTTATTAATCCCGCAAACATGATGCATATCAATATAAGTATATTGATATCTATATCTTGTTGTTATATCGAATACACTTATATTTTACTCGTGGGGTTTATTTGAAGTCTTATAAATAAAAAATATGATTATTTTTATAAACATTGTTTATAATTTCGAATCTGATTTGTAAAAACAAGAAATTTTAGTAATACGAAAGAATATTTTACGGAAAACAATACGACAATGTTAACCAACGATTAACATCTTTGTAACTGTCCTGCATTGTTAATTTACTTGAATATTTGAACCAGTCAAACACAAGATGGAAATTACTAAACAGAATATGACTATATGAGTAAAGATAACTTTTAAAATATGAAACAAAATGAATAAGAAAGAATCTTTAAAAAAACCAACCTTAAGAACGACGATTTATATTTTTTCCACCCTAACTCAAAATAATGTGTTTACCCTCTAAGAAAGGCAAGGAAATCCGGTTTTTAATGTTATCCTCCGTATAAGGCTGATGAACATCTGACTCATTTGGGCGTATTCGATTTATAACGAGACTTTGGGTTACCTATATTTACAAGATTTTCGTCTCGTACTATACAGTATAATATAAAATAATGGTCTTAAAAAGGTACACCAGCACAACATCTCACTGAATACCACATATATACTACAGTAAATATAATATTACAGTGTTAAAGAAAGCAAACATAAAATATTAAAAACGCTCCACAACTGTCTACAAAGTCTATCGATTATTGTAATATTAAAATTATCGTTCAAATAATATTTCGTACGATATTGGACGGAGAAAGAAAGTAAACAAAAGATCCGAAAAAATACAGTGCGATTCTGAGAAATGTCCTTCCCCGCAAAACAGAAATGATGACATGTATATATTGCTGTGCCCCGAACCAGATGTTCCATCCCTCTAGTCCTTTGAGAATCCTTATTTTTTTTCGAAGAATTCTGTTTACGTTGCTCTTATGTTCCAACTCACGACAAAAATCACACACGTACTCTAGGTATATAATATTTGTGTGTGTATGTGAGTGTGTGTGAGTGTGTGTGTTACAATTTAGATTTAAAACGTTTTAAGGACATACAAACACATTAGTTTATGAAATATTGTAGTGTCTCGTTTTCCTAATGTGTGTTTCAAATACAGATAGTTTCTTTTTAAAACGCGATACAGTTTTCATTTTTTGGTAGTGGTCCAATACGTGAACCAACATTTTAGTGATCTACCTAACCTAGCCAAATAAATAACCGCGTATAGTGCATGGTACTGTCTTATTTTTAAAATACATTTATATATTATTATTATGTTCGCATGTATTATCCGTGCATGTCAAAAACCGTTTCCTAAAACTTCAGACAAACTGCAAACGCATAATTTTTCTTTTTTATAACTCGTAGCGCACATAAACACTATTGTATCTGGTGCTGCACAGTGGAATAGTGTTCAGTGTTTGTTTATCTCCTCTAATTTCTTATAATTTTTTATTTTACTCACACGCTTGTATTTCTAAAAATATAATTATTTTGGTGACACAGCTGTTGAGGTTATAACTCATAAAAATCTTGAAAATCGCTTTATAGGAAAAGGAAAAAATTCGTACGTGTGTCTGCAGCAGCGGACAAAATGACTGAATAGTATAGAAAACAATTTCTATGTACTAACTTATACTTTCAGACGTATCTATTTCTAGTGTCGCTAAATTAATAAATTATCACTAAAATATGAATATCACAGAAACCAATTTAAAAAAACAATTTTTCCGACAAACGGACATCCGCCTAAACATATAACGCCAAGTACGAATAACAATTTTTTCCCCACTGACGATGTTGTCCTCACGTCTGTAGGTTACCGAAATTTTCGTTTTTTCTTTCCGCAATACTTAAAAATATAACTAAAAGTAATCCAGTCAATTCGCTTCGTGCAATGACACGGAGCATTGAATTCCAATACTGAATCTACTAGATGCATGTTTATTTAACCAATTGTAACTAATTTTCAAACCCGCGTTTTGTGTACACGCACGCATTACGAGTTGTCTACTGGGATTGCCCGTGGGATCATTATATTTCGTCAAACAGGCCAAAACAAAGTTTTTTCTCTCGAAAGTCGGTTGGTTTTCCGGTAGGGCGAGTTTGTGTGTGATTGGGGTGGGAGGTGGCGGGGGCTGGTGGTTATGACTAGGAGTAGAGCGGTGCTGCTGACGAGAGTCGTGTTTTCGAATCGTTAAAATCGAACGTTAACGACAGGTAATAATATATAGCGTTTATGGATCGCGAATTTAACGAAGTGATTGGAAGAAAGAACGGAACGAGAGAAAAAAAAATAAGAAAATTGTGGGTCTTGTCGATTTGATAAATGAGGAAATGACTCCAGTATAAGCGAATAACAGTACTATATAAACATATATATATCATATATATGTGTGTATAACTGTGAGTTGACATCGTATATGCAATAGGTGGAAGCAAAATCGAAATCGTACATACTCTATAGCAGAAATGTTATTTATTATTCTATGTAATACTAAGCAAAGTAATTGCATTTTAATTTGATTGGTGTGTACAAGTGTTTTTGTGCCTCGGCTTACAATAATTACGTGGGTACCGAGTATTCTCATAATTTCCTACCCTAGATACACCGTACATAGGAATTTCGTGTATACGTGCATACATTATATATTAGCATTATCATCACATAATAAGGAAAACGTTTGCGGATATAAACCAACATAAAACGAGGTCTCACGCCCGCCGTAACATGCATTTTTATTTATTTTTTTATTGAAACTCATTTTTTCCACCAACAGATTTTGCATTTTCACATGCGGTTTTTAATCGAATGCTCTATTTTTAAATCAATATTTAACTAGCTAATAATTCCTCGTTAAAATACAACGGGTAGCCATCACGATTAAAATATATATTTAAATATTAATATGCCTACATAATATTATACTGTAAGGTAATAAAGTATTATATTGTTCATATACATTTTGCATGCATTATATATGCACATAATACAGTTAATACACATGGTAATAAAAATAACACGTTGTGAAAATTATTACAAATCTGAATGCCCGCGTATAGATATAGTATATAATATTAATATATATTATTATTACATATCTACTGCAGCAGTTCATTAATGGTATTCATACAAATATAATAAGTAATAAAATATAATTAATGCATTATATTTTATTTATTTTAACAGAATTATTTACCTACTTGTCGATTTATCACGTAAGCACTATATATATATAAAGGCAATGTTTTTAATACTGTTTAACTATCATCGATCGAGCACAGACGCTTTTTTAATCTATGGCTCTTCTTTTTTTCCCCTGTTTCGTATCTTTCATTTACAAAACAATTTTAAAATTATCTACTATATTAGTACATTAATATTCATACATAATAAAGAAAAAAAGGGCGGTAAGTGTATGTCGCTCTGCTGTACAGTAGGTTACAAGTGAGTCACTGTAATGGATTGTGTTAGATTTTAATAATTTAATCCAATGATATAATATCATTGAATAAGAAAAACGATTCTGAGGAAGACGGTCAGTCAGTCTATAACATCTTACTAAGTCTAAATGTATTTGATGATATTATTGTGAATAAACTAATTAATTTTAGTATTATAGGCATTAGTATTTACTATAGTTGGTTAAATTCATTTTTCTCAAAAAAATTATATTTTAAAATGCCATTGCGTGTATATAAAATATAACAATATATTCTAAAAGTTTCATATACCAACAAATAATATTTTTAAATTATATCAAAATAACTAAAATCATTATTCTTGGTTTAAATATGAAATTTTGTCTAAATTTGAAATTAAAATGTCTGTAAAAAATAAATGTGTTGATATATTTTTTAGATTTTTTGGTTACAGTATGATTTATTTATGAGAATTTTTGTTTTAAATTTTCAACACTTAGTTATAAAAACTGAACATTTTATAATTTTTAATTACAATGATTTATAATTTTCGAGATTTTGACAAATTTTGTCAAAATTCGAACTTTAAATGCTTATAAAAAAAAATCGTGCCTATGTATTTTTAAAATTTTTCAACTGATGTTGTAACAATATATAAGAAAGCTTGTATTAAATTTTCAGACTTTTTGGCCCACCAAATAAAATTTATTGACAATTATAAAAAAAAAAACTAAAAAAATTGAAAACTAAAAATGTCTGTAAACAGCTCAAAACAAATCAAAATATTTTCAAAATTGAATGGTGTATAGAAAATGAAAATATAAACATTTAGTGAAAATTTTCATGCATCGTCATTCGTTTTTGAATTACAACCAAATAAGAAAACGCTGTAGAGAAATCAGGTGGGCTCTCTATTGTAAAATTATGAACTTAAAACACTCATAAAAATTTATTTTTAATTGCTTTTTAGATATTTTATTTTTGATAAGTAGAAAAACTTACGTTAAATCTTGTGTTAAAATTTAAAACCTTAGATTTAAAAAGAAAATTTTTTATGAATTTCTAACTCCAAATAATTTGCAAATTTTCGTCATTTTTACGTAATTTGTCAAAATTTCAACTTTAAATGCTTAAAAAAAAATTGTGACTACAGATTTTTAATATTTTTCATGTGCCTTTGAAACAATATATTAGGAGCATTCTATTAAATTTTCAAGAAATTTTAACGAATAAATAAAATGTTATTGATTTTTTTTAAAAAAAAACCAAAAAGATTGGAAATTTAAAATGTCTGTAAACAGCTCAAAATAAGTCGAAATATTTTTAAAACGGTATGGTATATAGAAACTGCTTATATAAACATTCAGTAAAAATTTCATGTATTTACCGTCATTTTTTTTAGACTTACACCAAAAACCAAAATCGATTTTATCGAAAATCAATGTTGCATAAAATTCCCGTTTTTCCTTAATTTTCCATTTGTTTTCACGGTACTTTTGAAAACTACTGGAAAATGTTTACCCCAAAGTACCAACTAGATTCACTTTCCTATCAGAAGGTATATTGAAGAAAATCTAAGCACTGGTGTCCCAAAACGTGATGACAAGGCACAAAAGCCAAAAAAAAATAAAAAAACACACATCATTGTAAAACCAATACATTCATCGCTCGCTCAGAATATAATACGTTGTGTCTATAATATTATAAAGCAGTTGATAAATAATAAATAATTATTGGTGTGGTATTGATATTATAATATTATTATTATACATAGGTCGAAGCTCATGACCAGCATAATTATGTCTAAGTGTAATATAATATATTATAATATGCTGCAGTTAATCCGACAACCCTATTCACACCGAAACAATATCAACCCGACCTTATCAACTGCGTGAACGTCATCGTGTCGGGACAAATCCAGGGCAACCGCGAAGTCCCACGTCGATCGTATCGCTTTGCAATTTAAATATGTCCACATTGAATAGAATTGCCGCACCGTTCACGCGTTACAGTATAATATTTGATTATGCCGCCGGCCCGACCGTAATTTATAATGTTCCACGATATTATATAACATATGATATATTATTACAATATTAGACACTGTAAATTGACATTCGATCGTTATAAATTGTTTTTGTAGATGGTAGTTTGAATGACATTTTAATCCAAAGAATTATTGAGATACGGCTGCGTGGTATCTGTTAACTGTTTTATAATATTATGATAGTATTTCCTACCACCATTCACGTGCAGAGTAATTTTAATCGACGGACGATGATTATAGCGGTAGATTGAATTAATATTTCTCTTAATTGTATCGATATTTTGATACATTTTCTGAAACTCGTAAAACTGTTTTTGACGCACTGACGTAATGTATACTAAGATAAAGCGTTTCAATTTCTTGACGTTTGTTTTATATGTCAGAGTGTTATCAAAAGCCGAAACGAAAATGAAGTGCATATGCGAGACCGACCAACGAATAGAGAAAGAAA